>JACGAQ010000012.1:600000-961639 GCA_014119065.1 Orius insidiosus | reverse complement strand
GTACGAGAGGCACATCCTTAGGCCAAAGACCATTATTCCTACCTTGACACTAAAAAAATTTTCATAAAAAAGAACTTGGAAAATTTTTCAAAAAAAAAAAAAAAAAAAAAGGAAAACCCGGAAAATTTTCAAAAAAAAAAACTCAAAAGTTTTGAAAAAAAAATTTCGAAAAAAAGAACTTGGTGAATTCTCCTTTATACTTTCCTCCCTTATACATCCCCTTCCGTTATACTTTCGTTCCCTTATACTTCCCCCTCCTTTATACTTCACCCTCTGTTATACTACCCCTCACTTAAACTTCCCCCTCACATATACTTCCCCAAACTTATACTCCTCCTCCGTTATACTTCCCACTCCGCTATACTTCCCCTCCCATATACTTCCCCCTACGTTTACGTCCCCTCCGTTATACTTCCCCCTCCTATATAGATACTTCTCTTTAAGGAAGTTTTCGTTGGAAGCTCTTCAAACCATACTTTTTTTACTTTTGGCCGACTCCCAGTTGAATTAACTTTCTCAAAGAGAAGTTACTGTATTACCCTTTTTCGTCCGGTTTTTTGGAGAGGAAAATTGATTAGTGATCTTTACCATCATAAGTTGTCTGTGGTGCCGGTCGTCGTCGCCAGTTTTTTCCGGAACACTTCATCAAATTTTCACCAAATTTTTATTATGCATTTTTACCCAATACGCTTATCGGAGAATTGGCTCAGATCTCAGCTTAGTCTTATTCGGTTTGCTAGCATTAGGCAATCTATTTTTAGCAAACCATCCTTCCAGGATAAAAGTTTTTTTTTTAATTCATTAATTTATTTTTAGAGAGTATGTCTAAAAGTTAGAATGGTCTCTATACTGAGTTTAAGCACATGGAAAGTTATCATCAGCAAATCCTGTCATGTAGGTTGGATTAGGGTTTTCAGAATTTTATAACTTGAAACGATTCTTAATACTTCACAATCAACTTTTTCATAGAAAATGAAATTCTTTAAAATATTAGAGTTTTCTAGTATTTTTATTCAGTAAACTGATAGATGATAGTAGCCAGATTCATACGGAGGTATTTTATTGAATATTAATTTAAATTTTTAAATAAATAAGTAATTTTTAAAAGAATAAATACATAAATAAATAGTTTAAAATTAAGTAAACAATTATTCTATCGTTTGTTTACATCATTGTGTATTTTCTTTGGTGGACACAAGTACTCGGAGCAGTCATTTTGTTTTCCTGCTGCAACTGTTCTCAAGATGTTGAAGAAGCTCTTTTCTTCTTTCCCTTGCTCGTTATCATGACCCTGGAAGATTGAAACGATTAGATGAAAAACAAAATGAATTTTTTTTAGCTGTACTTGGCGAGTGCTTTGGCTCCTGGGATCCGTCTGGCCGACATACCAAGAGAGCAAGCAATTTTCTCGGTGCAGACACCTTCGGAAATGGCTCTGGCGACGTCGCTCGAAACCCTGTCGACAAGATCGTCGTGGTCTCCTTTCTTGTTGAAAAGGTGGCCAAGATGACCTCCGAATTTCGGGAGAAATAGGGACTTCAACATTACAAAAGGAAAGCACCGAGTCCAAGGGTGAGAAGGATGAGCGATCGAGAGGAATTAAATTTCAAAGCGTCAATTGCGGCGCAGATCGTGTGAGAGCGAAAGGTGAGGAGGGACGATCGGAGGGAAAAAGGGGCCTCCGACGAAACCAGGACCGCCAAAACCTGCGCCTGTGGGTCCACCTTGCTCAGGAGTCGAAGGCTCCGTTGCATGACTCGCCGCCGGATAACCTGACTGCGGGTAAGGACCTGTCGGTGAGTAGTCTGCTCCCGCAACAGCCATCATCCCAAGGATTGCTAAAACAAAAATTTGCGTTACATGTTTGACTAACATCAGAAATTTATTTAAAGTTCACTACATTTCATAACAGCTTGATGAAATTTTTAAAATCATGCATAAAAACTTAAAAGCGAAAATTGAACAACCAGGCGATATATTTTCATTAAATTGTCCAGGAAAATAAATTAAAATTGATATCCTGGATAAAAATTAAATATTAGATTTCAAAATGAATTTTTTTAAAATAATTAATATTGTAAAATTGCTGCACAGCTCTTTTTGAATATTTTTGTGCAACTAATGAACATGGTAAACAAATATTGAACATACCAAGAAAAATTTGGCTTCCATTTCGTTTATTAGGGTGAAGAGTTTGGTGAATTTGATGGTTGATTCAATGGTAGCTGTCAACTGATGTCTAGTGAAAGGTGGCGATGGGTTTATATACGAAAATTCTAATTAGAGGGTGAAGATTGGCATTAGAGAGGGTTGTTAATGCTTCATAAGTACTGTTATTCACCCTCTCAGTGAAAGTGTATTTACGCATTTTTCTTTTGTCATTAAAATATATAGTTATGACTAAAAACAATGATAAAAGATAAAAGCAATATTTTTCCCTCTGAAATTACCTTGCTGCATAACTTTTATTTTTTAAATTAATACTTGTTTAATAGCTTGCAGACTAACTTGGCAAATTTTATAACTTGTATAAAATTCTCCTTCAGATTATGTTCTTAAACTCCGGATTTTTTAGGTTCCTTATTAGGACGGTCTTCATCCTTCCATTTCAGCTTCGCACAAGAAATCCCATGTTACCACAGATGAAGTTTAACAGAGAAATAATAATTTTAAAAAATGCTTTTATTTAAAAATGAACTAAGTTATCCTAAATAATCTAAAGTAAAAATACAAATACAATAAGAAATTCTCATCCTCTATAAAAATTTTGATAAGAAAATAATTTTCTTTAAGAGGCGAAACTGAAGTAAAAAACAAAATCTTCAAGAACATTAATAATTATGACACAATATAAAGCAAAATGTTAAATAAACATTAAGTTTTGTACAATTGACAAAGTATTTTAATCTAACTCATCAATCAAAAATTTTTCCTCTTTGACATTAATTTCTTCTTCAGAAGTCGAATTCTTGTTCATCTGTGATTACCTCTTCAGGATCAAAATCATTTTTTTCTTCAGAGAAATCACCAAAATCTTCTTTATTTTCTTCAGAAGCCCCACTGTGTTTTTCTTCACTTTCTTTTTCTTGTACGGCTTCCTGATTCACAGTAAAGAATGAGGATATTTTCTAAAAAATAAAGAACATTATAAGTAAAAACAAAATGCATATAAGGTCATGATGTAAATTTAAAAAAAATTATTACTTCCCAACTTTCCTCGTCTTCTTCATCGTTGATGGCGTTCATAGAGATGTCAAATAATTCATTAAGATTCATATTCTCTTGTATGCCATTTCGCAAGATAGTAAATGAAGGCATGATATCAGACTGGTATTTTGAGTTTCTTTTGAAGAATCCTGTACAAAAAATTAGCATTACAATAAAGAAAAATTTAAAAAATAAGAACCTCAGACACCAACGAAGGCGAAAATTTTCCTCGGCTGTTTTTTCTAAAATGCCTTTATCTCCAACGTTTTGTCATTTACTGTTTTCTGATCGATTGCATCGAGTTTAGATTCGTTAAGAGGGACTAAATTTGTTTTTCAAGGGTGTTATTTTCAATCATCACCTGACCTCCCACTTCTCTCATTAAGATTTCAAAACCAGAATCCTTTAAAAAAAAATTAAAGAAGTAACTTAAAATGACCAAAACCTTTACATTATCAGTCTTGTCAGTTTCATTGGCTTCTTTTTCAGTTAAATTCACTCTTTTGACTTCACTTTCTTTTTCCGCTGCATCAGAAAGATCCTAAAAACAAGAGAATAAATGTTACATTTTTACCGGACAGATTCAAAAATAAAATTCAATAAAATTTAGAGCCAACTTATTTACCTCAGAAAGGGCTCCTGAATTTTCTCCTTCAGAATGAGTAACTATCGTCTCAGTCTCTTCAGCAAAGATTTCAGAATTCTAATAAGAAAAAATTTTAAATAATGTTTGCTATTTTTAAAAGAGATTACATTAACATCTATGGCTGTAGCATTAGAATTTTCAGTTTCTATGTTTTTGATAACAAGAGGTTCGTTCTGGGTAGCTTTGTTCCAGAGATATCCTAAGAAATGCAAATAAAACAGGTTTCTACTCATTTTATAAGAAAGAAAAAATCAAAATTTGTAAATTATCTTACGCCAACTTTCATAGTTTCCAGCCGTTTGAGAAATTGATGAAGTAAATTAACCATAGCAATTGCAGTCTCATCTCCGTTGAAATGTTCGTCAATTGTATTTTTCAACTTCAATACTTGTGAAGTAATTTCATCAGTAATCGGAGTTTTCAATTGATCTAAAAAAAAAAAATAAATCATTAACTTCTTTTGTATGATTTTTATTTTTTTTTAATGCAAACCCCTCACCAGCAACAAAATAAATGATTTTATTAAAAATCAGAAGATTAAATATTAAGTTTTTTATCTAAATTAAAAATTACATAAAAGGATAGGGAAGGTAGTACGTTTTCAACAACAAAAATTTATAATTTAGATAAAAAAAATTATTTTAAAAAACTTAATATTTAATCTTCCATTTTTAAATTTAAATTATTTTTTGTAGCTGAGTTTGCAGTGCAACCCAAAACATGTACAATTTGGAATAATCTTTATGAAAAAGCATCGTCATACTTCATAAAAAAAACACACACATAAGTAAAAGTGAGATGAAACAAGCAAAAACAAACTTTTTTTACTCATTTCTAATTAAAACCAACCTTTATAATGCTAGTAGGCAATTCAGTAATTTTTTCAACATGGAGTTTCTTGGTGATTTTTTTACTTGGGTAATTATCCTAAATTATAAACAATATTTGCTTTAAATATACCTAATAAGTAAATAACACTAAATACCTCAGGTTGAATGGCATTTTGAAGCAATATAGGAGGATCTCTTTGGTTTCCTCATTATTTGCATTCGATTTTTGGCAAATACCCTAAAATAAACGTTATATGTTTATTTATATTACAAATATGATAATAGAGATTAAAAATGAATACTTGGGGTTGAAAGCCATTTTGAACTGAAACGGGACATATTTTCTCCTCAACTTCTTTAGAATCTTGACATTTTTCAGATGAGCCCTAATTAAACAAAAATGTAAGTATTTTATATTTTTGCTTTTTTACCAATAATTCCTACCATCTGAGATAAATTTTCATCTATTTTTCCCATTGCCTTTGAAGATCTAATTGTTGATGGGGAGTACTAGGCAATTCTTCCTTTTGTTTTTAACATCCAAATTGAAATGAGAGAAAATTTTAATCGTATCTATTTCCTCAACAACCAATCCGTCGGATAGCAAAACACTTCTCATAGAAACATAAGCTTAAATGTTGAATTTTCATAACGATAGGAAATCACATCTTTAACAAAAATTGTGTTGCCCATGGCGTGTGAGATCTATAAATATTCAAAATAACTTAATAAAATTTATAACAAATCGAAATACCTCCACTTTATAAAACATGTGCATATTACGCGGATCTTCAAATATGTCTAACGGTCGCATTTCTCGAGTCGAGTGGCATCGAAGCACCAATAATCTTCTTTGTAAATAGGACTAAGATTGGTTATCACCACATTAATATGTTGTGATGGGATATTTCCAAACTGTGGCGGCAGATATAATTCAGAAAGCTAAAAAGAATAATATCAAAATGAAAGAACGGCAAAAGAAATCCACTTAAGGAAAAATAATTGTCTAAAAAAAAGTGCATACATCAAGCAGTATTTCTTCGCCAGATTTCAGTAATTCAACATGAAGAATACATTTAGAATCAGATGATTTAATTTTAACGACTTCTCCCAATTCAAAAAGCGAATCGTCACTTTGCCGAACAGCATAAACTCCCCCAACTACTCCATGCTGAACATGAATTTTTTTTAAGTGCCTAGAATCAGATTCCATAAAAAATTTACTCATAAATAATTAAATACTTAAGGTTTTTTTTCATGTGAAAGATACAATAGATACTGCTGTTTCATTATAAGTTTTTCGATAAATCGTGAAATCAGACAATTGAAGGCCATCAATATCTGTTTTAACAGATTTGCCTAAAATTGTTGCTTTATAAAAGCAAGGGTTTATCATTTTCAAGTTGTCTAATAAGAGGGCAGTTCCTTTACTGAAAAAAGTCATAATTATAATGATAACAAGGCCAAATAGATACCTAAATAACATTTGGGCTGATCTCTTCGGGGAACATAGCTGTGGCGATAAGAGCAGGGGAATGAGCGACACTTAGCAAACTGAAGCATGTTTTGGCACCACGGACGGTGGATCACAGGTTTTTCAACCTTATGCACAATCCTCTGTAAACCATAAAATAAATGTTTCAGTTTTAAAAAATAAAATTGAATATTCGAAACATCAAAATACCTGAAAGGTTGATACGAATGCATCTCTGTCTGTCAAAACACTTATTTTGTCGATCGTTTGCATTCTTTTAATGTCATTGAATCTATTTCATGTTAAAACAAAATGAAGCTTTCAAAGTTTATCTAAAAATTTTAAAAAATTATATTTTCTGGGTTGTAATTTCAGTACCTTCTTTTTCAATTTCAAGTCAGGAATGTGACTTCTGAATACAGTAAAGCGGTCGGACAAAACTGAAAGAGACTCAGGGAAAGAAAGATTGATCAAACATCAGCATCAATAATGTTCAATGTATTTAAAACAAGATCCGAGCAGACGAGAATGATAGGAATCGAAGTTTCAAACCTTTCTTTCACATCTACAAACTTCTATTAAATTTTTAGCACATTAAAAACTTCTACCTCTCAATTTTCGTTCAGAGTCTGAACAACTTAATCCCTCAATGTTCTTAAACGCCAGATTCAAAAGAAAAATTCGAACTTCGTTAACACTATCATCATCACAGACGATAATGGTTTTCGAAAATTTTATCGTTAAATCTAAAAGTAAAAGATTTAAGGTTTTTATAAGGAATGTAAGAAAAAAAATACCAGAAATTGAAGTGAGCAAATCTTCTTTTGAACCGAATAATGTTGTTATTTTGATTCCAAAATATATTGCTTCAAGTAAAGGTGATGTAAGGAAAATAGATGGATTATCAACTAAGCTTGAAATTAACTCCTCTGAACTCAAATTCAAAGTTTCCTGAATAAATGTGTGTTGAATTTTTTCCTTCTGAGAACTTTCAAGATGATGAATAGCCTCAATTGTTTTTTTTAGCTACATTAAATTTTTATCGGATCTTAATTTTACAAAAAAAATTACCTCAGAGCAGATGTATTCAGTTTTCTTCAAAATACGATCGAACACAATCCTTTTCAAATTTTTCAATGATTTGGCATGTCTTTTAATAATTCTTGGAACCCCAATAATGTAGTGATTATCACATCGCAATCGGAAATTGTTCTCTGAGAAAAAAAATTAGCAAATTTTTTAAAATATATCTTAGGTACTTTAAATACTTCAGTTTTGATGAAACATCTCCCTTGATAAGTGATGATCTTCAAATTTTTTTCAAGTTTTGACAATGTTTTAAAAATTAAATCAACAGATCGAGAACTATATGTGACGAACAGTGCTTGGACCATAATTGAGTGACTAAAAAAAATGAATTAGTTTAGTTATAACATAAGTGTATAATAATTTTAACTTATGGGTATTTTTAAAGAAAATTAAAGTTATCACCCAGTAATGGGCATGGATGGCCCAAATTTCTCCCAACTATCAAAAATGCCAATTTCTTAATAAACAGGGTTTTGGTGAAAATGCAATGGACCAATGGTACCTCATTAATAAAAGCTTAAGACAGGTAGGAGGATGTCTTTGAGGAGATTAAAATACCCATAAGTAAATTAGGTGCAAGTGGGAAAATTACAAAATTCGCAAGTTTCAAGATCGGTAAAATGAAGACAACAGCCATCTCAGGAGAGCGATCAGGAATGATTTTAGCCAATATAACATTTTTATTCTCTTTTATGGCTTTCAGGGCTGAACGTTCGCCATCGGCCATCAAAAAGCGTGGTTCGTCAGGAAGCTTGGAAGACTAAAATTGAAGATTAAAACAATTTTGATTAAACTAAACTTACCGAAGGAATTACGTTCTCTGAGAGTTCTTCACATCTAAATAAATAAAAATTAATCACTAAATAAGAACGGCTGTCAACGTTAACACTAACCTTGATGTGGTATCCAAGTTTGATGGTTCTTCTTGCGATGAAAAATCCAGATCTGAATCAAAATTATAAAAATAACTAAGAAAGATTAAAATTGAAAGTACCTGAATCCCAATCTAAGTTTGAATGAGAATCACTATTCATAACTGGATGCTGAGTTTTCTTGGGGTTAGGATCACATGATGGGTTACTTCGAAAACGCACAATTTCTGAACGAGCGAATGTTGGAAAATGAGTGGTTGCTTTATTTCTGGCCATATTAAAACGAGCGAAGAAATTCTGAACAGACCGATTGGCCGGAGCCCCGGAACTATTCGAGCTCCCCGAGGTTTGGAATTCATCTTAGAAATTACCTAAATTAAATGCATTATTGAAGCATCTAAAGCACTTACTTTGTTAGCAATGGTCAGCAGATTCAGCAGATCTTAAAATATCTGAAAAAGAACAAATGAGCTGAAGTGGAGATGTCAAATTGAGAATGACAAGCACAGAGCAATTTTCTGGGACTGCTTGTTGGATTTAAAGGCCTCACTGTAACATGGAAGTTAAAAGGTTAAAACTAAATCAAGAAGCCATCATATCCACGATAATCACGGCCCTTTAGAAAAACTTATTGGAATTATTAATACATCGAATATGAGACTACAATCCATGCTCCTCTTGACCAACAAGCCAGAAAGCCTCTTACTTTATAACCTATAAACAGCACGAAGAAATCAGCAAAAAAAAAATTATATAATTACCTACGATAATAAGACTAAAACCGTTATTACAATACAAGAGGAGAGCTAAGGAACGTTGTGACATTAGAAAATAGACTGCATCCAAACACAAAACATTTCAATCGAACACGAGGTCGAAGTCCACTCACAAGTCAAACAAAAACGGAAAACCATAGATTCATTGGTTTCCGCCTAAAAGGGATTTATTTACCACCTCGAGATTTCAAACTATTCCCCCTAATTTTTTTAAGTAAATTAATCTCAAGATAATTTTTTGTTGGCTAATTATTTACTATCGATGAGACGTTTATCCTGGTATTATATAGGGTTTATGGATGATCCAGGATTGAAGTTTCTTATTTCATTGTCTTTACCAAGATGTTTCGAGAAATTTCTTTCCCCTATTTCTACACTGTTCGTTAACCTCAAAAACCCGAAAAGTAAAATTCTGTTTCATACCTGTTGTTTTTTCTTGTTTGTTCTGATTGGCCCTGATGAGGGGAAAGAAATTTTCCATAACATTTTGGCAAGGGCCTATCAACCTAATTTTTATAATCAATTTTTTTTAACAGATTTTACATGCTTAAACTAATAAATATAAATAAAAATGTAAATTCTTTTATACCAATCGTGCTCAACTAAAGAGACTCGACTTATTTTTCGCTCGGTGTAAACAGGAAAATTTTGTTTCACCATGGTACTTCATTAATTGCTTTCTTTCGTCTTGATGTTTTGACAATCTTTTTCATAAAATGGAGTAGAAAACGGTCTAAAAATAAATCGAACTGCACCAAATCTATCTGATTTTGTGGAACTCCTGGGAAATACTGTACTTTGTTGTGGCGCCACAACAAAGTCTTCTTTATCAACAAAAGAGAAAATGTTCGCTCAGCCAAAAACGAAAAAATCAGTTCTGTAGCAGACTCGCTTTAGACATGCCTTGCGCATCAGTTTCACAGTATAGCCTCCTCCGAGTGACTCGTAAAAATATAAACGATCTTTAAGGGTGGAGGGTGCCACTTAGAGGAAGCAGACCTTTAGAAGGTGATCATTGGCAGACGATTAGTAGACGATCATTGGCAAAAAATTTTTGTTACACCTATAATCAATCAAGTCTAAAAAAAACTTTCAATATTGTTCTTACTCCATTTATTTTTTCTAAATTTCGTCTCAAATAACAATAAAATAATTCTAGACATAAAAAAGTATTTAAAAAAAAGAACTTTATTAAACAAAAGAAAACTAAAACCTACGTGAAAATATGTGAATTTAGGCTTGAAATTAAAATTTTGAAGTAGAAAACGATGTACAATGTAAGCCAAGCTGGGCGGAGCAGAACGACTAAGAAGACATACTGAAAATAATACAAATAAGTAGGTGTACAAAGGAAATTCAGAACAGTCTGAATTGGAAAAAAATTATCGCTTCTCCGGATAAAGAAAGATTGCTAAAATACATACCAGCGACATAAGGTGATTCCCTCAGTTCGCGAGTGGTAATCCTTTAAGTCAACGCACTCGGGATTACTTCCAAAAGTAACTGAACTCAAGCAGAAGTGAGATTCCGAACCATTACTGGAAGAACCTAAAATATCTTTACAGTGAATAGACTGTAATTGTGAATACTGTTGAGCCCTTTACCAAATTGAGATTCGGATAAGTTTTTATTAAAATTAAAACTCAAACATCTATTGTTCCCATCCATTGCTACATTACACGAAGTAGAGGAGGAATACGAATTAGAGGAAAAAGATAGCGAAATGATATGTGGACGACCATCAGTAACAATGTTTGGCAAGTTTATACAACTTTGAAAATATTGAACTGAGAGTTTTTGGTTGGAAACTGCAAAAAATAAAATAAAATAAAAAATAAAAATTTTGATTGCTATGGATATACAGGTAGCTTCACCATGAATTTTGAATGTATATGAATCTTGAGCAGTGAACAAAATAGTATCGTTTTGTGAACTCATCCGAAAGCGAAAAGACATCTTAGTTCCAGAAGCTCCTAAAGAAACATTGCGCAACTTAAAAAATGATGACCCTTTGAACTGAATGCAGTGAAGGTCAAAATTATCTTTAAAAAAATCATGTAATTAATTGAAATAAATTAAAAATACGTCTAGATTCCTTACAAATGTTGCATGTCCCTTTGTATCCGTCACAATCGCAGTTCAGGCTTCTAAAAAATGAATTTAATAAATAATGAACGAAATTTTAACTTACTTCAGTCGCTTTTTATCAAACTTCTGAATGGCGCCTTCCAAGGGATGTTCTTTATTTGAGCCACTGATGTTCATCAAAATTGAAAGCTTTTGTGGTTGAGTCAAAGTTTGGCTGGAACCTACTGCATCAGCAAACTCTTTAGGGGTCATTTCTAAAAAATGAATTTTTTGAAGCAGTTCTTCTTTCAAATCTTTATGAAGTTGTTCTCTTTCCTCATTTTCTGCTTTAAAAAAAAAGTAATAAGGTACAGCACAGTTTTACAAATGTTTACCTTTCAGACTAATCTGAGCTTGGATCCACTTCTCAAGATTTATGAAGAGCTCGGACTCAGCAACTGATAGGACAGGTTCATTGAGAATGGAGACAACATCTGCTTTGGATAGAGTCAAAAATTCAGGTTGGCCAAAATAAGTTGAAAGATTACTTAAAATGAACTATAAAAAATCAGTCAATATGTTAATCATGATTCAATTTAGTTTGTTTTATCCTGGTATCAATTTTTGACGGTTTTAAAATGGATAGTTATGTACTTATATAATATTTTAGGCACAGAGAGATCAAGTACCGTAATAAAACTTAAAAAACATATATTATGTACATAAGTATGTATATATGTATCAACACGTTTGTATTGCCCTGAGGATGATGAGAGGAATCTATCGAAACATGTTTTTAAAAAAATGTCTTCCTGGATTTGTCCATGTCAAAAACCATCAAGTAAATAAATGATGATGATATGTAGCACTAATTTTATATTTTAGGACGGACCAGCAGTTTTAAAGCTTAAAATAAATAAAAAATTAAATTAGACAAATAAAATTCAAGGATTAACCAATTTGACATAAAATTGCTGGTTCATCGTAGCTGACACATTGTATATTCTTTAAGTACCTCATAGTTACTCTTTTTAATCTCCTCTAAACCAAAAATTCTGCATTTTTGTAGTTTATAGTGCAAGTTGTAATATCGCAATTTTCTTGAATATATTTGATGCAGCAGTCGCTCACCGGTTCAACAATATTTTAATCCAAGTTGGTAAACTCCCCACGCATGTGAAATATCCGGGATGACTAAAGTTCGCAAATACAAGTAACTAAAATAACCAAGAAGTACATTTAAAAAAATGGCAATAAACACACTGAAAAAAAAAAATTCTTTTCTTTTAAGGGTCAATTCTATGATGATTAATGAAAAAAAATGTTTAGGAACACCAAAAAATTCTATCTGGTGCCAGTATACAGTGCCGGCATTACATACCCCCCCCCCCCATTTTAATTAATTCTAACACCGGACAAGTCATTTTTTGTCAGTTTTGAGTTAGCCATTGTTTCTGATGGTAAATTTTGTGGTGGATCGAATTTCGTGGGCAGAAAACGTGCAGTTCACGATTTAGCCAACAGGTTTGATTCAAATGAGAAATTAATCCATATTTACGCTCTTCTGAGAAACCTAGGAAAAATGACTTGTCAGGTGGTAGAATTAACGCGAAGATTTATTGAAAATCAAAAGAAAATTCGTCCAAAGCAGCAGACGGCCGGATCTTTTTGTCCGAGGATTCCAACGATCACAAATTCAAGCATCTTCACGTTCTGCATCACGAGATGTCGTCATAAACTTCCTTATTTTAAATTAGAACCCCAATTCTTTGTTTCAAAATTAAAGCTTTTTTTAAGGAATTTTTCTTTTAGATGCACAACTACAAAAACCGCTGCAGCTCTTTCAAAAATTTCTGCCAAAAAAAAATTCCTTTTAAAAAAAACCTTAATTTTTATTTATGAAAAAAAAAACTGGGGTTTTAAATTGAAATAAGGAAGTTTGGGACATCTCGCAGAACGTCAAGATGCTTGAATTTGTGATCGTTGGAATTCATAGATAAAAAGAAGTGAAATTAAAAATATTCGTTTTGACCTGACGTAGAGGGTAAATAACTTCTTTAAGGAAGTTTAAAAAATTTGGCATTTCAAAAATGGTCGTATGTCGTATGAATAGTCAAGTCGTGTGGAGGAAGACGGATGTAATAAAGCAGTTTTTAAACTGCACCGCACATTGGTATACTGATATGAGCGTATTAATGATAATTGATAATGATCATGCAAAGGCTAGACGAAACAGGTTATGTTAGACCAACACGTGCCAAGAGTCAAGAAAGAATGCAATGAAAAACTAATAACTCACTTGAAAAAGATTTCAAAAACTTCGAGGTCCACGTCTTCAATAAAAATATTATGTTTTTCGACGAAATTACCGCTCAACATGGCCTCAAAGACGGGACTAATCATCTTCAGTAATAATTTGTGTCCGTTGAACGTCTTAAAAAATATTAAATATTTAAAAGTTTGCCTTAAACAAAGATACCTTTTCACGTCCTTTGTCTTTCACCGTGATTCTAACATCTGAAAAAAGGCCGGTGAGAAGTAAATGCTTCCAATAGTCATCGAAAGGTTGGTTTGAACTTCGCCAATCTTTGGGAGGTGCGTCCATGATGAACGAAGAATTGAAATGGAATGTTTTAAAACGGAGTTTCTAACTTTCTGTTAAAGTACTTCAAGTGAAATGACGATACGGCATTCTCAGCAAACTGGACTCGACGTCAGCGTGTTCTGTGAGCTCAACGTCAAGCCGAAGCCGTCAAAGGTTTCCCGCCTATCAAAAGTGGAGTATTGGAAGGGGAGAGTCTAAAACGCATCTCTCCCAAGGATTTCAGATTGTTATCTTTGCTTACGTTTTCTTTTCAAAAAGTAAATAACAAGTTGGTTCTTTCATGTTAGGGTAATATTTTCTTCTTCTATTACAATTACGTCTCCTTCTATTTCTTCTATCACGTAAGTATACAGGGTGTCCGGAAACACATGGCAAGCATCTGGGAGAGCGTTAAAAAGTGGTTTTACGAAAAAAAGTTAAATGTAAACCCCCCTTAATTTAATCAAAGAATTTGATGGTGTAGTTTAAAATCCGCCTGGATATACAGGGTGTCCCAGACACAACCTAACTTCGTTATTTCAAATGAGAACCCCTATTTTTTATTTCAGATTCGTAATCTACGCAAAATTTCAAGTAGATTTGAGTACTCATACGACGATTTGGACAACTTTTAAAAAATGTCAAAATTTAGCGTTTTTTGCGCTAAAATCCGTTAAAATTGACCTAGGAGACTCGTTTTTTTTTTAATTCCACTTATTTTTTCCCGAAGAATCCAACTGTCTCAAATTTGAGCATCTTCGCATTCAGCATCACGAGATTTCGTCGCTAGTGGCCTTTTTTCAAGTTTAACTCCAAATTCCATACTTCAAAAATGGAAATTAGCGATTTGTTGACGGAATTTTAATTTTTGATGCATAAACACAAAAGACGCTGTAGCTCTTTCAAAATTTGTGGTCCGAAAGAAAAATTACTTTCAACAAGTGCTAATTTTCATTTCTGAACTAAAAATTTGGGTTCTAACTTGAAAAAAGGCCATTAGCGACGGAATCTCGTGATGCAGAATGCGAAGATGCTCAAATTTGAGACAGTTGGATTCTTCGGGAAAAAATAAGTGGAATTAAAAAAAAACGGGTCTCCTAGGTCAATTTTAACGGATTTTAGCGCAAAAAACGCTAAATTTTGACATTTTTTAAAAGTTGTCCAAAATCGTCATATGAGTACTCAATTCTACTTGAAATTTTGCGTAGATTACGAATCTGAAATAAAAATAGGGGTTCTTATTTGAAATAACGAAGTTAGGTTGTGTCTGGGACACCCTGTATATCCAGGCGGATTTTAAACTACACCATCAAATTCTTTGATTTAAATTAAGGGGGGTTTACATTTAACTTTTTTTCGTAAAACCACTTTTTAACGCTCTCCCAGACGCTTGCCATGTGTTTCCGGACACCCTGTATAAGGTTTGCTAATACTCTGTGGGTTCTAGGAGCAGAAAGTGCTTTCTTCCTGCCACAATGCCATCAACACGTGCTTATTACCAAGTTTTCTTCTTCATTTTCCCTGTTTTTTTTTGGGTGTTTCAGAAAAAGTAGCATGAATAATGAAATTACTCTGAAGACTTTTTAACTTCCTCAGAGAGAAGTTATTGTTACACCCTCTTTCAGACCCTTTAGGTTTTTAGCTATTCGTTATATTGGCTGAAGTTTTTAAAAGTGTTATTACTTTTTCAGATAGGTAGTTCAAGATGGAAAATATGCACTTGGACGATATGGTCGAGATACTTTTGATGCAAAGCGACGGCGACATGAGTTCGCCGGGGATGTTGCTTGTGGGAGAGGCGATCGATGCGTTGAGGAGCGCATTCGACAAAATAACAAAATTAGAAATATTTTTAAAAGAAAATTGCCCTAAGAAAAATACGCCTGAGAGAACAGCGAAACGTGCTCGTCCGCATGAAGACTTTCGGGATCATCACAGCGAAAGAGAAGTTTGTGCACCGGCTGGACTCGATCAGTTCACCGACGCCGATTTGAGTGAATTACCACGGAAAAACAATTCCTGGAAGCTAAAAATTTAGAAGAAACCACAGAAAACAAAAACAGAATCGAATATAAATTATTTTTTAAACTCAATTATAAAAAGTGAATATTATCGAAGATTTTAAAGTCAAATCATATGTAGATGTCTTCTTTGCAGAGTTGAGCATATTCATAAAGCAATAAAACGTAAAAATTCATATTTATTTTTTATTATAAATTCATAAATTTTAATAAAATTTATATTTTATTTTAGAACTAGAATGGACATGCAACTTTGCGGCAAAGCATTTAGTCCTACAAAAAAAATGTTAAATGTAAACCCCCCCTTTTTTTAACAGAGAATCGAGTCCATTTGGTAGATTTTGGTTTTGGTATACTGGGTGGCACAGAGAGGCGTTAACTTCGTTATTTTATATTGAAACCCTATGTTTTTATGCTTTTAATCGATTCTACGCTCAATTTTAAACAACTTTTACTTAAGTCATTTTTTCGATTGGACCACTTTTTTTGGTATAAAAGATGCGATTTTTCTTATTTGCCAATTCCTTTAACTTGGAAGAGTTGCTCCAGTCAAAAAAATGACCTAAGTAAAAGTTGCTTAAAATTGAGTGTAGAATCGATAAAAACATAAAATATTAGGTTCCCATTTAAAATAACGAAGTTAACACTTTTCTGAGCCACCCTGTATACCTAAACCAAAATTTACCAAATGAAGTCGATTGCTTGTCCAAAAATAAGGGGGTTTTGTTAAACTTTTTCTTCTAGGACTTGTAATATGAACATATTTATAAGTTTTAGCTTTATGAATTATTATGATAAATATGAGTATGAATAACTCTGCTTCCTAGTGTTCTTTTAGATTATCTTGTTCTGAATACACGAAATATAAAAATTTGTTTCAGGGTTGACGAAAGCGAAATCGTGGAAGGTTTTTCTTCCCTCGACATCAGTAATTTTAGAATAAATTTTATTGTGTCTTCTTGTATGCACACTAAAGGATATTTTGTGACTGAAGATTATCCAACTTATGTCGTAAGTTAATTCTTAAGGTTCTTCTTGAGTTCATAATATCGACAGTCTCTAGGCAGAAAGGCCATTCATCAAATTTTAGGAGAGCTCACGATAACCTGAGAATACTATGGTTTTCCAATGTATCTCACAAATTTAAAACGCGATTTTTCTTTATTTTTAATTGAAAACAATCATTTTAAATGAAAGAACTACCCAATGTACCTAAATGAACTTTTCCGACGGAAAACACTACTGACGCGAGGGTGATATAACCTGAGTAGTTGAAAACCCTCGTAAAATAAATTAAAAAAAAAAAATGAAAGAACTGGCGCTCACGACCATTTTTCACTTAAAACCCCATTTTTGTCAAATATGGCGCTTACGCCTTTCTGCCTTTAGACCATTGATATGATAGTTGAGTTCAGATGAACGAAAAAATAAGTAGTTGTCAACTTAAGAACTCAAAGGGAAGTTGCGTTCTTCAGGCTACAGCCCTGAGGACATAGTGCCATTTGTAAAGTGACGCTATATCTCTATTATTTTTGCCTCTTTTAAGCTCTCTTATTGTATTTGCCCATAAAGCCGGGTCCACACTGAGCGAGGCAATCCGAGGCGAGTCATTTGCTTCCGTGTGGACGTGTTTCCGAGGCGTGCGGCAGCCGAGCCGATCGGAGTCGGTACATCAAAGCCTCGCCTCGGCTCACGCACCGCAGTCTTTTTCATTTTATTTTTATCACTAATTTATTTATTATCACTCCATTTATTAGCATTCTTGTAAAAATTTTTAAGTGGCTCCCTTCTTCACTCCACAAACTTGGAATAAATAGCTCGCCACAAGTTTTTATTCTATTTCTATAAAGCTTTCTTTGCCGCAACTTTTTGTTTGCTTCGTTTTTCCATCAATTTTGACACCAGCAAAAATGCGGCTCTCACCACAGACACCGGTGAGTCTCCGTGAGACACCGATTTTTCTGGATCGCTGCCTCGGGAGCGTTTGCGTCTATTTTTATTTTCCCGCCCGAGGCGAGTCGAGGCTGCTCTGCCTGGCCTCGGCTGCCTCGCTCAGTGTGGACCTGGCTTAATGCAGTTATTTATGCATTATTTCCACATTTTTTTTTTTTTTTTTCAGAAAGTTCTAGAAGAAAGATACAGAATAAAAATCGGAAATAAAAATCTATATATCGCTCCGTACCGTATGAAATGATCGAGATTTGCTTACTTTGTATATTATGTTATAAAGATGATTTTTTTAAATTTTGTTTTATTTTTTAAGGTTATTCCTGTTTGAGAACTTTTTTTTTACGAGAAAAGACCTAAATTTCTTATTTTGGCCTAATAATTAGTTCGCTCATCCTCACTGGCTTATTTTTATAAGCTTTTTCGCCGTTTTTGGAATTTTGAGCTAAATTTCTTTACTTTTCAGTAATTTAGAAAAAAAAAAACAGGTACACAAAGGAAGGAGAAAAAAATTTTGAATGCAGCATCGTTCGGAATTTTAAAATTGGTTGAAAATTTTCAATTTTTTTGTAAATTCATAGCATAGTGGAAAGTTAGCTATCGCAAAAACAATTAATAATTAATTAAACAAAGACAAACTAGGCAATTTTATTGATTTTAAGGGTTGTTACTGCTTTATTATGTTGGGAAGGCCCATATTTTTAAACCATTATATTCTAAATAGTAGGAGATTAATAAAATGCTAAAAATTACTTATAATTAAATACGAAACAAAATATCGATTTCTAAACATTTTATGTACAAAACCAATGATTTATTGGTAAATTATTAGCTTTGTTCCAACCAAGCATGCGCAGATGGATTCGCACGTCAGATTTGACGGACAAACGATATGAGCGAAGTCGGATTTGACGTCTAAGTCCTTCTGCGCGTGGTCCAGAAGTTTCAAACTGCGGTTGGAACGAAGCTTTTACTTCTAAATTTGTTGAATTCATGGCGAAAAAAGTTGGGGATTACCCTTCTCTCCAGACCTTCCGCCACAGACCTGTACAGACACGCCCAGGAAGATTTTCTTCTCTCATTTACACAAGGTGCTTGAAATTTTTTTATTAATAAAACCGTCTGATTTGAATATGCTGGGTATTTATAAACTTTATTAGGATCCCTTTTCTTATGGGTTTTATTGAGAATCCTTGGCGTTATTTCATTTTTGTGAACCTCGATGGAAGTGATCTGTTCCTTCAAATAAAAGGAATCCTGATTTCCCCTTTTTAGTTTTTCAAGGTGGCTATTGAGGAACCTTAAGGAAATCTTCAAGGCGAGGGATTGGCTGGCGGTGCCACAATCCTTGATTTCACTTATATTGGCTAAGTTAAGGAAATGAAAATTAAAATGTATACTAAACACAAATTGCTAACTCTTGAGGGATTCTTCCGACTTAATGATTTTACCTTCCTGAAAGAAGTTATTGTGATACCCTCGACGTCGGGTTTTTGGGGAAGGGTCTTCCAGACCCTGGAGGGTCAAATCGAATATTGATCGTTACCGATCTCAACTTTGTCTGTGGCCCCTCCCCTGTACTTCCCCTCCCTTATACTTCCCCTACATTTCCCCCTCCGTTATACTTCCCCCTCCTTTATTATTACTTCTCTTTAAGGAAGTTTTCGTTGGAAGCTCTTCAAACAAGTACTTTTGTTCTCTCTACAGGGTGTTTTGTACTCGAGTGGACCAGTACTACGGCAAAGCATTTAGTCCTAGAAAAAAAAAGTTAATAGTAAACCCCCCTTATTTTTGGACAATAAATTTACTCCATATGGTAGATTTTGGTTTTGGTATACAGGGTGGCGCAGAGAGGTGTTAACTTCGTTATTTTGAATGGGAACCCTATGTTTTATGCTTTTAATCGTTTCTACGCTCAATTTTAAGTAACTTTTACTTAGATCATTTTTTTGACAGGAGCAACACTTCCAAGTTAAATGAATTGGCAATAAGAAAAATCGCATGTTTTATTCCAAAAAAAGTGGTCCAATCGAAAAAATGACTTAAGTAAAAGTTGTTTAAAATTGAGCTTGATTTTTTATGTACAAATGTACATGATTTTTAAAAAATTCGCCAATACAAGAGGCAGGATATGTTGGCATTAAAATAAAGTCATAAAATAAGGACCAAGTGTTATTTATAAAATCTTATTTGGTCTTTATTTTATAATAATAACGTAAAAAAGACATAAATTATAATTATGGATTTAAAAAGGTAACATCTTGAGAGAACTTTTGAAGATCCCGTCCGTCAATTAAGGATTTTTCAGGGCAGAAATTAGGAAGGATCGGTTTCTTTATGTTGAGTTTTTTGACGAGGGCGATCCATGTTTTTGGTTTGAGTGAAATTATGTCGTGAGCTCTGCTTGTCTGGTTTGCATCTTTTGATCTTTTATTGGCGCTGACTGCAGTAATCATAGGTTCACCAGTCCGCTTGTCATATCCGAATAAGATGTAATTGTCGTTTAAAAGAAATGAGCAAACGAATACGTTAAAGGCTGACTGAACGAACGAATTCGGGTTCAACACAAACCTATGGAGAAAAAAATATTATATGTAGTCTCACAAATATAGATACTTACTGGAAATAGGGAAACCACTTCTTTTTGCTGGTTTGTTTAATTAATGCTTTCATAGTGATTTCTATCAATTTCTCAAGTTGAACTTTATCAGATTCTTTGACACTCATAGTTATCAGCTGACTTGCCTGAGTTTGCACTTTTACTGGCCTCGGTTTCTTATCTTTACGCTGTGTCTCCTCCATCTCTCCAGCATAATCGAGGCGAAGACTTTGAATGTTGTTACTGATGCAATGCAGCATCGACTTCATCGACTGAAGTGTCGCTTTACCTTTAGAGGAAAATTTATAATAAGTTCAAAAAGATGTAAGCTACCTTTGGCAAATGATATCCAGTTTTCACGACTTAAATCGTAACCGGCGACTAACTCAATCATGCAGTCTCCAGCATCCTTGATCAAAGTCGTCAACATTTCAAGCTCGTGAGGCAAAATTTTGCCCTCTTTCTTGTGCATAAGTTTGCCCAATTTTTTAACGAATCCACCAAGACGTTCACCTCTTCTGTGGCTCTCTTTAAAAACAAAGTTTTAAATTTAAGATTTTGAGACAACATACCATCGTTGGAGGATCGAGCTAAAGAGAGTAACTTTTCAGATTCCCCGAGAAGCGCTAAAGTATCGTTTGCATCGAAAGCTCCTTTAGTACGCGCCATGGTTAAAACTTACTTTAAACAAGCAGTAACTAAAGAAACGATTAATACTCATGACTCATGAGACATCAATACAATAAGCATGACTTCAGGTCAGGTCGTTCAGCCAGTCATTTTAGGCGGCATTTGATAAGCAAATGGCGATAACGCAATCGCCACAGAGCGCTCCAGTCGCTGCTCTGTGGCCATTAACAAACTTGGGAATCGGGTTCATACACGTACACCCGGTATATTGAACTGGTGATCTGATATTAAGGAATCCCCAGGAATAACTGTACCCGTGAAAATATGTGAATTTAGGCTTGAAATTAAAATTTTGAAGTAGAAAACGATGTACAATGTAAGCCAAGTTGGGCGGAGCAGAACGACTAAGAAGACATACTGAAAATAATACAAATAAGTAGGTGTACAAAGGAAATTCAGAACAGTCTGAATTGAAAAAAATTATCGCTTCTCCGGATAAAAAATTGCTAAAATACATACCAGCGACATAAGGTAATTCCCTCAGTTCCGAGTGGTAATCCTTTAAGTCAACGCACTCGGGATTACTTCCAAAAGTAACTGAACTCAAGCAGAAATGAGATTTCGAAACATTACGGGGAGAACCTAAAATATCTTTACAGTGAACAGACTGTAATTGTGAATACTGTTGAGCCCTTTACCAAATTCTAATTCTTTTAAGGTTTTATTGAGGTGGTCGTCTTGCAAAAAAGGAGCGTTGGTATTACAATAGGTCCGTTGTCGTGATAGTTAACGAGTATAAATACTTAGAATTTTATTTACGCCTAGACTGTCGCTTACGTCTCATTTCAAGTCAAAAGTCGTATCCTCAAAACATGCTATCAACTCAATCTGGTCAAGATTATTCTCTAGCAACCTTGTCCCGGCGAATAGTAAGTTTAATGTCTTTTTAGCTGTATGCCGATCGATGATTTGCTACGCATGTCAGTCATGGGGTTTTCAACCGTTTGAACAGGTGGAGAGTATCCAGCGCTATTTCATCCGCAAAATTTTTAGCCTTCCTTTCTACACTCCTAACTATATGCTTTACCTGGAAACCGCAGTCGATCATCTTTTCCTCTTTACACTAAAACTGCATTTATCCTTTATAACACGCGTTCTATCCCTACCTGATCATCGACTTCCAAAAATAGTAGCGCTAGAGACCATCAAGGAAAATAAGGCATGGTTTCTCGCCTTGAACGATCTAGCTGCCGAGCACAATCTAGGCTTTTCGTTCTCGCTTCATAACTCAAAAGATTGGCTCGCGCAGCTCCCCCGCCTCGAGGAGAGAATCCGTATGAAACACCTTGCAGACAACAGAAATAAAGCCCTAGCCTCGACACGTTTCCATCTACACTGGGACCTCAACATCTCCCTAGCTCCGTTTTCGTTCAAGAATTCCCCCCTCAAAATCCCTACTGTCGTCGACAGAAAATGGTATTTTAAATTAAGGTGCGAAATGCTCTACCTAAATTACTCTACCATAAGAGTTATAGACCGATGTTCGCTTTGCAACACCATGTCCCGAAAGACACTTTTCATTTTTTAGCAGAATGTCCTATTCTGTCAGAATTCCGAGCTCTTTACTTAGGTTCAGCGAAAGTCTCGAGAGTCGCCTTAATTTCAATTCTGAACCAGGTAAATAATTGTTCTTCTATTATCGGGTTTACCAAGGAGGCAATAAGGTACAGAAAGGAGCTCATTAATTATTTCAACTATTAAAACTAAACGGAGAAATTTTTTATTTTTTATTTATTCTTAAAGTCAGGTACAACTACTACAGACGGTTTTATACCATGTAGGAATACCTTTTTTTGTAAATAATAGCCATAAACTTGTAAATTTTCTGTAATTAAAATAAAAAGGTTTATCATTCATTCATTCATAAGGTTTTATTGCAACTAATAAAACCAGAATTATCCCCATCTAATGTTACATCACACGAATTATTGGAAAAAGATAGCGAAATGATATGTGGACGACCATCAGTAACAATGTTTGCAAAGTTTATACAACTTTGATTATAATGAACTGAGTTTTTGGTTGGTAACTGCAAAAATAAATAAATAAATAAAATTAAAAAAAAAAAAAAAATTTTGATTGCTACGGATATACAGGTAGCTTCACCATGAATTTGGAATATATATGATTCTCGAGCAGTGAACAAAATAGTATCGTTTTGTGAACTCATCCGAAAGCGAAAAGACATCTTAGTTCCAGAAGCTCCTAAAGAAACATTGCGCAACTTAAAAAATGATGACCCTTTGAACTGAATGCAGTGAAGGTCAAAATTATCTTTAAAAAAATCATGTAATTAATTGAAATAAATTAAAAATGCGTCTAGATTCCTTACAAATGTTGCATGTCCCTTTGTATCCGTCACAATCGCAGTTCAGGCTTCTAAAAAATGAATTTTATAAATAATGAACGAAGTTTTAACTTACTTCAGTCGCTTTTTATCAAACTTCTGAATGGCGCCTTCCAAGGGATGTTCTTTATTTGAGCCACTGATGTTCATCAAAATTGAAAGCTTTTGAGGTTGAGTCAAAGTTTGGCTGGAACCTACTGCATCAGCAAACTCTTTAGGGCTCATTTCTAAAAAATGAATTTTTTGAAGCAGTTCTTCTTTCAAATCTTTATGAAGTTGTTCTCTTTCCTCATTTTCTGCTTTAAAAAAAGTAATAAGGTACAACACAGTTTTTCAAATGTTTACCTTTCAGACTAATCTGAGCTTGGATCCACTTCTCAAGATATATGAAGAGCTCAAACTCATCAACTGATAGGACAGGTTCATCAAGAATGGAGGCAATGGCTGATTTCGATAAAGTCAAAAATTCGGGTTGGCCAAAGTAAGTTAAAAGATTATTTAATATTAACTAAAATAAAAATAGATACGTTAACGATGATACGAGTAGGTTGCATTATTCTGGTAGCAATTTTTGATGGTTTTTGGCATGAATAAAAAAATTCATTTATTTATTTATTTTTTTTTGTTAGTTTTATTGTGGTACTTATTGGTCTCTCTGCAGTCAAAGTATTATTAACTACCATCATGTCTGTAGTGCCCTGAGGATGATAAGAAGAATCTATCAAACCATGTTGGCAATAAAGATTTGAAAAAAACTCTGCCAGGATTTACCCATGCCAAAAACCGTCAGATGAATGATGATGTTAGGTAGCAAAAATTCAAGAATGATAGGAAGGACCAGCAGTTTAAAGCAGAACAATAAATCCTTAAAAAAAAAAAAAAAAAAAAAAAAACTAGTTGCTAGGGCATCTTTTCTACCTAGTAATGACACAGTAGGACTTAACATTCTTTCCGCTTTCCAAAATCATGCTTAGGTGTTTAATTTTAACATGTTGTATTCATTAAAAAAAAATGTTTACTTTAGCAGACAATGTATATTCATAAAAGTACCTCATAGTTTCTCATTTTGATGTCCTCCAAACCAAAGAAATCAGCATAATTGTAGTTAATAGTGCAAGTTGTAATATTGCAGTTTTCTTTAATATAGTTGATGCAGCAGTCACACACTGGTTTAACAATATATTTTAATGCAAGTCTGTAAACTTCCCACGCATGTGAAATATCCGGGATGTCTAAAGTTTGCAAATACAAGTAACTGCAAAAAAAAGAACGTACATCAACAAAGTTAGCAGGGAAGGGCAACAGGTTACTATAATCAATGCAATTTGGCAACTTGTGCTGTAGGGAAATTTAATATCGACAGTCTCAAGGCAGAAAGGCGTAAGCGCCATTCACCAAATTTTTCAGGAAAGCTCACGATAGCCTAACACTACAATGGTTTTCCGATGTATATCACAAATATAAAACTCAATTTTCTTTATTTTTCAATTTTTTTAAATGGAAACTATCATTTTAAATGAAAGAACTGGCGTCCAGAACCATTTTTAAAACACCATTTTTGACTAATTGGCGCTTACGCCTTTCTGCACCGTCGATATGTTTTCCTACGTCAACAAAACTTCAGACAGAAATCCATGATGGATCAATGCAAGTTTTCTTGTAAAGCTCTCAATCATGCAACAGTTAGAAGAGACAGGTTAGGCCAACACGTGCGTAATTTAAGATGGTCTTAAAAATCGAAGTATCCAATGAAAAATTGGGGAACTCACTTGAAAAAGATTTGAAAAACGTCGGGGTCGACGTCTTCTATCAAAATCTCATTCTTTTCGATGAAATTACCGCTCAACATAGCCTCAAAGACGGGACTTATCATCACAAGTAATACCTTATGTCCCCTGAACGCCTTAAAAATAATTTTACATTAAAGTATCAATGGCATGCCTTAATTAATGTTACCTTTTCACGTCCCTTGTCTTTCACTGAGATTGTTACATCTGAAAAAACGGCGGTGGCGAGAATTTGCTCACCCTTTATAGACCTCCTATTATCATCGAACGGTAATTTTGTGCTACCACAACGTTTAAGTGGTGGGTCCATGATAAAAGAGACTTGAATAGAGGGTGCCAAAACAGGTAAAACGTCCTTAAGATTACTTTTAGCTAGCGACTTAGTTCTCACGTGTCAAGTGCGTACTGCGTAGAGAACCAGGATGCGGAGTTATGTCTGTCTAAAGTTTTGTTTAATGTGCTACTTTGATCATCGCCAAATTTCAAATTTACTTCATGGGACCCCCTTTCTTTATACAGGGTGTCCGGAAACACATGGCAAGCGTCTGGGAGAGCGTTAAAAGTGGTTTTACGAAAAAAAGTTAAATGTAAACCCCCCTTAATTTAAATCAAAGAATTTGATGGTGTAGTTTAAAATCCGCCTGGATATACAGGGTGTCCCAGACACAACCTAACTTCGTTATTTCAAATGAGAACCCCTATTTTTTATTTCAGATTCGTAATCTACGCAAAATTTCAAGTAGATTTGAGTACTCATATGACGATTTTGGACAACTTTTAAAAAATGTCAAAATTTAGCGTTTTTTGCGCTAAAATCCGTTAAAATTGACCTAGGAGACTCGTTTTTTTTTTAATTCCACTTATTTTTTCCCGAAGAATCCAACTGTCTCAAATTTGAGCATCTTCGCATTCTGCATCACGAGATTTCGTCGCTAATGGCCTTTTTTCAAGTTAGAACCCAAATTCCATACTTCAAAAATGGAAATTAGCGATTTGTTGACGGAATATTAATTTTTGATGCATAAACACAAAAGACGCTGTAGCTCTTTCATTTGTGGTCCGAAAGAAAAATTCCTTTCAACAAGTGCTAATTTTCATTTCTGAACTAAAAAATTTGGGTTCTAACTTGAAAAAAGGCCATTAGCGACGAAATCTCGTCATGCAGAATGCGAAGATGCTCAAATTTGAGACAGTTGGATTCTTCGGGAAAAAATAAGTGGAATTAAAAAAAAAACGAGTCTCCTAGGTCAATTTTAACGGATTTTAGCGCAAAAACGCTAAATTTTGACATTTTTTAAAAGTTGTCCAAAATCGTCATATGAGTACTCAAATCTACTTGAAATTTTGCGTAGATTACGAATCTGAAATAAAAATAGGGGTTCTCGTTTGAAATAACGAAGTTAGGTTGTGTCTGGGACACCCTGTATATCCAGGCGGATTTTAAACTACACCATCAAATTTTTGATTTAAATTAAGGGGGGTTTACATTTAACTTTTTTCGTAAAACCACTTTTTAACGCTCTCCCAGACGCTTGCCATGTGTTTCCGGACACCCTGTATATTTAAATTTCGCAAAAGTCTGTTAACGTAATACCCTCTGCAAACGTTTTTTAATTTATAGTAGTATTTAATTGAGCTGTTCACGGCCATTCTCAGTATTCTGGCTGGGCGAAGATTTAAATATTTTTAATACCTTCCGATTGATCAAAAACCGTGTTGTAATAAATTTTATTTTAAATTTTTTTATAACAAAACAGTAATTAAGGACTAATTGTCAGTGCTACCAACCTTTAAACCTTCAATCCACCGAACCAATAAGTGTTGCCAACTTTCAAAACCGACAATTCTTTATAACGAAAATAAATAAGATTTCAACGTAACATAAATAAACAAAACGTATTCCGACGAATATCTGCTTTTATGGAGTTCATTAATTATTTGAGAGCTTCTGTCATGTAAATAATTTAATTTGTTCAAAACGAACGTAATTTTACGCAATTTAGGCACATGGATGCGATGGAGTTTTAAAGAAATCAAAAGAGTTTTCCTAAAAATAAAAAGTTTTATTTTAATGAAGAAGTGTAATCAAAGGTACCTCTGGTTCAACAGCAGCTTATAAATTCTTGTTTTGCGGTTGGCGCTTCTGAATTGGGAACTAACGCAAAAAAATTTTTTTATTCCAAATGAAAGAGTACAAAAAATTAAAAACAATGCCGTTTGAATTTTTTTCCTGCGTTGAAAAATAGATTTTTAATGAATTTTTGAAAATCGCCTTTTCTTACTTTTGATAAGAACGTTCTTTCATGAGGGGAAGGGAGCGTGACGTCACTTTCGCCCATTTCGGGCCGACTACCCTACGTTCTCCTATAAGGATCTGATCGTACTCACGCTCTTCAACCCTTGGACTTCCACTTGGTCTTAATTTTATGATCGTATCCAGTTCACAGACTTGTTGTGTTTGTCATTTAAACTTTTATAATTATTTTTTACTACTTTTTATCTTCAAAATGGTCAGATAGGTACAAAACTTGTCGGATAAAAGTACTGGTTTGAAGAGCTATCAACGAAAACTTCCTTAAAGAGAAGTAACAATATAGGAGGGGAAGTATTTTTTTTGCGAAAATTTTTCCAACTTTTCATTTTTTTTTTCAAAAAATTTTCCAAGTTAGTTTTTTCGAAAAATTTTTTAAGTTTCTTTTTTGAAAAATTTCCCGGGTTTTCTTATTTAAATTTGCGTTTTTTTTTCTAAGTTCTTTTTTTCCGAATTTTTTTTAAGTGTCAAGGAAGAAATAATGGGCTCTTTTTAATTTAAATTTTAAGGGATAAAAACAGGATGGAACAAGAGATTACAAAAATTTGCCCCTTTACGTTAAATTTAAATTTACCAGTGGTTGTTATCCACCAAAAATTTCCATTAGATGTATCATGATGGGCTCTTTGTCCTATGGATGTGCCTCTCGTAATGGGTAAAAGTAAGAAATTTCTCCCTACTAAATTAAAATTAAAAGTGGCAATTTTTTTATACCAAAATTCTTAAAAAATATAAGGAGTAATTGGTGAAAATTTGGTGAAAATCGGACCAGCGGTTCGGACGCAGCGAATTTTTAGAAATTTCAAACAGACATATCTCCGCCATTTTTTCGAAATTCAAAAATCGCCCTTGTTAGTTTCTTGTCCACCGGCTAAAGAAATTTGTGTGAAAATTTGGTGGAAATCGGATGAAAACTGTGGCCGTAAAGTGTTCCGGAAAAAAATGCCACGGCCTCATGCTATGAAGCTAGGGAGCGGAATAGACGGGAATGACGTCACGTTTTCGGTCTCCCCCGCTCCGCCCATCAGAAGCTTCTTATCACTATCCAAATTTCAAAAATTCATTAAAAATCTATTTTTGAACGTAGGAAAAAAATTCAAACGGCATATTTTCTATTTTTTTCTGCTCTTTAATTTAATATATATTTCAACTTAAATATTTACTAACGTTAGTTCCTAAATTAGGAAACTGCTTTAACATCTTTCTAAAAACAAAAAAAAAAAAAATTAAAATGTTGTTCAGATGGCAACCCTGAAGTTACTTTGTGGCTCAATATTCGAGCACTAGAATAAGTTTTAGTAGGAACAGATTTTTCAGCCACCTAAAAATTTAAAATTTATTTTTTTTAACAAAGGAAAAAATAATAACTTACAAATTTTCCTTTTGATTTTTCATCAGACTTTTTGCGAATTTCCTTAAAAATAAAAAAATTAAAATTTTTTAAAAATTAATTAATTTACGTACAAGTCTGGCCGGTAGCACTGGGTAAGCAACATTTGGATTTTTAACCTGGCGCCTTGTCCTAACGCTCCTTTCACATTACACGATTTCGATCGTGCGGGAAAAAAATCGCCCGGGCAATTTTTCTTGATCGACTGTTGAAGAGTATGAGACCTTTCACATTGCACGATTGGAACACGGGCACGTTTTTTAATCGTGTTGCAGCCGTCCAGTGCCACTAGGAACCGCACGGCTACCGTGACGCCCTCTACCTCAGTGGCCTACTAGACCAATTGCACGCTTTCACACTAGACGGTTTTTAGTCGTACGGGAACCGTCCCCACTCCCCATTGTTTTTGTTTCTACCGCGCAGTGGTCATTGTTTTTGTTGTGGGAATCTTCAAATACTATAGAAAACTATAGAATTGTTTTTGTTTCTACCGCGCAGTGGTGTGTTTACAAAATGGAAGGTGTTGACGTTGATGTCTTAATATGGGTATTAATGAGAGATGTCTTAAGGGAGCCGAGGAAGACAAGTCCCAATAAGTCAGCAGCCACTTTGCAAGCACAAAGTTACTATCGGCCACAAACGCCATTGAGAACCACTGAGGAACGCAGATGGTCAACTAACAGAGACATTCCTGAACACCGTGCAGGTCTGCACGGTCGGAAATCGGTTTGTAGCCCTGCAGAAACCTATTCAACCTCCACCAGCTCCTCTGCCGAAAACGTTCTCTCCTCCTGTCGCACAGAATCGTCCAGCCAAACCTCAACCGATCGTTCCTATGAATGTAAGATGCGAAGAAATAATCCATATCGTTGATTGATTTTTTTGTCTATTAACAACAGATCGGCAAAGGCGATTACTCGAAGACTAAACCCGCGGGAAGTCTAGGTAATTGGCTGTTTCTGACGAGTCGTCTCCGGGAATAGAGAGTGGACAGCAGAATCGGCAAAACCGGAAATTGCGACACAGATGACATACAGCATAGAAAAGTATGTTTTCGTCGGCAACCCACCTACCTTTAATTCAAACAAGTATCAAAAGACATCATAGAATCTAGCATAGGAATCTAGGACAGGAGGTTAGCATCAATAACTGAATGCAGCATCCAGGAGGCCCGTTTTGCAAACTCCCAGTCTGCAGGTCTGCATGGTCGGAAATCGGTTTGTAGCCCCGCAGAAACCTATTCAACCTCCACCAGCTCCTCTGCCGAAAACGTTCTCTCCTCCTGTCGCACAGAATCGTCCAGCCAAACCTCAACCGATCGTTCCTATGAATGTAAGATGCGAAGAAATAATCCACATCGTTGATTGATTTTTTGTCTATTAACAACAGAGACTATTAACCAAAACAACGACTCCTACAAATAAACCAATCATCATGCGGCAAAACGCCAGAAAAACCACAACCCCTGTAACGCCTTCATTTTCTCCAAGGCCAATGAATGTAAATAAAAATTAAATATTCACTGCATGCTATTTTAAAAATTAAATTTTGTATTGTTCTTCTTGTGTTATAATTCATTGCAGCAAACATTGATGATCGACAACTGCCTGCTAACAGCAGGATCAGGAATACGTTGGCAGACATTTGTCAATCATCAGTTGCCATCGATGCATTTTTATATTTCGTGCCATCATTACTGCATTCAGCTATGTTGTAATCCATGGCAATCAAGCACAAATGACGACTGTCTGCCAACTACGACGACTGGTCCCTTAGCGCTTTAAATATTTGCACGAACAGGGGACTAAACCACCGAAACAAATCCTTCCACCAATCACTTAGCAACGGTGGGGATGTTTCGATTTCCACCACTCCCATCCGTGCAGGTCTGCACAGTCGGAAATCGGTTTGTAGCCCCGCAGAAACCTATTCAACCTCCACCAGCTCCTCTGCCGAAAACGTTCTCTCCTCCTGTCGCACAGAATCGTCCAGCCAAACACAGTTTTTCTCCTTATTTCGTCAACGCTGAGAAGTCCAGGGCGAACCATATTGAGAATTGAAAAATGATAATTTTGCAATAACAACAAAAAATCCTCAAAGCAGAAGAAAAATTAAATTTGATATTAAGTTATATCCCATCCCATCCCTTGAGACTGACCTGAAATTAACCAGAAATTTTTTTTTAAATTGTTCTTATTCATAGGTATATTGATTTGTTTTACAACTTTCATTTAGTCGCTTGTTGTACTTTTCATTGTGATTTTTTATTGTCTTTGCTTAGGGTACATAATAATGGTACATATGTACTACTTGTACTAAATCAATAAAGAAATTATTATTATTATTATTAAAGTTTACACTTTATTTTTTTAAAAATGGATCATAATAATAGCGGTAACCCATTCAAGTGTTATCAAAGATAGAAAAGAAACCGAGGCGGAGTTACTGACATAGGTGGGACACTCTGACGGATTTTTCAGGAAAAGTTAATATTATACTAGCGCTACTACGCAATGTTACTCAACTAAAATAAATAAGCGCGAAATTTGAATTTTTCCATTTCCCCCTTTCCTTCTTACTCGCTTGAATTTCTTTGTATTTCTCATAACTAAGTAATTTACCAATTAATATATAATTATTTACACATTTCTTGAGAAGTAAAGTACAATAGAAGGTATTTAAACTAAAAAAAAAAAAAAAAAACCCATGTATCATCTTCATAATCACTTTATTTATACTTTTTAACTTCCTTAAAGAAGTTATTATGATACCCTCGACGTCGGGTTGGTCCGATTTTCACTAAATTTTCACCAATTACTCCTTATATTTTTGATGAATTGTTGATGTAAAAAAATTGCCACTTTTTAGTTATTATTTTTTTTTTAGTAGGGAGATATTTCATACTTCTGCGCATTAGGAGAGGCACATCCCTTGACCGAAGAGCCCATTATTTCTAGCTTGTCACTTAAAAAAATTTTCGATAAAAACTTACAAAAAAAAAAAACCGGAAAATTTTTCAAAAAAAAAACTCGGGAAATTTAAAAAAAACCTCGGAAAATTTTTCAAAAAAAAAAACTTTGAAATCCCCCCCCCCCTTTTAATACTTTCCTCCCTTTGTTATACTTTCGTTCCCTTACACTTCCCCTTCGTTCTACTTCCCCCTCCGTTGTAGGTCCTCTCCGCAATACTTCCCCCTCCTATATTGTTACTTCTCTTTAAGGAAGTTTTCGTTGGAAGCTCTTCAAACAAGTACTTTTTTTTGGAATCAAGAATCGACCTCAGTGTAATTACTAATCTACAATTGACAAATATACAGGGTGGCCCAGATAACTTCTTTATTTTAATAGAAACTTTTTTTTTTCTCTCTCTCTCTCTTTTTCTTCAATAGCAAGTACCTAAAATCAGAGTAAAATGTTGGAAAAATTTTATTTATATTTTTCTCTCACGATGTTTTTCTTTTCATCCCTTTTTCGAGTTGTGATTAATTTGAAATAGACATGGTGAGAAAATAATATCGTGTCCTTCCCAAAATAAATTGTATTACAATATTGAGAACAATACATAGAAAAAAAAAACACACGAAAAAAAACAATAACACTGCGAATGTTTATAAATAATATTTCATAAATTGTATACATTTGCAATTTAAAAAAAAAAAGTAATTAGGTAGTTTGATTGATAAGTTTTGATAGTTTTGATGAATTTAGAAATTTAATTGTTAGAAAAATGGAAAAGATTTAAGCAATACTATACAATTTAGGATCAGGTGCTGGTATTTTAGTAAGATAATCACCAAGGTAAACGGGTTTGAGTAAATGAATGTTTCTATTTATTATGCTCTTTTTCTGAACTGGAAGGGTCGAAGTTTCATCCCAGAAGACATGTGTAGCTTCAAGAATTGATCTGTAACAAATTGAAGTTTTAATTTTTTCTTGGGCTTCTTTAGCATTTTATTACTTTTGTGGTAAAATGACAGCTCCACCAGCCTCAAGGATTCTTTGATACTGAGCGTATTTGTTTTCAGAGGCACAAACGATGACAACTTTGAAGGCACTAAATGTGATAGGCTTAGACTCTTCCCAAGTTAAGACACGCCACCTATGAGCTGCTTTCGCTAATTCAGATTCGATTGAGCTTTCAAGATGTGGTAGACGTTCCTGCGACCTTTCATTGCCCCATTCAAAGTCTTCTTCCTATAACAATAAAAATTAATAAAATACCAAACAGATGTAACAAAATTACCGGAAGGAATGTTCTTGATTGATAGCAATGTGAAATATAGGAAAGATGGAGGACCCATTTTCCACACGCGATTGAACAAAGTAGTTTCTCACTTCTGTATGGTTTCTCAGTAATGAGATGTGGATAAGGGGTCAAAATGTGGAAGCTGGCTAACTTCCCCTCCCAAATCTTTAATGATCCCTTCAAACTTTTCACGCATAGGAGGCTGAAAAAAAAGTTAAAAACGTAAAAAACTGTAGAGGATACCAACAGAAATATTAGTCATGACAAACAGACGACGTTGACTCAGCCCTTTTGGTATTGAAATTGCATTTTCTTCATCTTCAGCCATCTCTTCAGTCTCGGGGACAAAACCTCCACCTTTTTTACTGCAGTCAAACTTAGAAGAATCACTAGTAGTTTCCAAAATTAATTTTCTTTTTTTATTCTTGATATTAGGATCTAATTTTGATTTCTTCGCCTCAGGTTCAATGCTTTTTTCAACATGTTTTTCCAACTATTAAAAAAAATCAATATTTAGTTAACAGTAACATGAAAACTTACAGGAAAAGGTTTTCCGAAATCCCAAGAAGGCATACTTTCATCACCAACTCTCTTCCGTTCGACTTTAGAGCTCCCCCAGTCTGTAAAATAACATTTTGTCAACATTTTAATTAAAAAAACAATCGACATACACTTTGAACACTTTGCCGAACCTGGGGAAGAACTTTTTGAGTCGCCCATGGATTGGTCAGGAATATTTTTTTGAACTGGAGATCCCTCAGGTTCTGAACGTCTGAAAATGAATCGTTGCATGATTATTCTTTGGTAGTAAAACAGATATTTACAGTTCAGCTGATATCACGGTATCATTTTTTTTAGAATTACGATCTTTTTTCAACCAACCAGACGCTGTGGGGGTGTTTTCCTCCATTTTCTATAATTAATAATAAATAGTTTCAATTATACACAATAACTACCTTAGGTGTATTTTTGAATTTGAAGGAACAAGAATGCTTTCGTTTTCATGAGCCCATTCCTTGTAGGGACCCTAAAATAATAAGATATTTATTTTGGTTTTTTGAAAATATATTATTGTTACATCTGGTAAAAGATCTCCGGTTTCTGAGTCGATCCCGTCTATTTGAGCTCCGCCGAATTTGACCCAAAGTTGTTTCATAACGACATTGAGGGGCTATAAAACAAAAAATAAAATGAAGTTTTACAATTTAAATATAATGCTCACAGTGCTTGGGCGTCTTTTACGAAAAGACTGAAGTTCAGGAGAACCCTCGTACATATCTGGTAAGTTGTCGATCCAGTTTTTCCATCGTTTTCTCATCGCAGGGCTTGGGACTTCATCATCGTTCATGAAAACTTGACCGTACGGAGACTCAGGAGTGTCAACATGAAATGGAGACTTCCCACATAAAGATGATAGCTTAAAAAACATAAGGTTTAATCATTTTTCCAATCTAGCTTCAAATATTTAGCAAAGACTCACTCTTCTCGATATAAAGTCTGGGGTTAAAAAGTTTTGATCTGGACAGGCTTTAGGTGAAGACGGTGTTGCCAGCTTTTGATTGTTAGGTTCATCGGAGAATACTTTATTGGCTGGTGTTTTTAAAGGAGTTTCAAGAATGTACAAATCATCTGACTTTGAAGCCGGTGTAGTAGACGTAGAATCAACAACCGAAGGTGTAGCAGCTACCCTTTTAAGCAGAGGATTCACAGGCGTCATTTTTATATCATCATTTTTCTCTTTTCTACTCTCCTCAGGACAATCACTTCCATTGATTTTTGCATGAGCCAATTCGTGTCTACTGTTGGAATTTTCCATTTTACTGAAGCATTGTATTTACTGCCAGAATGGGATTGGCACAACAAGTGCGTGGCAGCTAATATCCCTTCTTCAGGGCGGTCTTTCCGAGAGAGCTTCTCTTGAACTCTTTAAAACAATAAATTTAGGTTACTTGAGTGTTAAAAGTGGCACTTACACAGCGCCCAGGGCTGCAGCTACACAACCTAGGAAGCCTCTTTCTTTCCCAGAGAACCCTGAGATACAGATCACGTTTCCTTTTAAGGGTTTTTTATCACTTGAAATGCACACTGGTTTATGGTAGTACTCAACAGGAAGTACCTTTCCATTTTCATAACAGTCGTCCTAAAAAAAATCAATTAAATCTTTTTAATTAGGAACTAACGCAAAAAAAATTTTTTTTTCCAAATGAAAGAGTACAAAAAATTAAAAACAGTGCCGTTGAATTTTTTAAATGAATTTTTGAAAATCGTCTTTTCTTACTTTTGATAAGAACGTTCTTTCATGAGGGGAGCGGAGCGTAGACGTCACAACCGTACATTTCGGGCCGACTACTACGTTCTCCTATAAGGATCTGATCGAACCATAAAATAAACACACTCTTCAACCCTTGGTCTTCCACTTGGTCTTAATTTTATGATCGTACCCAGTTCACAGACTTGTTGTGTTAGTCATTTGAACTTTTATAATTATTATTTACTACTTTTTATCTTCAAAATGGTCAGATAGGTACAAAACTTCTCGGATAAAAGTACTGGTTTAAAGAGCTTCCAACGAAAACTTCCTTAAAGAGAAGTAACAATATAGGAGGGGGAAGTATTTTTTTTGCGAAAATTTTTCCAACTTTTCATTTTTTTTTTTCAAAAAATTTTCCAAGTTAGTTTTTTCGAAAAATTTTTTAAGTTTTTTTTTTTTTGAAAAATATCCCGGGTTTTTGTATTTAAATTTGCGCTTTTTTTGAAAAAATTTTTAAGTTCTTTTTTTCCGAATTTTTTTTTTTAAGTGTCAAGGTAGAAATAATAGGCTCTTTGTCCTACGGATGTGCCTCTCGTAATGGGTAGAAGTATGAAATTTCTCCCTACTAAATAAAAATTAAAAATGGCAATTTTTTTATACCAAAAATTCTTAAAAAATATAAGGAGTAATTGGTGAAAATCGGACCAATGGTTCAGCCGCAGCGAATTTTTAGAAATTTCAAACAGACATATCTCCGCCATTTTTTCGAAATTCAAAAATCGCCCTCGTTAGTTTCTTGTTCACCAGCTAAAGAAATTTGTGTGAAAATTTGGTGAAAATCGGATGAAAACTGTGGCCGTAAAGTGTTCCGGAAAAAAATGCTACGGCCTCATGCTATGGAGCTAGGGAGCAGAATGTACGGGAATGACGTCACGTTTTCGTTCTCCCCAGCACCGCCCATCGAACATTTCTTATCACCATCCAAATTTGAAAAATTCATTAAAAATCTATTTTTGAACGTTGGAAAAAAATTTAAACGGCGTAGTTTCTATTTTTTCTGCTCTTTAATAATATATATTTCAACTTAAATATTTTACTAACGTTAGTTCCTAATTAAAATTACAATACTTACAATCCACAGACTTGTGACAACTTGTTTTCCTTTAATCTTAGAATCGTCTAGAAGAGGAACGACTTTATAGTCAACAGAACCTTTATAATTTTTAGAATATATTTTTCCTCCTAAATTTTTTATTAGATCGACAACTGGATCAGCATGTTGGAAACCGCCGATTATAAAAGTGAGACCTAAATCAGATATTAGTTCAATAAATTGTGATCAATAAAATAAAAAACCTTGAAATATTGGATCTAAAGACGAGGCATTATTAATACTCTCTTCGTCATTTTCTAATTGATTTCCTACCATGGCTTCCACTTTATTCCCTTTAGAGTTAGTTGAGGGTAGTTCATTTTGTTGAATTGTTATGTCTTTTACTAAAATAAAAATTAATGATAATAATTGATAAATAAAAAGAAATTTACATGGTTCTTTTTGAGGAACTTCAAAAAGTCTTTGTTTGGCATTTGAGTGGGAAGGAGGCTCCTCTGGTGACTTTAAAAGGTGCACACCCTAAAATGAAGATTAATAGAGAAAAAAACGAGCTGAAAATAGTATTTACTTTACTACTTAAAGGAGAGGAACTTGGCTGATGTATATTTTTTGAGCCTGACGCCAGGTAAGGCTTGACGGAAGCAACCATTTCATCTTTTAGCGAATCAAGAAGCCAGTTTAAAGTGACACTGTGTGGATTGCTGCTCAGCTTTGAAATGAGCAGAGAGTCTGATTCGACGAAATTCCCAACAACAACATGAGTAAGCCGTTCGGTAACCTGCATCGAAAATGTACCCCCACTCTTGTTCACGATTTTCTTTAACTTTTCGATTTCATCAAGTTGAAAACCGCTGAAAAAATCTAAAAACAATCAAATAAAAATCATAATCTAAAATGTCAAAATTTACTTTGCAGCCATCAAGTAAAGAGCCATTGCGTATTGGAAGGTTTTCAATTTTCTCAAGAACTTGATTGTAGTCGTCTGAAAAAAAAAAAAAAAAAAAAAAAAAAAAAAAAAAAAAAAAAAAAAAAAAAAAAAAAAAAAAAAAGATTATTTATAGCTGGTTTGGAGAAAAAAATTCTTTTTAAAAATAGTTCGGTACAACACGAATCAAACACTACAGACAGAAAAGTTGGTCAAAATCTGATGTAAAACTACTGAGAGTAAAGCAATAACTTTCATTTGCGACTTAAAAACATACTTGTAGTAGTAGAAGGCTTAGGTTTTACATATTGAATAGATGCCACGCTTGCCGTGCTTGCTACGCTCATATTGGTATCGTCAATTTTCAAAGTTGAACTATCATGATCCCTGGGCACGAATGAAATGTCAGTGCTCATAAAACTCGGGAGCTCAGAAGTCGGTGTGGAACATTTGGGACGGCCATGAACAGCGTACTCCGTCGATTTCAGAGCTGCCCCTTTTTCGGCAGAATCGTAAATCCATGAAGGCTTCAAACAAGGTATTCCCCAACGCTGTGCATACTCGAACTTTTTACCATCAGGATCGCCAACAATTAAAATCAAGGTTTTGTTTTGCTCCAATGTCGCCATGTAGATACCACCTTGAAAACAACGAGAACATAAAAATCACACAAAAAAACATAAAGGGAACAAAATTAAAGAATAGGACACTGCCACTAATGAACCTCATGCATTTTAAGAAATATAGGTTAATTGTTAATCTATTAAATTATCCACACCATCACACTTTGAAGTATTTCTTTACCATTTGCTTCAATGATGGATTGGAGTTTCCTTTTGGTCTCTTGAGGAATATTAGTGCAGGCGATGTGCATGCCTTTAAATGGTGGAAGGCGGTGTTTTAGAAATTCCGAATCAGTCGCTGTCACATCCCGCGTTTGGGATGCTTCCCAAATAGATTTGACCCATGAACTGCTCATTATCGGTATCTGTTGATCGACGGCTTTCTAAATTGCAATTCCATCAACATTAATAATTAATCCGATAAGACAACTTAAACGCTCCTCGCCCAGTAGGAACAAATCGAATGAAATTATTTTAAGACTTCTTAAATATTTAAAACATTTTTAAAATAAGGGGTCTGGCAGACCCTTCCCAAAAGACCCTGATATAGAGGGTGTTACAACAACTTCTCCTTAAGGAAGTTTAACATAGTGTTCACTTCATAGTTCATTTGATTCTCTCCAGATAAGGGCATAATCATGATCATTCGTATTAATGTACACAGACTTGTAGCAATTAGTATTATTGTATAAGTTACAATTGTATTCATAGTTTTTTTTACGAAGGGTTTGGCGGGATAAGGGGGGCATTTTTGCCCTCAAGTTTATTTTGAAAAATTGTCCTAGTTTTGTTAATTTCCAAAAATTTTCCGAGTTTTTTTTTCTTTTTCTTTTTTTTTTTCGAAAAAATTTCCAAGTTTTTTTTGTAAAAAAAATTTTTTTTTTCGAAAAATTTTCCAGGTTTCCTTTTTTTTCCGAAAAATTTTTTAAGTTCTTTTTTTCGAAAATTTTTCTAAGTGCCAAGGTAGAAATAATGGGCTCTTGGCCTACGGATGTGCCTCTCGTAAAGGGTAGAAGTATAAAATTTCTCCCTACTAAAAAAAATAATAATTAAAAAGTGGCAATTTTTTTACACCAAAAATTCTTAAAAAATATAAGGAGTAATTGATGAAAATTTGGTGAAAATCGGATTAACGGTTCGGCCGCAGCGAGTTTTTTAAAATTTCAAACAGACATATCTCCGCCATTTTTTTCGAAATTTAAAAATTGCCCTCGTTACATTCTTCTTCTCCGACTAAGGAAGATTTTGTGAAAATTTGGTGAAAATCGGTTAAAAACTGTGGCCGTAAAGTGTTCCGGAAAAATGCTACGGACGGCCGGAACCACAGACAAAGTTGAGATCGGTAAAGATCAATATTCGATTTGGCCCTCCGGGGTCTAGAAGACCCTTCCCCAAAAACCCGACGTCGAGGGTATCGCAATAACTTCTTTAAGGAAGTTAAAAATGAGTGGAGAAGTTATATAAATTTTATTGTTCAAAAATAAAATAAAAATAAATAATTGGAAAATAAGGGAAGTTTGATACTCGACTGATATCCTGAGATGTGATGTGAAAATTTATGACACACTTCCCTTATTCTTCCATTTATTTATTTATTTATTTTATTTTTTAATAATAAAATTAATTTTTAACTTCACCACTCACTTTTTACGAAAAACAGCTTAAAATTCAGAAAAAAAATTTATAAAATATTGTTCAACAACCTCAAAAATTTGAAAAAATTATGAGAGGTACATTTTAAGTCCCTCTAAAAGCTGTATTAATTTGGTGTCACCACCTCGAAGGAAACATTTTTTCTGACCTCTCAAAAGTTATAAAAATTAGTACTTCACACTTAAAAGTTTGGGGAAAATTTTAAAAAATTCTCAAAGATGTTTTCCTAAAGAAAGGATAGGCTAGTTTTTCTCTAAAACCGTTCAATTTTTAGATCTGAAATTAATGTCAGTTTTTTTTTTTTTTTTTCACATAAATAAGCACCTTCGGAATTTTTTTCGGCCAAATCGGAGTGAGGGCCAAAATGCCCCCTTATCGAGCTATAGCCTTTCTCAGAGCATCAATTTTAAGGGGAGGCAACCATGGATGCAGAAGAAATTTTGTTCCCACCGGGGACCGAACCCCAGACTAAGTGGTAAGAGGCGTCTATGACTTGGCAGATCTGCCATGGAGCCGATTATTGTGTAAAAAATATACGAACACAATTGTAAACATAATAATACCTGAAATAGTACAATAACTATAATACTAATACTAATATGAATAATGATAAATCTTTAGTCAGTACTTGATGTTTCGGAGATCTTCCTTCATCTGTTATCAAATGAGTTACAGCCATTGTAAATACATCAGTGTAACTTCCTCCCATATAGCCAATCAAAGTTGCAAGTTCCTCCTAAATGGGTGAAACAAAAAAAAGTCACAAGAACTATCAAGATATGAGCCAAATGAGAACTTCTGTGTTCCTCATCAAAAAGGAAGTTGAAATTCCTCTGACAGGATTTTTTTAAACACAAGCTAGAAAACCCATAGCTTTCTGAGAAAGTGAACAAAGAAGTCCTCATTTATAAAGTAAACTGAAGAATTTTACTTTTTGTGCACATGAAAGTTTTGATGCAGTCGCGACAATGCCCAGCATTGGTAAAGTGAAGATCGGTGAATCATTCTCAGGTATTGGAATTTTTTTCTTGATACAATTGAAAAGACATCGAGGGCCCACAACGCTTAAGACAAAATAATTAATCTTAATCCTTTCTCAAAATCGAAAATTACTTACAGACAATCTTTTGATGTGAGAAAGTTAAATGTATCACCTTTAAACTGCTCCAGAACATAAACGGTCGTGTGGTTGTGAGGTAAAGTTTCAACTTCTTCTTCAGAAACAATACGGGGTTTTAGATGAGCACCTTGGCAAGCCTTAAAAAACTGTCAAAAGTAAATTTAAATTTAGGGGAAAACAAACCGAAAAAGCAAGTCTCATATCCTTGCAGTTTGACGTTGTGTCCTGCACAAAAAATATCGACAAATTTTCTTTCGTATTTTTTGCAAGAAGAGTCATTTTTTAAATATTTGATTAAATTATGATAAATTTTAACTAAAGGAAATTGTAAAAACTAATTTAATAAACGGTTTGTAGGTCAAAAACAAATAGATAAATTACTTCATTATTTTGAATACATGTTTCATCAGAGAGTTATTGAAAATTTAAAACATGAAAAACTGTTACTTGAAACCTCTCAAAATAGTTAACAATCTGGGCGCGAAATATTTTGATAAGAGAAAATCTCTTCTGTATTTTTTGACGTCATCAAAACGTCAGATGTCATTGATGGTGAACATTTAATGAGAGTTATCATAAAATAAAAACTCCCATCCCAATGTGTTTTTTTGGTCTAAAATCCTTTAAAATTGACCTGAGATAACAATATTTTAAAATTTCACTTATTCTATCACAAATTGAAGCGTCTACACCTTCTACACGTCTACTTCTTCTAGGACTAAATGCTTTGCCTTAAAGTTTCTGGTCCACTCTAGTTAGGAACCCTGCATACGGAACGCAGCGCCAGAGAAAACTTTTGATACACGGGTCATTTTGACCCTAAGGGGGCCTAGATGACCCATACCGAAAAATGAACTTATGAGTTCAAAAATCGGAGGGAAAAAGTTCGATTATCAAACATCGATGTTTAAAACTTATCAAATTGTTGTCAATTACGTTGTTGTCTGTTGATAAATTCAGATTTCGGTTGCTATCATAACTTCTATTTTAAGATAACAAGATAATGATTAAATAAACAATTATTGGAAAATGGAAACGCCGTAAGTCTACTAATTATTTTACGGATGTCATGAGACAAACTTGCCACTTTTTCACTGATAAAATTATTGAGAACATAGAATCCGTAGTATTTCGAGCCTTTGCGGCAAACTTGATTTATTCTTAAAACTTTTTTTTGAAGGTGTCGAAATGAAATTTTATGTTTAGGATTCCACAAAGCAGTTCTGCGGAACCTGTTGAACAGGCCGCTGAGATTGGAGCGCAGAGCAATGAAAACAGCGAGCAGTCTGTTGAAGCTGGCGCACCTGAGGTTCCTCAAATAGCGAACAGGCGACTCCAGAAAATACCCCGATTCCCACGATGATGCCAACAATGAACAAACCTGCATCTTCGAACCTAAGCTCTTCGAATTACTCTCCTTCTGGAAGTACACAGCAGTTAATCGACTTCGTACCATCATTGGAGGACTACATACCTACTGTAAGAGGAAAAAAATGCTTTGAAAAAATAATCGTTTTGTTTTTATAGATTCCCGATGCAGTAACTGCTTCCTTTCTTCATTCAGCTGGTTTCGCATCCTCAGATCCTAGAGTGTAAGCTGTACATTTTATCTTTTTTTTTAATCTTCTTTTATTGTTACAGTTTGCGTTAATATCATTGGCAGCTCAGAAATTTATTTCAGACATCTCAAATGATGCACTTCAACATTGCAAAGTGAGGACGTCCAATCAGACTTCAAAATCAAAAACCAAAGAAAAAACGTATACATTAACTATGGATGATTTGACGCCAGCTTTGGAAGAACATGGAATTCTTATTAGGAAACCTCCATACTACATTTAATATTATTGTCTGTACCTAAAATTTCAATGGTTAGTTTAGTTAATCAATGTAAAGAAAAAATAAATTTAAAACAGTTTTGTTACAATTAAGTTTTATTACTTAAAAATCGCTTTTCAAAATAGGAAATGGAAAGTAAAAAAAAGGGTTTCTGGATGGATTTTGATGCTTGTGAATTTTGTAGTTAGCTTTTAGCATAATTTAAAATTGGAGTTTCAAAATGCAGCCAGAAACGTCATATAAGAATTATTTTAAGATGCTTTGACCAAGGAACCATTGAAAACACCTAATATATTTTTTAAGTTTGTTTTTAATCCAGAACTAAAAACTTGTATCCAATGTCAGTTCTGAAAATATTAAATATAATTATTTGTGAAATCTTTGTTTCTTTTTACATAGGCTTTTTGGTCCAAAATTTCGATTTTGATGGGAAAGTGGTGAGTGAGAAGTATGGTCAAAATATGGAATAATTAGTGACCAACCATGAGGTTGTCTGTGGTGCCAGCCGTTGTCAGTGTTTCAGAGTATGGCGACATTTCTCATCCTATTTTTACAGTGTCAAGTTGAGAGCTTTTTTCAAAAGCAAAAATGGCGTCCGATATTGTGCACTACAGCCCTACTACTGATACGATCTTCACCTTTTTATCCAATACTCCATGCAGTAGATCTTACTGCACTTTTTTAGCGAGAAATTTGGGCTGTTCAAGCCTTTCCATGTGGCCTGGCTGGGCAAAGACTTTCATTTTTTCTACTTTGATTCTATAAAAAAACTGCAGGGATTATAAGTTATTACTTGTTACATTGCCCAACTTTTAGGAAACTGGTATGTAGTTATGAATGGCGGGAAGTTTTTAAAAATTTTCGCCGAAAAATGACGTCGTATGAACAAAGGCAGATGGCAGAAGCCGCATTGGAAGGTTACCCATATATCATTTGAAACACCGAAAAAATATTTTTCTCTGAAACTTTAATTCTGATTATGTCCATAACAATTGAATAATATCAGAAATAATTGAGAATTTCATCATATTGGTAAGAAATTTTAATATTTTTAACTTAATATTTGACTGAATCAAAAATTTTTAGGTTTCATTTTCATGGCATTCAGCTCTAAACTTTTACGTTCTACCCATTTACGAGGAATCCGTTCGATCATGACTACGCCTTTCAATCTCGCTAAAGCTAAAGAAGACCTTTCGAAGAACCCCTACTTTGAAAAGTATGCTGAAAAAATTAAGAAGCTGCAAGCGAGCGACCCAGACGGTTATGAGCATAAATTGAAAGAGATCGAAGAACTAAAGAAGAAGTATGAAGAGAAGCTCAAGCCTCCCAAATTGCAAATAGATCACAATGTGAATATTGGGAAGTCGAAAGAGAAAAGGGGATATAAGGACAAAACATTAGACAGCATAATGAACGTCGAGTTGCTCAACGGTAAGAGCGTTGCGGAAATCGAAGCAATTTGGAAAGAATATTACAAAAACAAGGACGACGTCATCTATGCTACAATGTCAAAAGAAGTCTTCAACAAATTTATGAAGAAGTGTAAAGAGTATCCGATATTTGTGTTGCCATTACCAAGAGGTGCCGGTTATGAATTTTTTATGTTCCAGCATCAAGAAAACTCATTACATTTGGCATCGGTAGCTCAGTACAAGCTCCATAAAGAAAACTGCCCTGAATGCCTTTGCTTGACATACTTTCCGGACCTTCCTCAGGATATAGTCTCATGCTTGGAGAGTATGACAACCAAGCCCTTTCGGGTCAAGAAGCCAGCTGTCTTGTCAACATCATTCAGTTTTTCTACTCCTCGGAAGCTCAGTTCGAGATGGTCAAGAACTTCAATAAAAATCCTAAAGATTTCGATCACAATACTCTCATAGCTGCTATGACTAATTTATCATTGAACAAATAGTTCAAAATTAGTACGTTAATTTGTTTTCCTCGTTTCTTATTAATTTATTAAAATGTTTTTCGTTTTTTTATGTTAATTTTGTTTCCTTTTGGGTTTTACTGCTTAGAGAATGAAAATATTATAAACTGAAACTAGCTCCTGTAGCTAAATTTTTTCTTCTCGATAGTCTAGCTTTTCTCACCAATTTTAGGGAAGTCTGATACCATCTCTGATTAGTCTTCACTCTTGCTTCGCTGATTTTTTGCCAATGAGAAGTGGTTTATTGTGCTGAAGTCAGACGAAAATACGTGATCAGTTTTTTTCATTTTTCTTTGTAATCATGGAAAACAAACCACATAAAATCACTTCTTCAAAATCAAGCTCAAGTTGTAGTTTAAACTTTTACCTGCCCTTGTCTAACTGATTCTGAGAAACCTGCTCTATCGTAGTTACTTTTTAACTTCCTTAAAGAAGTTATTGCGATACCCTCGACGTCGGGTTTTTGGGGAAGGGTCTTCCAGACCCCGGAGGGTCAAATCGAATATTGATCTTTACCGATCTCAACTTTGTCTGTGGTGCCGGCCGTCCGTAGCATTTTTTTCCGGAACACATTACGGCCACAGTTTTCATCCGATTTTCACCAAATTTTTACACAAATTTCTTTAGCCGGTGAAGAAGAATATGACGAGGGCGATTTTTGAATTTTGAAAAAATGGCGGAGATATGTCTGTTTGAAATTTTAAAAAATTCGCTGCGGCCGAACCGTTAATCCGATTTTCACCAAATTTTCACCAATTACTCCTTTTATTTTTAAGAATTTTTGGTGCAAAAAAATTGCCACTTTTTAATTACTATTTTTATTAGTAGGGAGAAATTTCGTACTTCTACCCTTTACGAGAGGCACATCCCTATGCCAAAGAGCCCATTATTTCTACCTCGACACTTAAAAATTTTTCAAGAAAAAATAAAAAAAAAAAAAGAAAAAAAAAAAACCCGGAAAATTTTTCGAAAAAAAATTTTTTTTTTACAAAAAAAAACTTAGAAAATTTTTCGAAAAAAAGAACTTAAAAAATTTTTCGAAAAAAAAAATGGAAAAAAAAGGAAAACCCGGAAAATTTTTCGAAAAAAAACTGAAAATTTTTTGAAAAAAAAAAAAAAAACTTAGAACATTTTTCAAAAAAAAGAACTTAGAAAATTTTTCGAAAAAAAAAAAAAAAAAAAAAAAAAAAAAAAGCCCGAAAAATTTTTCGAAAAAACTAACTTGGAAAATTCTCCTTTATACTTTCCCTCCCTACTACATCCCCTTCCTTTATACTTCGTTCCCTTATACTTCCCCTCCATTATACTTCACCCTCTGTTATACTTTCCCCTTCCTTATACTTTCCCCTCCGTTATACTTCCCCCTCCGTTATACTTCCCCTCCCATATTATACTTCCTACTCCGTTATACTTCCCCCTCCGTTATACTTCCCCTCCCACATACTTCCCACTCCGTTATACTTCTCCTCCCATATACTTCCCCCTCCTATATAGATACTTCTCTTTAAGGAAGTTCCCGTCGGGGCCAGCTCCAGACTAGTACTTTTTGGTTGAAGCCCACTGCTTCTAAATAAGCCAAACCAAATGCTGCTCTAGGGGAATAGGATTTGAATTGTATTTACCCAAAATTTTCTACAATATGAAAATCTGAGAAGGAACCTTTTCGGTTCTTTTGCATATTTAGGTATTTACTTATATAAAGGGAAAAATTTTGTTTTTATGGTTTGGGGGAAGGACGTGGATGGCTAATTACCAACGCAGACGGCAGTCATTAACATTTAAGAGGGGAACCTTTCACAATGCCTTGTTAAAAGCACTTATAAATAGATTTTGATGAATTTACAGAAGAAATTAGATCCCAGAGAGAAGAAGGGGAAAAAAAGTGAGGAGAAAAAAAAGTTTTAAATGGAACACTAATTTGTCCTCCGCAAACAATTTCTTCATATTCTTAGTAAAATGAGTTTGAATGCTTCGCGGTTTCCGTGACGAAACACACAGCGTGGTTTCTTTAGATATCTCCCTTTTGTGTTTTATTTCTTTCTTTTGTTGACCTTGGTTCAAATGGCAAATATACAGGGTGTTCCCTCTAGAGTGGACCAGCAATTTTACGGCAAAGCAAGTACTAAAAAAAAAGTTTAATGTTGGATGGGGAATCGACTCCATTTGGTAGATTTTGCTTTTGTTATACAGGGTGTCCCAGAGCGACACCACTTCGTTATTTTAAATGAGAACCTTTATTTTTAATCCACGTAAAATTTCAAGTTGACTACTCATATTTGGTCAACTTTAAAAATGCTAAATTTTGGGGGTTTTAGGTCTAAAAACGCTAAATTAGGCATTTTTGGCGTGGTTTAAATAGTCAAATCCACTTGAAATTGAGGCGCTCCGAATACGAAGGGCGAACTCGACATCGGACAAATTTTTTTTTTCATTTTCAGATTCTAGACCTTTTGAAGAATACACCCATGTAATTTTTATATTGAGTTTCCCCTTTTTTCCCCTTTAAAATACGTAAAAACCGATATGCGGCAAAGGTCTACTCTCAACCTTCTTTATTTAATTTTTTTTTTCTTTTCGAGATTTGGTGATTTTTAAAAAGCCCTTTTCTCTATGATTCTATGATGATTCTAAAATCTCGCCACGAAAATTCCAGAGAGTGACTTTTCTGTCGAGTTCGCCCTTAACAGAAAACTTTAAAATGCGAATATCTCGAAACTACGTTTTGTCGAGTTCGCCCTTCGTATTCGGAGCGCCTCAATTGTGCGTAGATTAAGAATCTGAAATAAAAAAATAGGGGTTCTCATTTAAAATAACAAAGTTGGTGTCGCTCTCCCTGTACACCAAAATCAAAATACGTTAATTGCAATCTATTCTTCTTCAACAAACAAGGAATGTTTTCATTTAACTTTTTTTTTGTAGGACTAAATGCTTTGCCGTTAAGTTGCTGATCCGCTCTCGTTAATATTTGAAAAAAGAGAGCCTAACTTTTAAAAACCAATCTTCAATTACTCAATCATTAATAATTAATATTTTGCTTGTTCTTCAAGAATGTTCTGAATGATGCTAAAAATAGTGAAGTGCCTAAGAAATTCTCGGAACTCAGGGCTTAACCAAAAATAATTATTTCGAGATTCCTTTTCTCTTCATACCGAGATCGCAATGACGCAATTTACCGATATTCACGCATGAGTAATACCCAGACGGTTTCTGTACCGCGTAGCCGCAAGGTTTTGAAGTCCGTCGGTGACCTTCTCCATTTTCCCTTTCCTCAACCGAATAAAACGCTTCCATCTAAAAACACGTCTAAAAAAAAATTAGTTTAAAAAGTTACTCTTAATTTGTGTTTATCCTTGCAAACCAAGACAAATTATTTTAATAATCCTGAAGTAGTCCAATGCCGTTCTTTCCTTCATAATTTAGTAGGCGACATTCTTCAATCATTGGTTTTCATTGAGTTTTTAAGTCCCACCAAATTGCTTAATTACTCTTGAGCTTTCTTTTAGACGGGTTTCTTAGGTATCAATAATTTTTCGGGAACCACCATTCAATGAAAATGATTGCCCTATTCCCAAGGAGTATAAAATGATAAAATGTCATTGAGTAATTAGGTACAAAAGAACCGAGAAGAGAATGAATTCCGGCCCTTGAAAAGGATCTAATTCTTATACGTTTATTCACTTAAAGAATGAATGGACTTGTTATTTAATAACTTCATATTGAAAATCTTGCTTTATGATTCTTTTGATCTTTTATATTGCATACACTTTCTAAAATTGGGCCGGAATCACAGAAAAAAAGGTGTCTCGGAAAAATTTTCTGGTCCGGAAAGCCCAATTTTAGGGCATCTTGAAACCTCACAAAATATTATGTACTCATTGAATCATAAAAATATACAAAACGATCGGAAATTAGGCCAGGGTCTTTTGGTTGAAATGGTCGAAAGATTCATTTTACTAGAGAGAGAGAAAAAAAATCAATTTTTGGAAATTAAAAATTACTATCTTCCGTTTTCATTGTCTAAAAAAAAATTGCCTATTATGCCTATTTTTTACCTTGGTAAGATATTTTATTTATTTGCTTTTATGTAATCCGTTGCCCTGGTCGGCACAGTGCGATATGTAAACAAACCTATCGTAATTTATTTTTAGGAAAGCTGGCACTCTTTCCGCCAGTTGAAAACTGGGGCAGAATCTATGGAAAAATGAGAGTTTTTCCTCATTTAAAAATACGTAAGACATTCAGTTTTAAAATGAGTAAAAGATCACTTACTCCCTTTTTGACAGTCCCTACACGTGTCATTACTCATCGAGTTAGTTTTAGACACAATAGGTTGATGTCATTCTAAATTAGTAGGTATTTTGACTCAATTCTTTGAATCTTCACTGCTTATTTGTAGTTGTTTTATTGACTGTTAAAATTGGTTGATTTTTGAAATTTATTTTTTCTTCTTTTGATTTATTTCTACTGCAGAAGAAATGGAGAGGAATGCGTTTTGGCAGATAACGATAAGGCGATGATGTGAAAACCCTCTCTGGGAAGGTGAATCATTGTAATTTGCCTTTACCCCTCACTCCGTAGCCCTTGGGCACTTTAAATACCTTTAGACCTCCTCTATAATTTAGCGTTTATCCATTCGAAAATGACGATTGCATGAGCGGATTTTTTCCGGTTCGTTCATCCATTCGGAGGTACTGCACTAGGTTTCTCGAATTCTAAAAATAGAGAAAATCTTTTTTTTTTTTCTTTTCTTATCGTTGTCTTCTTCCTCTAGCGATTACAACTTGTATCAGTAGATGCATTATATTTTTAAGGCGTATAAGTAAAGAAGAAGAAAAAAAGATTGATCGTTCACCCAAGGTATTACGACCTATTATTTATTTCCTTTGACCTTGGTAGCGCTCCCATAATTAAATTTTGTTTTGTTTTTTTGGGGTCAACACTGCTATCAAATTTTCTTCTGAGGGAAAAACTGAACAAAAAAAGTGAGAAATAAAATAGTTTATACAGGCTTTTTTTCCCCCCATTTTAAAAGGCTCACGCACGTTTTACTAATTCATTTTCATATGTAAGTACTTGGCGTGACAAACTTCCAGGTGTTAACAATGGTTGAAGGTTTCAGGTAAAAAAGATCGAACTTGCTCTTACTTCTTTTTAACAAATTTTTTAGTTCAACATGATTGCGAAATTTTGACGCAAAAAAAGTCTGTAAGAACCTAAGGAAAAATGCCTCCAGAGCTGCAGCAATTATCTAAAATCAAATAAAGTAAAAACAACATCGCCAAAAATCCTCGATTTTATCCGGAAAAGTTGTGTCGGATTTCTTGATCCCACAATTTCAAAAACTACGTACATGGAATCAAGCATATAAAAATGAGGCGCTCCGGGTACGAAGGGCGAACTCGACATCGGACAAATTTTTTAAACTTCCTTAAAGAAGTTATTGTGATACCCTCGACGTCGGGTTTTTGGGGAAGGGTCCTTCAGTTTTTTTTTCATTTTCAGATTCTAGACCTCTTGGTGAATACACCCATATAATTTTTATGTTGAGTTCGCCATTTTTTCCCCTTTAAATACGTAAAAACCGAAACTTTAAAATGCGAATATCTCGAAACTACGTTTTGTCGAGTTCGCTCTTCGTACCCGGAGCGCCTCAAATATTCCATGCATTTTGAGCTCTTTTAAAATATAAAATATTTCTCCTACTTTATTCCAAAAATTACTTTTTTTACGATGTACTCTAATTTTTACGACTCCCGAAGTTTCATAGGCCATAGGCGCATAAAAAATCGCAATCAAAAATATTTTGTATTAAAAACATCCCACCCCGCAAAAAATCCTTCGAGCTAACAGAAGATGAGAGATGAAGCGCCCGTTCTCCCGTTTTCAAAACTAGACTACTTAACGCTAGACGACTTTTCAAAGCTAGACTTAGGAACCAGGGCACCCAGTGTTCTAGCTACGCCACTGCCCATGTTTACTGTCAATAATCTTGATGCTTATGCAGTAATCCTTATAAACCAATATCTAAATAAAAGCAATAGTAAATTCTAATCTCATTCATTAAACATTTCACTGGAGCAGGAATGAGGAAAAAAAGATGAACGGAGTCAAGAAACCAACAATATGATCCTGTGTATTTGAGGCGCTCCGAATACGAAGGGCGAACTCGACATCGGACAAATTTTTTTTTTTTTTTTTTTTCATTTTCAGATTCTAGACCTTTTGAAGAATACATCCATGTAATTTTTATATTGAGTTTCCCCTTTTTTCCCCTTTAAAATACGTAAAAACCGATATGCGGCAAAGCTCTACTCTCAACCTTTTTTATTTAATTTTTTTTTCTTTTCGAGATTTGGTGATTTTTAAAAACCCTTTTCTCTATGATTCTATGATGATTCTAAAATCTCGCCACGAAAATTCCAGAGAGTGACTTTTCTGTCGAGTTCGCCCTTAACAGAAAACTTTAAAATGCGAATATCTCGAAACTACGTTTTGTCGAGTTCGCCCTTCGTATTCGGAGCGCCTCATTTAAACTTGAAGTGTTTTTTATTGATTTTTCTCATTTTTAATCTTTTACCCCTTCTCCACGTCATAAATAGAAGCAATAATTGTGTAATTTAAGACCCGGAGAGTTTGGCAGACGTCAAATGGTGCTTGTGCCCCTCCCAATACTGACCCGATTCTTCTTTCAAAAGAGAATAAAACCCCCAAAGTTAACATTTCCAAATAAGAATTATGAAGATTCGAATTATGACCAAATTGAAATAGCAGGGGTCGTTCTTCGTGATTTCGTCAGGGCAAAAAAGACGAAATAGGCTTTTCATGGCTACTCTGATAATTTTTATAAAGGGCAATTTTTTTAGCTGAAGATACCAAGGCAATCCAGAATCTTTTGAACTTAAAAATAAATACGTCATATCTGACTCAGAATAAAGAAATCTTTCAGTTCATAAAAAATAATAATCTAGCGAGATAGCATTAAATAACTCAAGCATGCGGTAGATTATAAGCCAACAGCTATAAACATTTTTTGGTACAGGATTGCCCTTGAGATTTGACACAGGCGAGGTCAAGGATGAGTCATTCAATTCTCTTAAGGTACAATCATAATCTCCTTCCATGTCTTTTTGCCCACAGGGAAAGGACTGAAGACCCTGAAGATTTCGGAGGGAGCCAAAATAATTATTTTGCAATTTCGTACACGTTCTGTCCGACCTAATAGGCTAATACGAGACCTACTTAGTCCTGAATAATAATTATTTACTTTTGTAATTCCTTGAATTCGAGTGTTGTAAGGTTTTTTTTTAATTCTAAAGCGTTTAGCTTCTCGGAGATGATCAACTGAAGAAACCGGTTGACATTTAAATTATTTAAAATATCAAGATGGGTTTTGTGCCACAAAAACGACCTGATGCATAGATACATAAAAATTTATTTCCCTTAAAGAGTATGGAATTCCTAATTTTTGTATCCTTGGAAAGATCGTGAATAGCGAAAGGGGAAAAAATCCCCCAAAATCATTAATATTGTTTATTACTTCCGTTTTGAGTTGGATAGGTCGATCGAAGGCAAAACTTTATTGCTGAACAGAATCAGATAAACAGGGATCCCTCAATTTTATTGTTTTTTTAGACAAATGCCAGGGCTTAAGAAAATTATGAAAGCCTATCCATTTCTGAAGATAAGTACGGTGTAGGATGTAGGATGTTACTAGTCTTGAATACTACGCATAGCCGTGAAAGGGATCGCCAAGAGGAGCTTCGAAAACGGGGATACTTAGTTACTTTTTTTTACTTTACACTTTACTTTACTACTTAGTACTTTACTTTACACTTTTTTTAGAAGTGCCAGGGCTTAAGAAAGTTATGAAAGCCTATCCATTTCTGACGATAAGTACGGTTGTAGGATGTTACTAGTCTCGAATACTACACATGGCCATGAAAGGGATCGCCAAGAGGAGCTTTGAAAACGGGGATAGTTAGACCTAATAAGGGATCGCCGAGAGGAGCTTTAAAAACGGGGATACTTAGTTACTTGGTAACTTTAAATGGACGTCGTAGAGTATTCAGCAAAAAATGGTGACACTGGCTGGTAAGAACCAGATGCTGTCAGAATGCCGATAGTACATACGATAGTACATTACTCTGAGCAGAATGCTCTCTTCCTACGTGGGTACGAATTCACTGCGCAGTTTCCTCCCTCCTAGGGCGACTTCCCACGAGCTACCTCCCCGCTTTCTAAGCCCTCCGTTCCCCCTCTTCGGACCCATTCACATTTTGACCAAGCCTCGAACCGAGTCGAATCCGAAGGATTTTATTTTTTTTTCCCCCATCCTAGGCGTTATTGTTGTGGCGACCCGAACTTCGAAGCCCCCCTTCAGTCCGTTGGAACTCCCGCCTGCCATCACAGTACGAAAAAAAACTTCCCCGGTCGCCTTGACTCTTCGAATTTTTCGTGTATGTGAGTGAGAGATCCGAGAGAGCGCCATTCGACATTACGACCTCGTCCTCGTTCGTTCCACCCCGCGGATCATTTCATTCTGTTTCGGTTCTCCTACAAGCCCACATCCCCACACCTGTTCCTCATATCCTCCATTAGTACGTGTTTAATTATCAACAAATCAACATGTTCAAGTTACTCGTTCTTCTCATGGCTGTCTCAGCTTCTTATGGCAAGTTAATCTTAATAATTAATAATTTTTTAAACCCTCCTTAAATAGAGGCACGCCTAGAGTACGTTTGCATTCTAAACGTATGTTCATACACCAGTGTCCATTTTATTCTCAAAATCCGTTAAAAAATAAGAATAGAATGTATTTACAAATTGACTTTTCTACAGCCTCAGAAATCATCCTAGAGTAGTCACTTTCAGTTTTAACTCGTTGGAATTTTTATGCATAATCAATTGGAATCTAATAACTTAATAAGATACTTCTCAGCACAATGGAAGTGACTTGTTTTGAAAATTAAGGAACCCTATTGTTTTCTACGTGAGGAGATTTAAAAGGCTGTAATTTTTTTTGTTTCCTTTCAAAGTTGGATTCTAATTTTTCTCGCTTCTTCAAAAGCGCACTAGATGGTTTTTCTTTCAAGGACATCCTTTGAATAATACCGAAAAAAAAGCGGTTTTTTAGTGTCTTTTTTTTTCATTTTGTTATTGCTTTTGTTTTTCTAAGCGACATAGGCACTTGAATTTATCGATTCCTCTTCGGCGCCCACTTGCTTGAAGTCGTGCACTATTTTTGAATAGGACGTCATTTATTATGAACTTTTAATTATGTGCATTTTTCATTACTCTTTTTGTTAAACAAACATCTAACGGTATTTATTTCTATACATAAATAAGTACCTATTTGTAAACCAAATCGGTATTCGAAATTTTTATTACTGCTGTGAAGTAACACGTGGTTTTGTACTGAGATTCGGAGCATTTTCGCAATTTTCTTGTAAGATCTGTGGGTGATTATTTAATTCTATTTATTCAGTATTTCTACACATTATATAAAATGTAATATTCATTAAATTTCGAGTCAATAGAACTTTTATATTTATCGTATCCGCCTACGCGTTCTATTTGTGTCGCGGAAAAGTGATAGGAATTGAAGGAAATTAATTTTTTTTAGCCTCAATAATTTGTATGTTGCATAATACTTTTTTTATTTTCAAGTTAAGGGCCTCAACGCGGTGACCTTTTTGGTGCTAAATGAAAATCTAGGAAGAATATTTAGTGTAACTTTATTTAAAAACCGCGTTTGGGCGAAAGTGAAACTTTGACCTTCAGGAGTCCATGGGGAATGGGGACTTGCTCCTTCGCTGAACCAGCCTTCAGACCGGATCTTTTTTTTTTCTTTCTCGTAAATCCTAAGAGTCAAATTGACCATTGGTCTTAATCTGGTCGTCTCCATTTTCCCGCGACTCCTATATTCTGTCTAACCGAATTTTTTCGCATGAGGAAGTCTTGTGAGGGCTCGCTTGTTTGTCGGAAGAAATAAGCCAAATAGAAAATGAATGGAAAAAAAGTTAGGCTGGATTCGAACCTACGACCTCTTGTTTTCTAGCCTCTGGGGTTTTCCATTCTCTTCCTTTGAATCAAAATAATTTCTTTTTCTAAGAACGGAACATAGCCGAGTGTTCTTTTTAAATGCTTACGTTTTTTAAATCCCTTCAGCCGTAACAAAAATAATCTTTATCCCTTTTCCACTAGGAACAAATTCCATGAATCTACTTGTCACAAAAAACTTGACAGAAAAAAGTTCACCTTGTCGCCTATATTAGAAAATTAAATTTCTTTTAGCTGATTTCTAATGACTCTATTCTTTGTCTCCACACCTTACTGTCTACATCTTTTATTTGAATAAAGATTTTTTAAAAATTGGCTCTTGCGAAATAATATTTTTGCATCTCTGCTGACGCAATCGTTCTCTTTAAAAAGAAATGATTTCTTAGAACTCCATATCAACTCCCTTCCTAATCTCTTCCGTTTTATTTTTTCGTCCTTTTGATGATTGCGAAGGCGAAAATATGTGGGCGAAGAACAACTTCGGCTCCGTCGGCCTTATAACATTTCGTTGCGTAAATGTTTCAAATAACAAGTTAGAACGATACCGGATTTCCCGTGAGCGCTTTTGAAAGTGAATCATGAATGCACAAATTTCACTTTTTATTTAAAACAAAACGTCGCCCTCGGGGCCCCCACACTAGTGGGAAAAATGCCAAAATTCCGCACCTTTAAATGAAAGATATTTTTTCCCCTCAATTTCTTAATCCGAATGTTTTTGATTACAAATTCGCAGAGTATTAAAACGAGGTCACGCCGTTTTTTATGAATTACCGACATTATTTAGAAATCTGACACTTTTTTTAAAGACAAACAAGAATCATTGTTTTTCGGATCCCCCAGGTGACCGTTCTGTTGAGATCTTATAACACTTTCTAATCCGACAATGGTCCAAAGGCCTTCTCCAAGGCTCAGTTTGTAACTTCGCTCGATCATAATTTAGTTGCAACAGAAAATGTTTTATAACCGAAATTCGCCTTTTTACAACTACGCTCGGACCATCAAAAGAGGTTGGTCCGATTAGTTGTATCCCGAAAAACCCCACAACTAATTGACTTTTTAATTTTTATTTTCCTCCCCAGGAATGGACTGTACTTTTGGAACCAGCGACTCGTTGAGTGACAAAATCTTCAACTCCTGCCCAAGGTTGCTCATCGACAGCTCCGACAAGAAGTACTGCTGCCCGGAAACGTGCTGCGACATTTATGAATTCGTCAAGCAATGGTAATATACCTAATTAAAAATTAGTATTGTATATTTCTAAATAATTCATTTAAGTTTCTCCTGGTAGTAGCATGATATCCTGTTGACGAGACGTAATTTATTGTTGTTAAATTAAAATTCAAGGATGTACTATATTCTAGACTATTCCTATACTTTCAATTATTTGTAGATTCACTAAAGATCGATACCCAATTAAAAGTTGAATCCTTACGACCTTCCGTAAGCATAATCTTTTGTAGGTATTATGCACTGTATCAACACAGAGATTTTTAAATTTGCTCTTTTAAAAAAAGGGAAAGAAAAAATAATAATGCAGTGGTTTTCAACCCACAACTAATTTTGTAATTGCCTTTTTAGTTGGGAAATAAGATATCTAACTTTTTTAGGGTTCTAATCGAAAATTCGTTTTTGCCTATACTTTATTGACAAGTCTCTGTAGAAGAAAATAGCTCCCCGGTGTTACATCAACCGTGATATAAAGGGTTTTTTTGTTTGCGGGGATAGAAGGAGACGAGTCCTATTTTATATTCAAAGATTCAATCGTTTTCAAGGTTGAAAACCCCTGCTCTACAAGCTGAATAAAGAAATAGAATATTATGTGATTGATTTAATAATATTATTAGTGGCAAAAGTTTTTATTGTTTATTAATCATAAGTGCTTTTGCTGCACTCTACAGGGTGTCCGGAAACACATGGCAAGCGTCTGGGAGAGCGTTAAAAAGTGGTTTTACGAAAAAAGTTAAATGTAAACCCCCCTTAATTTAAATTAAAGAATTTGATGGTGTAGTTTAAAATCCGCCTGGATATACAGGGTGTCCCAGACACAACCTAACTTCGTTATTTCAAATGAGAACCCCTATTTTTTATTTCAGATTCGTAATCTACGCAAAATTTCAAGTAGATTTAAGTACTCATATGACAATTTTGGACAACTTTTAAAAAATGTCAAAATTTAGCGTTTTTTGCGCTAAAATCCGTTAAAATTGACCTAGGAGACTGGTTTTTTTTTTAATTCCACTTATTTTTTCCCGAAGAATCCAACTGTCTCAAATTTGAGCATCTTCGCATTCTGCATCACGAGATTTCGTCGCTAATGGCCTTTTTTCAAGTTAGAACCCAAATTTTTAGTTCAGAAATGAAAATTAGCACTTGTTGAAAGGAATTTTTCTTTCGGACCACAAATTTTGAAAGAGCTACAGCGTCTTTTGTGTTTATGCATCAAAAATTAAAATTCCGTCAACAAATCGCTAATTTCCATTTTTGAAGTATGGAATTTGGGTTCTAACTTGAAAAAAGGCCATTAGCGACGAAATCTCGTGATGCTGAATGCGAAGATGCTCAAATTTGAGACAGTTGGATTCTTCGGGAAAAAATAAGTGGAATTAAAAAAAACGAGTCTCCTATGTCAATTTTAACGGATTTTAGCGCAAAAAACGCTAAATTTTGACATTTTTTAAAAGTTGTCCAAAATTGTCATATGAGTACTCAAATCTACTTTAAATTTTGCGTAGATTACGAATCTGAAATAAAAAATAGGGGTTCTCATTTGAAATAACGAAGTTAGGTTGTGTCTGGGACACCCTGTATATCCAAGCGGATTTTAAACTACACCATCAAATTCTTTGATTTAAATTAAGGGGGGTTTACATTTAACTTTTTTTCGTAAAACCACTTTTTAACGCTCTCCCAGACGCTTGCCATGTGTTTCCGGACACCCTGTATATCAAATTTTTTTAAATATTAAGCACGTTTGAAAGTGAACGTTATCCTTTTTTTCTCCTTCATTGTTTTACCCTAATCCTCGAGAATGACCTCAGGAATCACTTCCGTTCCCTTTTAGAAAGACACTACTTTTTTGCTTTTTATTGTAATTTTCTGCTTTGATGCCTAAAAATTGCTGTTATTTTGTTTTTACCTTTAAAAAAACAAACTAACGACGGATAGGAGTGAAGGTGGAGAGCCTCAAGTATCAGCAAGTAAAATATTAAAGAAAAAGAAAAGGTAAGACCTTTTTCTTTTCTCTTGGCTTCTTTTTTTTGTAGTGATTTTAGTCCCCCAATTTGATTATTTACCTGTTTGTAAATTCAACTTTGAAATGCAATTTCAAACTTTTGAGGTCATTCTCTTACGAAATTGAATTTGTCTTTTTGTGCTCAAAGCCTGTAAAAAAATTACAAATGAAAGAATGACCATCGTTACTTTTCAAATATAAATGTGTATAAAATAAATAAACTACTTTTATTTTCAGTTTTTATTCATATTTTTAAGAATTCTTAAATTAATCAAATTTATTTTTGTTTTAGGTCCTACATCATACTTCCAATCCTTATTCTTATCTTGGTCCTCTCATTCGTTGTAAGCTGTATCTGCTGTTTCTGCTGTCCTTTCTGCTGCGTTTATAAAAGGAGGCATTAAATTTGTGGTAAGTTAATAAATAAATAAATAAATAAATAATAGCGTTAATTTTTTGTTTCAGATGTATCGCGTTTTTAAACAGATTGATGTTGTGAAGGTGTTTTTAATGTTTTTGTCAAATGTGATTTTCACAAATTTATTATAAGTTAAACAGAGGTGTCTTCATGTTACAAAATGTTAAATTAGTTTATATTATGTTTAAAAGTCCAAATTTATTATTTTTTAAATGGCAAGACAAATTATACTCTTTTTCGTTAATAGTAAAAGTTAACACAAAATTTCAATTTTTATGACCATTATATCTAACCCATGTATTATATTTTTTAAAAAAAGACTCCTCTTGTAATTTAAGATTTATTATATCTAGCTTTAACTGTCTTGCCTGGATTTTTAAATTTGCCTGAATTCTTAAGATCTGATTTGATCCTTTTAGCGTCTGATTCATTTTGCACTGAATTCTGTTGACTCATTCAGTTTTTCTGATCTGAAATTGAACTTATTATTAAATTATCTTTAATATTCATTTAAGTTTTATAAAAACTATCTAAAAGTTACCTGCCTAAAATAACGGACCAGAATCATTGAAAATTATTTTTATGTTTTTACATTCTTGTATAATATGAAAACCTGATAAACCACCACATTTTTATATAAGACAATAAAAAAAATTATGTACCTCTTTTTGTGCTTTCTTAGTATTATATTTTTCTATATTCTTTATTTTTAAGATGGTTTAATTTAAAAATCAAACTACTTTTTAGCTTTTATTGTTGAGTTAATTATGTGAAGCAAAAAGTAAGTCCCTGGGACTTTTTGCCGTGTTCCGTTTGAATTTTAAAATTATTTCAAAATCTGTTTCTCTCACAAAATAAATATTTTATTGTGAGTTGATTACTGTTTTGAAATAATTACTTTACAAAATTCCTCATTTTATTTTTTTTTTTAAATATTACTGCTACGCACTTACTAATGCACAATTATAGTTCTGTTTCATTATTCATTATCAAATGTCCAATCAAGTTTTTTTAATTGTTTAATTTATTTAAAAAATAATTGATTTAAGAATAAAAGAGACCTACAGAAAGATGCATTTAAAACAAATTTCAAGTATAAAATATTTTTTATCCAAAATTATTTTTTATGGTACCCATTTTCCTTCTGCAGTTAATAAATCATAGGCGTACATTCTTGAGCCTTGTGTTTATAGATAATGTGCTCTAGCTTGTACTTGGATATACATAAAGGATAAGCTTGTAAAATTTGATAAAATTAACGAAAGATAAGGATAATTTTTAGGTTAACCGTTTATTTTTAAGGCTTTGCCTGTGTAAAAATGATGACTTCACTGAAAAAATTAATCATAAAACTCTACGGTTATTACGCACATTTTGTATATTTAATGAAAATGTAGTTTTGTATATCTAATAAATGCCATTGTGATTTTTGAAGTGTTCGTTTATTTGGTTAACCCCTTAGCAAGGGAGCTCAAATAAGGAGGTTCTAAGCCATTTTATTTATTGGCTGCCTATATTGACAAAAAGCTCCTGATGCCCAACTCTTAAGTGGTGAAGAAGGCAGGTTCTGGGAAGAGAATGGGTAAGGAGCAGACTTGGTTAATAAATTGTAATTTGACTATTGGAAAATTCAAAAGAAGAGGTTTATTCTTCAATTTCTTTTCATTTTGAGCAATATCTGCATAAGAGTCAAGAGATTTGATCTGCTCTTAAGATCCCTGATGTTCTGGAGTCCTCAATTGGACACAGAAAGCCATGAGGATCAAGATGATCGCTAGTATCTTCGATCATATGAGGCGCTCCGGGTACGAAGGGCGAACTCAACAAAACGTAGTTTCGAGATATTCGCATTTTAAAGTTTTATGTTACGGGCGAACTCAACAGAAAAGTCATGCCCTGGAGTGGGGGGGGGGGGTTGTGGACTAGGATGTGGAGTTCGCCCTTCGTACCCGCTCGGATATCGCAGTTAGAGCTTTGCCGCATATCAGTTTTTACGTATTTAAAGGGGAAAAAAGGGCGAACTCAACAGAAAAATGATATGGGTGTATTCACAAAGAGGTCTAGTATCTGAAAATGAAAAAAAAAAAAATTTTGTCCGATGTTGAGTTCGCCCTTCGTACCCGGAGCGCCTCATATAAGTTAATTGAATGAAAATAAAAGTAAAAACCTAAATTCTCAAGGTGTCTAGTACATAACTAAGAATGGTTCCATTATTCGACAGAAGATAGGGCTATCTAGCTTTCTTTAGAAAATGCCGCCAAGCTTTTGAAGAAGGTACGAACGGTCTTGAGTCGTTATTCATTTCTTATGGAACCAAGTTGTTTAAATACACTCAGAGTTCAGAAAACGATTTTTTTAAATGACTGATTTAACTTTAAAATTTGAGGATTTATGTATGTACATCGAAAAAAACAAGTTTTGCATGCTAATGAGAAAAAATTTCATCACCGAATCTTTCATCTTTAATAAAATTTATTGTCTCAATTACAGCTAATAATTAGGAAGCCGGGGAAGTGGATAAAGAGGTAAGTGAAAAATTAGAAAGTGTACCATGCTCGATGAGGCTGGGCGGGGGCGGGGGAGGGGGATCCCGGCCTCCCGAAGCCTCCACCAACGGCTGGACCCGCTTCGGGCAGCGCACTTTGAGCCATGCTCCTCGTCAGGCAACATGATTTTAGTTCTTCACATCCTTTTAGTATTCGCCGATATCACAACTTCTCAAGTAAGCGCACCTCACGTCCTTAAAAAAAATATAAATTCTGCAAAACTTTTTCTTTTAAATTTTAATTTATGATCGATTTTAATTTTTTGGGGATCAGGATATTCCATCAGGGCCTTGATTCAACCTAATCAGAATTTTTTTTTCGTCTATTTAGTTTTTATTTTTGTCAGTAGCCTCCCTGTATGTATTTAGTCTAAAATAATAATCCGCATTTTCTGTACCAGTTCGTTTTTTGGTTTATTGGGTTTGATAATCAAATACCCATAATTTTCTTTTTGACTGATAGTTTAAAAATATAAAGGATTTCTCTTGAGTTGTTACTTTTTTTTAAACAAAAATAATTTTTTAGTAATTAAAAAAATAATTCGGATTGAAATATCAGAATTAAACCATTCCTTTTTATTAGAAATTTCAAAATTTCATGCATTTGGGAGTGCATAAATGATTTATAATGCAGAAAATTGGTGGCTTTTACTCGATCGCGCTTTCTTCCTAAAGTATTATTTCCAATTTGTCCGTGACAGAAAAATTCCTTTTTCTTGCACTTTTTCCATTTCTTTTTTTATACCGAAAAACAGTTTTCCGTCAATGTCTGAGAATTGAGGTTATCGTGTTTAAAAACACAGTTATGTTTCTAGAAAAAGAAAAAGGAGAAAAATAATAACGATTCCAAGATACGGAATTTGAAAATCAGGTTTCGAAAAATTGCGAGGGGAACGAACAGCCGGGTTCGTCTGAAAATTTATAGTGGTTTGGTTCTCTATAAAAATTATGATAGTTCCCAGTTTTTTAATTTTTTTTTTAGCGCGAAACGTTTACTAATAGTTGAGATTCCTTCAGTTGCAAATTAACAGGAGCTACTCTCGTAATAGGTTGAGTTTTTTGACTTGCATTAGCAGAGTCTGAGGATGATTGTTGTTTCAACAGTCTTCAACGCCCCATTGTTTAAAATGATTATTTTAATTACTATGTTCTCAAGCTACAATTATGCTTAACTCTCCCATTTAAATTCGTTTTATTGCTCGTGGTTAGGAAAAAAGAATCAATGAATCTATCAGTTTTGGTGCACTATCTCCATTCTACGTGACGAAGAAAGAAGGTGATGGGCCCAAGAATGTTGCCTTTGGAGTGCCTCAGAATAACCCACTGTGCAGACAGGACATTTTGTCCCTTCTTCACAGTTATTTTGAGAGCAATAAAACTGTCGTGAAAAACAGGTTTTGACAAGATTGCGCTTGTCCGAAAGGAAGAAAAGAGAGTAATTTTAAAGAAACATCAGGAAAATAGCTTATCTCGAAAATCGCAGTAATTAGAATTCGTCCATAAGATCTTGATCGGGTCATCTCCGTAGTCGCGATTCTTTTCCGAATGGACGCAGACGGCTTAATTTACCATTCCGCTCTCCAGCTTTGAATAATTCAATCTTATTGTCTTACTTTTTGGGTTTTGATCCTTACTTGACGTAACTATTTGTTCCGGTTGCGAACCGAAAGGCTCACGTTCGGAGGATGAGTACAAGGAGAAACGTTCCTTTTTTTTGAAATCAAGGTATTTTAATTAAGGAACGCACTCTCGTTCTACAAGGCCTCTTCTCCAGGAAGGACCAATCAAGTTTTCGCCGAAAAGTCTCCCGAACAAGCCTGTCAAATCAAAATTATCCTTCAGGAACAATAATAAATTTATTATATTTTAAGTATCCTTTTTTTATAGCCCAAATAATTTTCAGAGAATTGAACGCTCTGCTACCTTTACATTTGAAGATAAAAAGGAGTTCACAAGTTTCTTGACTCTTTTATTTCCGCCATTGTGCTCGCAAAATACAAAAACATTAGAAGTACTAATCTGAAATTCTTATTAGGTAATAAACGTTTTATTTTTGTTCGTTTATTGTTTTAATATTTATACATCTTTTAAAATATATTTTATCCTTGTTCCTAGCTCCACCGTGAAGTATTGTATAAGCGTGTAAGATAAAACAGAAAAAAAAAAATTAGGAATAAAAATCAGTGCATGACCGTTGTATAACATATCTCTCTGGAAAAAAATTCTCTAATTAAATTAAAATCATGATTAAAATTTTTTATCAATTTTAAATTGAGGAGCTCCGAATACGAAGGGCGAACTCGACATCGGACAATTTTTTTTTTTCATTTTCAGATTCTAGACCTTTTGAAGAATACACCCATGTAATTTTTATATTGAGTTTCCCCTTTTTCCCCTTTAAAATACGTAAAAACCGATATGCGGCAAAGCTCTACTCTCAACCTTTTTTATTTAATTTTTGTTTTCTTTTCGAGGTTTGGTGATTTTTAAGAAACCCTTTTCTCTATGATTCTATGATGATTCTAAAATCTCGCCACGAAAATTCCAGAGAGTGACTTTTCTGTCGAGTTCGCCCTTAACAGAAAACTTTAAAATGCGAATATCTCGAAACTACGTTTTGTCGAGTTCGCCCTTCGTATTCGGAGCGCCTCAATTGTTTTAAATCATTCTAGATTGATTTAGTATTGCACCTCTGAAGGTGGTTCGGAAATCAAGCGCGGACTATTCAAGAAAAAATATTTTATCGATAGATATCACTGATTGTTTTGAAGTAATGGGGTACCTCTGACCCTTAAAAACACGAATTATAATGTCGATTAAGTGGTAGAGTTGACTTTTTTGTGTAGTATTATTGGTCGAATTTTATTAGAAATCCTTAAATGAATTTACACGCTAATTTTCCAGACGATCAGTTTCGGGATGTGAACATTGATTGAAAGGGAATCGATGCGAGTCAGTCGGCCACGGCGTTACGGTTCCGCGCGGCACGGGGGTCGCGCTGGTTCCTACTCTCTTCAACCTCACGTGGCCACTTGCTCTTTTTTAGGACAAACTCCTGCCCGTCGATTTTTTACGGACGACGAATATGATATTTTGTTCGTCGATGAACACACGGTCAACATTCTGAGAACAATAGAGCAGGAAGTTCGTCCCCTCCACCCGCCCTTATTACATTATCTTTATTTTCATATTTTTCATTTATATCCGTGCCAAAAAAAAATTACCCGATTAGAGTTTTCAACCTGTCAAAACTTTCGTCTTCACTTATTTCATCCTCGTTCTTTTACTCTCAAAAATTTCATTATACAGGGTGTCCGGAAACACATGGCAAGCGTCTGGGAGAGCGTTAAAAAGTGGTTTTACGAAAAAAAGTTAAATGTAAACCCCCCTTAATTTAAATCAAAGAATTTGATGGTGTAGTTTAAAATCCGCCTGGATATACAGGGTGTCCCAGACACAACCTAACTTCGTTATTTCAAATGAGAACCCCTATTTTTTATTTCAGATTCGTAATCTACGCAAAATTTCAAGTAGATTTGAGTACTCATATTACAATTTTGGACAACTTTTAAAAAATGTCAAAATTTAGCGTTTTTTGCGCTAAAATCCGTTAAAATTGACCTAGGAGACTCGTTTTTTTTTTAATTCCACTTATTTTTTCCCGGAGAATCCAACTGTCTCAAATTTGAGCATCTTCGCATTCTGCATCACGAGATTTCGTCGCTAATGGCCTTTTTTCAAGTTAGAACCCAAATTTTTAGTTCAGAAATGAAAATTAGCACTTGTTGAAAGGAATTTTTCTTTCGGACCACAAATTTTGAAAGAGCTACAGCGTCTTTTGTGTTTATGCATCAAAAATTAAAATTCCGTCAACAAATCGCTAATTTCCATTTTTGAAGTAGTTAAACTTTCCGTTTTTGGAGTTAAACTTGAAAAAAGGCCATTAGCGACGAAATCTCGTGATGCTGAATGCGAAGATGCTCAAATTTGAGACAGTTGGATTCTTCGGGAAAAAATAAGTGGAATTAAAAAAAACGAGTCTCCTAGGTCAATTTTAACGGATTTTAGCGCAAAAAACGCTAAATTTCTTTTTTTTTTAAAGTTGTCCAAAATTGTCATATGAGTACTCAAATCTACTTGAAATTTTGCGTAGATTACGAATCTGAAATAAACAATAGGGTTCTCATTTGAAATAACGATGTTAGGTTGTGTCTGGGACACCCTGTATATCCAGGCGGATTTTAAACTACACCATCAAATTCTTTGATTTAAATTAAGGGGGGTTTACATTTAACTTTTTTTTCGTAAAACCACTTTTTAACGCTCTCCCAGACGCTTGCCATGTGTTTCCGGACACCCTGTATACAGATTCTCTGTCCTTATACGTCAAAATCGGTACGGAGATAGCAAAAAATTCATTCTTTGCTTTTATTTGATTAGCTCAAAATAAAACAGTCAGGATTCCAATAACTATTAAAAACGTTACCTGACCGTGACAAATCAACTGACCTGTCAAAATAATGGCATCTCAAATATGAGCCTACGCTGGCTTTTTGATGGTGGCCAACTTCCGACAGCGTGTTCTTAAATAGAAGATTGTTTTAACGGTTCGTTTCTCCTCGGGTTTCAAACTACAGAGTACTTTCGGTTTTAAAAAGATAACTTGTGTAAGAGCGTACGAATTTGACTTTAGGAAATTTCATATTTGAATGATTCAAAATGAAATTTTCTGAAGTCAAAGCATCACATATGGTCCTACACATGTGGCAACCCAGAGCAGAGGAGTCAACCCCCTGTGGCGATGAAGGCGGGGGACAAGTGTAAGAAAATTTCATTTTGAATCATTCAAATATGAAATTTCCTAAAGTCAAATTCGTACGCTCTTACACTTGACATTGAATTTCAATTTTACTTCCCATTTCCGTAACTCAGTGGTAGATAAAATGAAGTCCCAGAGGCTGCTTCTTGTTCCCTTCTGGCAAGAAGGATCCTTCCATAAAAAGTTGATTTTTTCAATGCTTTCAGAAGAACCTGAAAAAAGTACTAAGCAGCTCAGACTGGATAAGTTTCTTAGGGCGAGAAAAAAACAGTAAGTTTCTACAAAGAGGCTCTTTGATGTTCTTATAATTTCGTTTTTCTTAGAGCACCCTTCGGATGCGTTCGAAATCGTTTGGCACGAAGGACCAAAAGGTTCGGACGAACTGCTCATCGAGGCGCACGGGGAAGAGATGAAGTTGAAATTGGAACCGAGCTCCCCAATCTTGGATCCACATTTCGTCCTCATATCCAGGAGTCATAACCAAAGCGAGCTTCTTCCTTTAGGCCTCGTCAGACCTTCCTGTTTCTATAAGAGTACGAAACATTATAAAGCATCGCTCAACGTATGCGATGGAATGGTAAGTCGTTGTAAGAACGGGAGCAAAAGATGATTCAGTGCAGTCGAATTTTCGTGTTTATATCTCACGGCAAAATCGCTAAAACCGGATTCTCGTTAGTTTTTATTTCCTTCCCCGTCTCACGCCATTCGTCTCCTTTGGGAAGGCTCGGCTGATCGTGGAAAAGTTCTCAAAGAACACTCATTATTTTGTGCGATTGTTCAATGACATTTTAGGAGTAGATAAACTTTTAGAACTTCATATTAAAAATTTTAAGACTAATCTCCTTTGCCCGTTCATCAAGATTTCATTTTCCACGAAAGAAAAGAAATTTCAGAAAATATAAAACGAAGAATAAATATGCAAGTCGAATCGATTAAAATCCGGCGCCGGGACGGAGTAGATTGAAAAATGAAAATCCGCTTTCCCGACGACAATGGCCATTTAGCCCAGTTCGACCGGACGCCCGAACTCTTCCCAGTTAAACGGGGATATCCTCCTCCTGTAATGAAAAGAGAGAGAAAAAAATGAGAAAACTAACGTCTTGAGAGAGGCAAACAAAAAAAAAATCAGGACGAAAACCACCGCTATTCATCGACGATTGGCAACGGTTTTGTTTTCTTCCCAACAATTCTTCCTGTAGTTTTTTATCTAAAAAATACTCTCACTCATTTTCGTATGTGGAATCTCAAAAGTTAACTCCGGGAAACTCAATAGGAAAACCGTATCTAATAACATAAATCAGACTACCTTTGTTTGAAGTCTGACGAATTTGGTTGAGATCCACCAGTTGGATTCAGGGTCTAGGAAAGCGGAAGAAGTCGAAATTCTCAAGGTCTGTTCATGTTTTGGATGGACATCGACAAATCCCTTGGAGCATGAATGGGAAGGGGGGAAAATAATGTCTTGAGGAGTGATGAAGTGTATGTTTTAGAGTGGTATAGTATCTTCAGAAGGTGGTGACTTCTACGCTATAAATCCGATACCGGAGACGATATAAGCGTCGAGGAAACCGCATACCGCATCTCGTTGTTAAAAGATCGACTGAATCCAGCAACAATCGGAAGGGAAAAGGAGACTACCAAAGGGCGACCGTCCGCCAACTTCCACCTGTCCACGTCGAAACGGCCGTTTTCGTCGATCAGGACCTCTACAGGCACATGACGTCTAACTTTCCCAAGAACACGGACCAGCAATTGGTTACTTTCGTACTCACGATGGTAAATGCGGTAAGTAAAATCAGAATTTTTATTTAGTTGCTTTAAGAAGTTCGTTCCATATTAGGTTCATTGCGCTCTTATTACCGTACGGTCTCGTCCGTTACTTCTCACACTTGCCCTGGGCGACATCTGATGATGAGATGCCCTTTTGTCTTTGACCAGGCAACTGGAAAAACATAACATACTCCACGAAACAAGTCGCTCCCCTTTCCCGTCTTTAATTTCTTTTCCCAACTGTTATAATGATAAAAAAATTTTATAGGTTCAACTTTTATATCACGACCCTTCTCTTGGGCGACCCGTTTCTTTTGTGATGAAACGCCTCGAAATCCTCCATTCGGACCCTCCGGCCCTTCAAAGATCGGAAGACATCGATCGCTTTCTGAATAACTTCTGTAGTTGGCAAAGGGACGAGAATCCGCCTAACGACTCCGATCCGCTTCATTGGGACCATGCCCTCATACTCACTGGTCTCGACCTGTACGTTCTCAGTAAAAACGGAAAGATCAGCAAACAAGTTGTTGGTCCGTATCTATAACGTTTCATTAGTTTCAAGACTAAATAACTTTCTTAAGGTTTGGCTCCGGTTGCCGGGATGTGCAGTCCGACGAGCAGCTGCACCGTGAACGAAGGTCGACATTTTGAAAGCGTCTACGTTGTCGCACATGAGATCGGCCACAAGTCAGTATAGACAAGCAAGTACCTACTTTTAATTTTTTCATTTCAAAACATGTTACAACTCGGCATTTCTCAATTATCGAACTTAACAATCAAGAATTCACAAAAAGCAAACGGTTTCATTACAATTAAGGCGCCGAACCAGCCCCCTTTTTTTTGCATGTTTAATTTGATCCAATTTGAATAGAATGGGCGAACCTGAATAAGTGAGCTGTAAATAATTAAGTTAGATCTAGCTTTTTAAAAAAATCTTTTCTTCATGGATCTTGATAACAGAAAAAAGTGGCTCGAGCTTTTTTCCTGATCTGCTGGCTCAAATGCAGCAGTTAGTATTTATATTGGAAAAAATGATATTACAAATTAACCTCCTAAGAAATAAATTAAAGTGAAAGGCGTATTCATGTGATATTTTTTTTTAATCTTAGAAAAAACCTCACAATAGCAAGCGGTCGCATAAGTTTACGTAACTGGCGATCATAACATTAAAAATTCGTCATTTTGAAAAAATACTTTGAACAGATATAGTCATGATGACAGGTCCTTCTCATAACCTAGAAGAGCGGTAGCGTTCCGCTCAGCCAAAAGCGAAATAACATCAATGTTATTTTTTTATTGCATCTGTAATCCGCAAAAGGATGATTTTACTATCAATTAGGTAACCAATAATGGAAGAAGAAATGACTGTGATAACGGGTATCTCACGCTTAAAAAGCCTCGTCAGGTGAACTATTCCCTCTATCACAATCATTTCTATCTTTTCACTGCCTATCTCCGAGATTTAGCGGATACAGCGGGAAGCCTGACGAGGCTTTTAAGCCGAAACGCGTCGTGAGATACCCGTTATCACATTCCTCCATTATTGATTAATTAATTAATGTTTGATCTATCCAATTTCCGAGAATTCCACAAAAAGGCAGAAATAAAATACAGAAAAGGGTAGAAATAAAATTTTTTATCTTTACATTTTTAATGGTTACTTTATGCATACGTACTTGTTTTTAAACAAGTTAATATCACATACAAAAATGGCAAGTACAAAAAGTATAAACCTAGTACATTTAATATATTAAGCAAACACTCATTTTCAGTACTTCTTGTCATTAAAAAATCGCATTGACTATTTTAAACTTATAAATGGGGGACTCCAACATGGCTAAGCAGGAGAGGGCAAACTATGGTTGTGTAGGACTTTTTTCTCCTGAACATCTTCATTTCTCATTTTAATACTGATGCATACAGTAAAATAAGTAAAAACTAATGGGTATATGACAGTTACGTGCCTCTTAAAAGCGATTGGTGCTTTTTGTCCACAATATTCTTCCTTCCTGGGGTTGTGTGGAGAAGTGAAATTGAACCCAGCAACCTCAAGTATAAAAGTAAGAATAGAGACTCCGTTAAACCGTACTCTTTTTGTGCCCAAATGTAACATTTTTGGGATCTTTTCGCAACTATCATACACCCTAACTAACAACTATTGTTAATCCAAGCCACCTTGGGATATTATATTCTTAATCTTTTTATAGTGATGAAAATAAATCATCAAATTATGCAGTCCTACAGTCTTATTAGTTTATTACTTTAACATCCATCAGATTTCATTTAACGTAAGAACCCTGTGGACTCCACTAAATCAGGAGCCTTTTTTTTACATAAAAAATGCTTAACATTGTAATAAATAACGCATAAAAAGATTTTTTGGAATTTGGAATAATTAAGATTTAAAGGAATGTAAAGGTATTTAGTGGTAGTTTCAAACTTAGCATTAGTAAGGTTGAAATCCGATTTTCCCTTCTTTCTGATTACCTATTGTTATACTTGTATAAAGTGATTATTCGATAACTTATTATTTTATATAATTAATACAGTGAATTTTTTTTTAATCTTTAAATGTCGTTCACTTATTTTTCTAAGTTTCGACACATTCGGCCCTTTTTTGTTCTTTTGTTGTTCTCTTTCTTCTGAGTGTTAAGAATTCTTGTGAGGCGCCAGGAGAGGACGAGGGAGATGATCAAAAGAGGCGAAAGGAGAAGGAATACCGTTTTGAGGAAATCCACCGGCTCTTGGGTCGCCCAGAGAACGTACGAGTTCATCATCCCTTCCCATGTGTCCGTATCCAAATTGAGGCCTTTCTTCGGTTCCACTTTGATCTCCTAAAAAAGAACAAAAATTATAAAAAATCTGCTCATTAACTTAGCTACTTTAACGGCCATCATATCATAAAATAGTCCCAAATCATGCTATCATTACATCACCCTAACATACAATGAAATGTTCAAAATTGCTTCAAAATAGCCAGAAATTAAGCTTATATATAAATAATATTGAAAAATAGGCCTAATAATTCAACGCTCCGCTTAAAAATGATCATAAATAAATACCATTATTATGAGTTTTCGTTGACGTTTCGACCATCCGGATATTCAAATAGGTTTTAAAAAACTAAAGGCTATATCACTGGTTATAAAAATCGATTGATACCACAACCGACACTCTCATCCCTCCTTTATGACTCATTCTTACGTCACTTTATGTACTACTTTATAAATTTTACAACTAAGTATTTTAACTATCAAGGGTTAGCGTAGTTTTTCTATTATTCGTAATTAATCGTATAAAATACATCAGAGGAAGAGAGAAACAATAAACAGGAATATTTCACGACCAGTTTCGGCTTGATAAGCCTCATCAGGTGTTCTATTTATGGTTTATTGCTCGGTCAAATTGTGATGAGCCTTATTACGCCGAAACCGGTCGTGAAATATTCCTGTTTACTGTTTTTCTCTTCCTTTGATGTATTTTTATACGACCAATTTTTTTAAAAGAAAGAAAGTTACTGCTGTCGCCTAAGATGGTTTTTTAATGGGTCTTCCAGACCCCGTGGGATCAACGCAACCCTTCATCATCTGGCGCTCCTTTTCTTCATTATTTGAAAGTTGCTTAAAATTTTTTATACAGTTCTTTTTAATTTGCAGTCTGGGAATGAGGCATGATGGCCCACTTGCTGACAATAACTGCGATCCTGGAAGTTATCTGATGTCGCCAACTTTAGGAAGTGGAAAGATTAAGTGGTCTTCATGCAGTAGACATTATCTCAATCAATTTTTACGGTAAACTTCCATTGCTTTTCTGATTTTTTTCTTATTCTTTTATGTAGAACTCCACAGTCGCATTGTTTGATGGATCACAGTTCAACGAGCGCTCAACTTGACCACGGAGGGGAAGGAATGCTTCCTGGAGAACGATTTGACGCCGACCAACAGTGTATGATTAAAATCATTTTTGAAGATTAACATTTACTTTATTTTTAGGTATGTTAAAATATGGTCGAGGTAGCAAACATTCTTCGGCGCAACCTATTAACGATATTTGTCAAGATTTACACTGCATGAGAGATCGCTATACTTGGACATCTCATCCAGCATTGGAAGGAACGTCTTGTGGAACAGGAAAAGTACTACATCCACATAATTTTCTTTTTCTTAACATTTTTATTTTAGTGGTGTAGGAGTGGGAGATGCCTTGACCGAGGGCTGAATGCACAGCAGGCTGCCAATCATGTCGTAAAAGGTGGCTGGAGCGATTGGACTCCTTTTTCGGAATGCGCATCAGGATGTCTTCATAGCATAAATGGAGATCTTGCCGGTGGAAGCACTGGTGTTATGGTAGCCTCTAGATTTTGCAACAATCCTAGGTATTTAAAAAGAAAATTTTATATTTATTGATGAAAATTTGATAACAGGCCTGAAAATGGTGGTGACCCTTGTATTGGAAGCGACAAAAAATATACAACTTGTGTTCCTCATCAGGTTAGTTCTCCCTGAACAAAGGTTAGCTATATGCTCAAGACTTTTCTCCCCCAAAATAGTTTAATTTACTGATTTTTTAAAATTAATTACAATTTTCAGTGTGGTATGATCCCGAAATCAAGTATACAATCATTTGCTGATGAAATTTGCCTGCGAGCTAGAGAAATTGAAAGTGATCTCACAGGAACTGGTTATCAAAAAATGAGTTCTGATTGTATGATGATTTATTTTATTACAAAAAATAATTTTCACGCCTCTTTTTAGCTGAAGAAGCTTGCACTGTTTGGTGCAACAAAAGAAATGGTGGACTGAGCAGTAAAGGTTGGTCGTTCCCAGATGGTACAACTTGTCAAACAAATAGAAGACATCGCCCTATGTATTGTATTTCAGGCATTTGCCAGGTGTGGTTTTTATCTTTTTTAACTGTAAGTTTTTAATTCAAAATTTTAGGAGTTCAAATGTAATGGAGGACCTGAAGAGATATTCTCTCTTAATTCTAATTCGTGTACAAACACAGTATTTTTCTCTCGAGATAAAAGGCGGGAAGTTCCAGTCGGTGTCTGGACGCCTATTAGTGATTGCTATTTTAACTGTATTTCACCTGGGCTGGGTTTACAGTTAGTCGAAAAACGACCTTGTCGATATTGTAATACGACGTCTAGTATCAAAATTTGCCAACCGAATACCAAGGTATGCTCAGAAAAAATGATGAAGTTAAATTAATTTTTTGGTTTTATTTTTAGTCATGCCAAAGTATCATAAGCCCAACAGATCATGCGACAAATGTTTGCACTCGGTATAGCCAAAAAGTGAGAAGGCTCTCCGGATTTGGTATGCAGCTTTCGCAGTCCAATGGTACATAAATATAAAAACTAGTTTAATTTTTAACGGCTTTCTTCAGATGAGGGTGATCGATCATGTCGGATCGCTTGCCAAGATGAGACGGTTCCAAACCGGTTTTACTTAGTAAACGGTGAAGAGGGATGGTTCCCTTTTGGAACGGATTGTAGCAAAGGTGATCCTACCAAAAAAACTTTCTGCGTCAGCGGGAAATGCTTGGTAAGTAGAAAGGAAAAAGATTCCTTAACTAATTTCTTTTCCAAAAAGCAATTTGGTTCTGATGGAAGTCCACTCTATGAAGCATTTCGTAAACTTCCCAACCTTCAAGCCCGCTATAAACGTGAAGTCAACTCGATATCTTGGAACACAAATGTAAGTGAAGTTCAACACGACATAGTCCTAAAAGAGGGAAATGCCTTAAAAACAAAAAAAAATCAACTCCTAGTAGTTTGACCTAAAACGCCTTAAAAACCAGCCTAATGGCAGAAATATTCATCTCTCATGGCCCCTAACCTCTAAACTCCCAGAGGCTAAGACTAATTTAACATTTTATTTTTTTCAGGCGATGAAAAGGATGAAACGCACTGCCTAGGACCTATAAATTTTAGTCAACCCATTCATGTCGAAGATCTGGAGCTAACATTTAAGAATGAAATAAATGATTTGTCTTGATTTATTATTTATGAAAATTACATAAGTCATTACTTTATAGTTCCTTTGATTTTTTATCAATGAAACATCATTTTTAACTTTTTCAAAAAGAAACTATTGCAAGATTGTTTTCAAAAATTCATTTTTTCCTACTACAAAGCTGTTCTTCGTTAAAGCTCCCAGTGCTATCCTAGCTGTTGGATCTGCTGCTTCTGCCCTAACGACTAATGCAGGAGACAGGTAGGGTACTCCATTTAGGTCAGCCAGTATAAAGAGTGGTTTGCCAAGGTACTCTCATCCCTATGACAGGATGACGTCCTCTCAGTATACCCACAAGCAGCTTGATTTGCTCAGAGAAAAGGCATTTTTCACTCTTAGTAGGAAGGAGTATATGAGTCCTTTTTATTGCCACAGTCCTCTAGATTCTCTCCACTATTCGAACCATCGATGTATGTACTAAACCTTTAGTATATATGTACATCGACGATTCGAATCAATAGGTCTACTGTTGAATATCTTAGAAGACCGAAGAGCCCTGTGACTCCGGTCACCATAATTCACCATTAGCATCTTGAATATTCAATTATGTTGCCTTTGCGCTAATTTAATTTTTTTTCCATTTTGAATTGGCGGGACGCGGGAAGCATGCGCTCAACGGCATGCCACAGCTGTCACTCGTTTACATTTTGAACAGATAAAGGGAGATTCGTTGAAGGCAATGTAGTGGGGAGAAAATAGTTCAGAGACTTTACAATCAGACTATCGAGCGCCAGCCTTCACACAATAAACAGAGTTATTTTCATTTTCTAATCTAATTTAAATTTATAATTTGAATTTTGTCTTTTCAGCTTATAAAAAAATAAAAAATAATGAATATAAAAGGGTGTTTTAGTCAAAATGAGACCTACTCTTCCCCACAAAGATAGTTCAGCTTCAACTAATTTAGCGCTAGTGTTTGTTTATTGTTGTAAAATTTGTTGAGTGAGCGTCTTATCAAGCAGATGAATTATTCAAGCTTGGCGTTAACTCCGAACTGTTGATCATTTACCGGCGTAAATAGAAGTTACACTTTTTTCTAATTATCTAAGCCGTTTCTGATTAATCCAATCATTTTGTGGACACCTATCGTATTTAGGGGACGAATCAATTTCAAATTGAAAGATGGCATTCGCTCTGCCAGGTCCGTCGGGGTTGAACAGGAAGAAAGTCAGCGACGAGTTGGAAACGGAACAAGGCGAAGATATTGCTGAAGAAGTCGAAGCACCGATTGCAGAGCTTATCGATCAGTCAGACGAAGGTATTCAGTTATTTCTTTCATTTTAAGATAAAGGGATCAATTCGTCTTTCTTATTCCTTGTTCTCTTTACAGCAGTGTGGTCCGACTCTTGGGGGGTACCTCCAGCCATGACAGGGAGTTCGCGGAAATGCTTTTAAAAAATCACTTGAAACAGCGATAGGAAACCCGAAATAAAACGTGTTAAAACTACCTATTTCCCACATTTCAGTATTATTAAAGGTAAAGGAGTGTTGCCGTTTTCACTAAAAAGCTCCATTTTTACAACTTATGTGGCCCAAAAAAACCACTGATTTGTCCCACAAAAGTTAGCCCTTATTCTGACTAAGTTAGGAAATGGGATCCGCCACACATTTTGACAGGTCCACTTGCTTAGAATTTTTGGAATCCCTGTGCCACAACAAATCTGAAGATGTCGAAGTCGATGACCCCTTATTTTTAATTCAAAAGACTAATCTCTTCATTTTTTTATTTTTATTATTATTTTTTTTTATAGACACAGAAGAAGCTAGTGAGACTGAACAAAAAAACCAGAACCAGTTTACCGCAGTGCCAAAGATCAGTAAGTTATGATTATTTTTAAAATATGATTTATCCTTAACTTTTTATTTGATCTTTCTCTGAATAGGATTTATCATGAAAATTCGAAGCTTTGAAACGGCAACTGAAAGAGCTGGAAGAAGGAACATCTCTCGATTATATTAAGCGCGTGAAAAAACTTGAAATTCAATATGAAGACAGGTTTGAATAGCGAATCTACTTTCTGGGAATTAATTTTATATTTTTAGATTGCGGATGAACCGTTTGTGGAGGGAACATGTCATAGAAGTCGCGGAGAACGAATATGCCGATGAGAAAAAAGCTGCAGTGAAAGAATTTGAAGAAGGAGACTTGAGTTGAAGGATAACATCCTTCACGAAATTGAGGAAAGGAGGAAAAACATCGAAGTTGAAAGACAATCATTGGAGCTAACAGGTAACCGAATCTGGGGTAAATTAACTAATCCTTATTTGAACAGGAGATTCAACGGATCACAAACCAGTGATCACTCGAAAGCTTAGGAGACGTCCGAACGACCCGGCTCCGCTACCAGAAAAAAGACGTGGAAAACTCTCTTCTCATCCTTCTCAAATAAATTTCCTTTTGGACGAAAAAGAGATCGAGTCTGACCTCAAAGTGATTCAGCGAGCGATGAAACAAACTTCCATTCGTCGTCCAAGTAAGTTTTTATGGGGCCAAACTTCATCAAATATATTAATTTTTGTAGCCAACAATGCTGCTTTTGGATCTATCATTCCTGATCCTCCAGTGCCAGAAACAAGAATTGAAGATGGGAAACTGCTGTATGAAAAGAAATGGTAGTATATTTTATAAAATTCATTATAATCTTTATGGTTTGTTTAAATTAGGTTTCATAGAGGTCAAACTGTTTATGTAGAAGGTAAAGACATGCCTAAGTTTCCTGGCATCATCTCATCCATCGGTTCCGAAGCGGTATGTATTTTATTTCCCACCCTCATTTTCTATTTATTTTCTTTGTAGATTTCCGTCAAAAAAACCGTTGACTCCTCCAAAGTGAAGATCCATGTGAATCAGTTGATTCGAGGAAAGATCATCATCAAACGTAGAGCTTCATGAAAGAAAGCCCCAGAAATTTAGACCCACTTTTTAAAGGGACCAAAGAACTTGTTATATTTAGGTTAAAAGAAAAGAAATTTATTTCTTGAACAAACATATTGATTGTTGTGTCTTATAACTTTTGTCACCCTTTTTGTTGAACCCTTATTATCAACCAAGTTTTTTATTTTTGAAAATAAGAAAAAAAATTGACAATTGCTAAAATCTGAACTTTTTTCAGGCCTTCAATTCTCCAGCGATCACAAATTCTATTGTCAACCTCTTTCATTCAACCTTAAACCATTTTGAATGCTTGATAAGTTAAGAATAAAGAGACTTGAGACCAAATTAAAGTGATAATGCTTCTTTGTTTTTAAAGAAATTATTTCAGTGTGACATCCACTTAAAACGTGTATGGGTAGCTTGAAAAGCTCAATTATTATTTGTTTAGAATTTTATTTTAAAACCTCAATTCCTATAGCCATAAGGGGTTTTAATTGCTGCTAAGGTTTTATTTTTAATGAAAATGTGCCATAAGAGGGTAAAGAATTAAACTTGTATAACCAAATACATAGTCTATTTATTTTAATAAAACATATTTGTCTTATAAGTCATTTTTTTTCTTGTTTCTCTTTCTACTTTCCCCGAGTCTTCGCAATTGCATGATAGAATACGACGTTTAAATTGTAGAAAAAAAAAAAACTTGCAATTACAATCGTCATGAAATGCCAAACAGGATCCGTGAATGGCGGCCTACAGCCTAAGAGGGTATCCAAATAATTCAGTCACCCCGGGGAATAGGGAGTAAAAGTCTAAGGCAAAAAGGTTCCTATTAAACAATATATATATATTTTGTTTAAAATTATAAACTTTTTAACCTTCAACGCAGTCCAAATTAATAAAATTATATAAAAAAATAATTTTTTTTTGTTCAACTTATCAAAATATACAAAATCCTAAATGTGACAAAATTAAGGTTGTAAATAAAAATAAAGAATAAAAAATTTAATTTGCTTACTTTTGGTTTATTCTTTTTTTACCTAAGATGGAATACATTTGGGAGTAACAAAAGAATTTGGCTAGTTATTATGATTAAGAAAATATTTTCTAGACAGGCTTTGAATAAATATTTAGGATTTAGTTGTCTACTTATTTTGGGTCTAAGTCATCACATTAGTTGGCATCTTTAAAGTGGCTGACTTTAAAAATGTTGGAGAGTTCGTCGATCAAACTTTCAGTCCTGAAGGCAATGCGTATGTCTGGTACATTCGTTCTGGTGATATCATTTCCGGCGATTCCATCTTTTGTGTAGTTCGGTCCCAACCAATATTGCTTCATCTGAAAAAAACAAAATAGTCTGCTGGTTTTTATTGGGATGAATTTACCTCGTGAGGGAATCCACTCATCAAAACGCTGTTACGAGCAAGCTCACTCATATCGCAGGAGCTCAGTTTCCATACCTGGGCAGCAATGCTGTATTCCTCCATCAAAGGTTCCTGATATCAACATTAAAAAAAGAATTTAAATCTTTCATATTTACTTTTGTGAAGTGGAATTGCAACGGGTCATCGGTCGAGAGGGAAACACAAAGTCCTCGAGCAAGATATTCAGGCAACGGGTTTCTGTGATAGTTGAGAAAGAGAGAATTATTACTCAGAGGAGACATGGCGATTCCGATTTGAGCCAAATAATACAAATATTGCAACACTGGAACCTGAAATTTGTGACATTAGTCAGAAAATACATTTGAAAAACAAACCTTTCTCAAGAGTAGACCGTGCGATATGTTTTCAGCCATCATATACCCACAAACCAAGTGCTGAACAGGACCGGCTTCTCCACAATGAGGACGAAGCACAAACGTATTTAAACCTTTATCCCTAAAAAAAGAGATATAAAATGAATTCGTCAGCAAGAAGTGAACTGTAAAATCAAATTATAAGAACTTACTTTCTAAATTTATTCAAAACAGTCAAGTTGGCAAACGTGTAGTATTGATAGTAGCCATACGCTGGGTTTTCTACATCATTCCATTGATCAGGAGTAGGTACGTCCTTGTCAAAAAGAGGATTTTCAGGCTTGCTTTCATCATCCACAGAATCGAAACCTATCACCTGAATCGAAAGTCAAAAAATTTTCAATACACAAATAAAAAGCTCACATATTGTAAAAATTTGTGGAGATTAGGATGGCTGTGAGGGTCGTTGGTTACTTCAAAAAGTGGCCTGAATATGTTGTCGAGAAATTCTTGGAAGTTGTTCATCAGTTTGTTTGACTTGAAAATATCACTGGAATTCAGATGTTAAAAAGTCGATTTTTAAAAAATTTTAGCTTACTAGAGTCGGGGGAGTTGTATCAACCACCTGACGTTATCGCTGTAAACATTGTAGTGATTGCCCATGTAGCTAACTTATCCCACTCGTTCATGCTTTTGCCATAAATTGAAAGACGTAGTTCAGCATTTGATACTTGCTCTCCTCTAAATCAGAAGCAACTTCCTAAAATTGTGTTAAAAGAGTTTTTGAAAATGAAATGTCTTACTTTTATAATCCGAGCAAAGTATTTTCCGTTCAGGTAGTTGTCTGTCTTTAAAAACACCTCACGTAATCTACTCTCACCAATCGGATTATATTTAGCGTTAAATTTATCGAAACGATGGAAAGTGTTTCTATCCTGAAATTTAAAATGAAATGGATATTTTTGAATTTTATATACATACAGCGTGGACGTCAAGCATGTCGACAGTAAGGTCGTAAGAAGTCAAATTCATGGATTCAAAAACCTCTTTCAGTGTCATTTTTTTAGAATCTTTACCCTCACAGACAACTTCATCACTGTGGTTTTTCAATGTTTTCTTGATAAACCGAAGGAGGTGTTTTTGGTTCATACAGGACGCTGCGTGAATGTGGGTGTCAACCTATACAAAAGAGGAATAAAAGAAAAGAGGTTATATTCTTATAACCTTTCTAATATTGTAGAAGTCACGATGTGGAACAGCTTTTTGTGATGCTAGTTCTCTAAGCTCGTTGAGAAGAACATGAAGTTGATATTTGGAGGACAAATAACTCAAGCGTCGGTAGCAAAAAGATTTTCTTTAAAAAAAAGAGTAATTTATGATCATTTTTTAAGTTTTTTCTTACAAAGGTCCATCAGCAATCATAACACAAAGCTTGTTCATGTCTGTAACGAAAGTTCCCAAATCTGGATACTTGTAATTCAACGGTTCCCCTTTTTTAAAGCTTCTTCATTTTCATAGACCTCATAAACACCGGCTCTGGGATGGATCACATAATTAGTCGCTGGTGGAAATTCGCATTCCCATGGATCTCCGACGCTTTGCGGTGCATGAACCGGGTGATCTAAAAATTAAAATGACTTGATGTTTTAAGGATCGTTGATTACCTTTTATCGCTTTTTTGTCTTCATGAAGGCTTGACGGCTCTGCTTTTTTATCGATGAGCCTTAAAGATCTTGATGTCAAACTTGGAAAAGACTGTAAAGACATGTCCATGTAACGCTCCCTGATATAAAGCGCTTCTATTAACATTTTGGAAGCGCGATGCAAGTCTTCTAATGGTACCTAGAACGTTTTAATAATAAATCAATATTCATAATATGAGACTTACTCCGCTTGTGTCTTCACCGGAAACAGAAACACGCTGGAAATGGGGAACGAAATCATGCTCATCAATTGTGAACACATTTGTCGCACCCTTATTCACGCTCCAAAAATAAGTTATCGGTATTTATTAGTTTCACGGGTGATAATTTTTCATAATTAAAAAACTTCAAAAAATTCATAGCTAAAATTTTTTAAATAATCACCTAGACGTGAGCTCTCTTTGACGTGCAAGCTTGCTTTCAATTTGCTCTATTGGAAACTGCGGAACTTCATATGGGGCTGATATTTCATTGGAGATCGTAAGCTGCCTGTCTTCACTCGACCCGAACCCATGGCTGTTTTGAGCTCCAAAAGTCGGACTGTCGCTTCCTGTAGAACATAAGAATAATTTTATAGAGTCAAATTTTTAAAATGAAACCCTTTAGAGTACATCCTTATATCAAAAATTGATGTAAAGCTATGATGGAAAAATAATTATTTAAATTTTACTTGTCAGTGCGCATTTCTAATTTCAATGTCAAGGCTTGTTTTCACAGTAAAATAAAATTTCAACCATGAAAGTTCGAACTTGGCTGCCTGTAAGTGCCACTAGAAAGCAGAGCTGAACTTTTTATTGTGATACCCTCGAGAGACGGTTTTTATAAATGTTTCTTCAAGATCCCTAGAGTCAAAAAGACCCGATCAATCATGAGTTAATGAGTAAGGCGGCCATTTTTTTTTCATAACATAACATTTTATCTTTTATCTGAATTTCAGTAGATTGGATGAATCAGCCATACGGTCTGATCTTCACCCAATTTTCGACATATCACAAAACTTTCAAAAACCGAACTTCAGGGCCGCCTCAGGACTGCCTCGCTGGCAATGAAGAGTTCCATAGAACAAAGAAGACCATTGGTCATTATGAAAGGGGGGGGGGGGGTCATAGACCGATTTCTTTTTTAAAAAAGGGGTTTGAAAGAACAATTATTTTTATACGTACAATGGAGGAAGAAATGACCATGATAACGGGTATCTCACGACGCGTTTCGGCTTAAAAAGCCTCGTCAGGTGAGCTATTCCCTCTATCACAATGTAGAAAAAACATCGTTACGGATTACATACGTAATACCGAAGAAAAATAATTTTATTTTATCATATAATAATCAAATATCACCTGACGAGGCTTTTTAAGCCGAAACGCGTCGTGAGATACCCGTTATCAAGGTCATTTCTTCCTCCATTAGGCCGGCCGCACACTGGAGCCGACTAGGCGCGACAGCGACTACGCACGACCAAGTCGTGCGTTCAGGTCGTACGCTTCCCTCGCACACTGGAGCCGACTGATCGTATAAAAATTCAGATTTCTGAGATTTCAAATTTCAAATTTTTCCGTTATTTCCGCATGAAAAAGGAAACATTTTACTGCATTTTGGAAAATGTTAAGGGGATTTAAGAAAGACATTCTTTCTTTACATTTTTTTCTTTTTACATTTCTTTACATTTTTTTTCTTTACATTTTTTGGTCCCACAAGCACTCAGCATTTTGCACAAGAGAAATGAGCTTTTCGGTATCCATAATAATTAATAATTCACTCAGAAAACGCAAAAATCGCACGCGACCTGCGACAAAATCCAAACAAGTTTGGATCGAGTCGTAAGTCGGATATGAACGCACGTATACGCACGACTGAGTCGGTTGCAGTGGGCGAGGTTCCATTTAATTGTTACTGTTAGGATCTCTAGAACAAAGTCGTACTACTTCGTACGACTCCGAGTCGCACGTAGTCGGCTCCAGTGTGCGGACGGCCTTATTGGTTAATAATTTGATAAAAATATCACCCCCTGAATACATACGGAATAAAAATTAAAATAATTTTATGTTATATCTACAATAAGCTACAAGGTAGTTTAAAAACATTAAATCAGTAGTTTTGTTGATTTTATTAAAACGTGTTGTCTGGCCATGAAACCATTCTTAACACTTTATCAGTTTTCACTTAAATATAAGATAAATATTATAACGATAATAAGAGCGACATAGTTGAAATAAAAATTAGCTATTTACCATAAAGGCTATAGATAATAAAAACTCTGGGCTTACCGCTCATGTTTAAAAATGCCAAGCCAAAAATCCAAAAATAGTCATCATTGAAAAATAAACAGCTGAAGAAATCAGAGAATAATTGAGCACAAAATATTAACTGTTGGGGAACAATTTACTCCATCTAACTAAAATATTTGACGCGTAGAACTAAAGGGGGAATAAATAGTGAGGGCAACATTTTTGGGTGGGGATTGACCTTTTTTTTATCACTTTGTAAACACAAAAGTTAACAATAATAAAATAATAAACTGCATTTTCGTTATTGTTTGTTTAAAATTACCGCTTTCTATCGATTTTGATTCCTTTTCATCCTCCTCCTTGGTCATTTCGTCTCATCGAGGACTGGACTGAACGGTTTCATTACGATAAAGTTTATTTAAATCGATAAGATAACGATTTTATTCACAATCTCAAGATGTAGACTTGAAAATTTAGGTAACTACCAGGCAAAACACTCTTGCCAAATTTACAATATTATTACCGAATTTCCTCTATTTTTGCGCAAATATTTTCCAAGATCATGTACAGAAAACCTTCTGAGTTTTGGAGAAATAAGAATTTTTTTTTCGTTCCATCCTGTTTATATTGTTATATAATAAAAGTAATAAAATTGATAATTTCTGTCCAGAAATACTGAATTTAAAAAAAATCATCATCCTGAGATGGCATGCTTATAATAAACGGTCTTCGACCATTGACCGCGATAAAAATAACGGAGAAAAGTCGAACTGACACTTTGATTCTTCCTTTGTTTTAACTTAAGAGATAAAGTAATAAAGAGATAATTTTTTAAATGTTCCATTGTTTTGAAAAACCCCTTAAGGAAATCGATTTGGGAGTATCTTTAAAAGATTTCATTTACTTATAATTTTGACGAAATGAAGAGCCTTGGATTTAAAAAAAAACTGATAATTATGTAAGTCAACATTTTTTTATCATCTTTCTTCGATATTGATTTAAAAAATCTGATGAGTACCTTACGAAATGTTACAATAAAATAAAGACCTTAATGGCGCTTGAGTATTTTGGGTTTATGTCAAAATTCTGGCCAAATTATAAATCCAATAACCTAAAAATGTGTATTTTATCAAATTAGAGTAAGTTAGGATGATAAAATGTGGTCGCTTTGTGTGTAGATGCCAGATATACGCTACGTCTTACCTTCTTCGAAAAAGCTATCTTCGCCATAATAAACGGGCGTACGCCTCCCGGTTTCTGAGAAATCCGTGTAAACTCCACGGGAGCACATTTTAAGTCGAAGCACTCGCGGGCTTCCGTTCTTATCGCCCGGCGAATACTAAAGACTAAAAGGGCTTGGCTTTACTCCCGGACTACAGTAAGATTTTTAAAATTTATTTATAGACATCCTAACCAGCTGTCAAGACAATAAAAACATTTTCGTTTTCTTTCTCTCTTTTATTCTCCGTTGGCACGTCATTAGCGCCTTGGCCACTTCGCACCAAGTGCAACAACCGCGTTCAAGAATTTTTAATAAAAAGTCACAGATAAGCGAGAAATTTTAAAAGGACGAGGTCTTTTTTTGGTATTTCAGGCTTTATTGACGAAAAGCCATTATCTTACACTTATACTAGAAGGCACGTTCTCCGTAAATCCTCTACAGGATTCGTAAGATTGAACGATTCAACTAAATCCCCGGGGATCTTTGAAAAAATGATGAGAAAATTTCGAGAAGAACTTTCATCTGTGTAAAGAGGAGGAATTCTTAAAATAAGAGGAAGAAATGACTGAACTTTTCATTATGCGAAGCCAGCAAAACCACAATAATCATTCCATTATTTTAAAACGTCAAAGGCGAATTTAAACAAACAATTTTTTATTAAATTATATCACGTGCAACGAGGAAAAAAATAAAAATAAATCAACAAAAACGTGGTTGCCAGTAGAAATAACTTCTCTTACAGTAAGTTAAAAGAAATTCGATCGATACGAGGGCTATGACCACACACCTAGAGCGTCCTCCGGAATTAGTTATATCTACGAGATGAGGCAGAAAGATTCTTAAAAAAAGGGTTTCCGACAGTGAGGAGCTTGATGAAAAAATATTTCTTTTTATTTGCAGTACGCCAGATTATGACCACAATTTTGTTGAATAAAGAAAAAACAATTTAGCTTTCGAAAAATGCTTTAGCCTATAAAATAAACATTGCGTACGCACACAATGGATCATAATTATTTAATCTTCCATACAAACGCCATCAAATTCCTGAGATTCCTACTCTTTGTACGCATTATCCGGAGGGAACAATCAATCGAAAATTAATCAAACCGAGTTTTAACTCAAAAGGGTGGGTTTTATTGTGAAACCTCTATAGATGATTTTCGGAAATGCTTTTCATAGATAAAGAAAAAAATTCCTTTAAGGAGGTACGTATTGTAGTTTTAAGGAGGTATGATGGTTTTTAAGTGAGTTGCTTTTCAAATTTTTCGTTGTTAACAACGGTTTTCGGTTTTTCCCTTCTATCTCGAAAACCGTCGCTCAAAACGAAAAAATGTTTTAAGTAAAAGTTGTAGGTACTAAAATTTACTACATAATATTTTATTAGTTTTTTCCGTAAGAGCAATATTTTAGGAGATATGGAAGTATTTAAGTTGGTTGCTTTGCAAATTTTTCGTTGTTAACAACGGTTTTCGGTTTTTCCCTTTTATCTCAGAAACCGTCGCTCAAAACGAAAAAATGTCCTAAGTAAAAGTCGTAGCTACGAAGATTTACTACAAAAAAGACCTCATTGGTTTTTTTTGTCAGAGTAATACTTAAGGAGATATGAGGGTTCTTAAGTGAGTTGCTTTGCAAATTTTTCTTTGTGAGTAACGGTTATCGGTTTTTCCCTTCTATCTCGGAAACCGTCGCTCAAAACGAAAAAATGTCCTAAGTAAAAGTTGTAGGTACAAAGATTTCCTACAAACATTTATTTATTCATTATTTGCGTAAGAGCATCATTTAAGGAGTTATGAGGTTAAAACTAATAATCCTACAGAGCCTGTCTGAAAACTTAAAACCTTCATATCTCCTAAAATATTGCTCTGACGGAAAAAACTAATAAGATATTTATGTAGTAAATTTCTATAGCTACAACTTTTACTTATGACATTTTTTCGTTTTGAGCGACTGTTTCCAAGATAGAAGGGAAAAACCGAAAACCGTTGCTCACAACGAAAAATGTACAAAGCAACCAACTTAAAACCCTCATATCCCCTTAAAAGAATGAAGAAATTACATTGATTTGTGACACTTACACAAGATTTCAAAATAACTTGAGCCTCAACAGGGAAACTTGACGGTTCCAACCGAAAAAGTTTTAAAAATGTATCTAATAAATTCCAGGAGTTGGTAAACATTTAAAGAGGCTGTCGACAAATAAAAAACCTCAAGTATTCTTTAACTACGAAAAGATATGGAGGGAACAGAATTATAATTGCGGGCTTGAAGCTGGTGGACCGCGGCAAACAATCACATCGAAAAATCGACCCATTTCTGAAAACTACCTTCGAGGGTCTGAGTAAGGTCAATACTCAGATTCCGCAATTTCGTTTGCAATGAGGACATTCGATCATTTAGGTGATAATCAGTCGATACACGATCCTCAATTACAAGGGTGTAATTTATCACTTGGCGGCCTCCGTTTTTAGGGCGAATAAGGCGAAATTGATAGTTCATTCGTTCCGAGAAAACAGGAAGGCCAACAATAAATTGTGTAAATACAGGAGTAAAGTAGCGGAATTCATATTTCTTATATTGGGCCACGTTCCAAATTCAGTTCCTCTTAATTTTCAAGCATGATTCATAATAATTAAAGAACTCATCCACGATGCGTTAATCGCATTCATTTTAAAAATGTACAAAGTAGAAACAAATTAATAATTAGGAATGTTCGCCTTTTATCTTCCTTATGAACTATTAAAATTGAAGTCGACCAATGGTCTTTATCGATCAGAAGGTCATTGGGAACGAATCACCTTACGATTTCGGTCCGTTCCAAAAACTTTTCCAAAAAAAGTCAAGGCGATTCCTTCGAATTTTTATTCCGGAGAGTTTTCCTAGTGTATCATTTTTATCTCCGGGCCTAAAAATACTTCTCTAAACATTTGTAGAGCCCTGGGGGAAATTGGAGAATAATTTGAGTCATTTTTAGAGATAAAATTGTTTAAACAAGTGTCACGGACATGCTCCGCATGAAAAGGAGTGTGCTACCCACGCAGTAAAAAACAGGGCCCGCAACAACGCATGAGGTAGGAATATTGACGAAAAGATAAAAGAAAAAATACATAAAAACTTCTCCCAAATATAATTAATGAAATAAATAACCTACATCTCAATGGATTTACGAAAATAAAATGTGTTTTTAGGCTACTAGAGGTAACAGTATCCATCTAGGATTTCACAACGAGAGTGAATAAGCAGAAACGAATGAAAAAATTATTTTATCATAGTTGATGTTACAAAAAAAGCATAGAAAAGAATCAATACTTGAGAAATTTCAAAGAAAATTTGCTGATAATTTTATCAGGAAGTTATGTAAAAGTTTACATAAGAGGACTTGCAAGAAAGGAATCTCTACCTACACAAATCCATAAAAGTTTACTGAGAACCTCGCCTGTATAGAGACAATGAGATTCAAGAGGACAAAGGTAGAATAAATGCACATATTTTGAACTTTTAAAAAGTAACTCACTGTCTAGAGGATCGAGAGAGACAAGACTCTGCGCCATAGATTTTTATCGTAAACTCATCATCTATTAAAAAAATTCTGTAAACGATAAACTGGAGAGACTGACTCCAACTGAGGTCCTCGGGAATCGACAAAATGTTACAGAGAACAAGATTTGGGCTCTTTTCCAACAAAAAAGTTAAAAAACCCCGATTTAAAATTAGATTTGTGAGAAGTTCCTGTTTTCGGAGGCGAATCGTACCGATCGACCTGATATTAGACGATTTCAAGATTTTTTTTTTCCATTTCTTCAACAACCACAATAATACGACAAAAAGCTTTTAATTGTGAGCCTAATTTATAAAATAAGTTTAATTCGTTTATAAAAGACTTTATTCAGTTTAAACGTGGACTTGAGCCAGTAGCAATTCATCGTCGATTTAAAAGTTAAACTATTTCTCATTTGTTCATAAATTTTGTTTGCCTACTTGAGAAGCCAAAAGAAATGTCACATTATTTTTGATAAAAAAAGGACAATTAGTTTTAAGTCATCATTTTTTGGAAAAATAGAAAGCTGACTCTAAATTGTATAACAAAGAAATTACATTATAAAAAATATTTTTTGATCCAATGTTAAAATAGCGTGCGAGTCTAGCTCTAGCTCTGCGTGAGTTGTTCAACGATAGTGTCGCCGCTGTGAAGGGTCGAGAAAGGCGCTAGAGACATGCCTCGGCCTCCCCGCCGCCAGTTTTGATCGATAAATAAAAAGGAGTTAAAGCAATTATGACGCACTCGAAAACCCGAGTGGATTATTTATGACACTATGATATCGAAAACGAATGGTTGCCATTCAATACCTTCCTGAGAGCCCCGGAATATCTCAAGACCGCATAGGTTCAATTTTGACAGCAAGATTTTTTATAAGCACACGTGATAATATCAATTTCAAAATCTCTACCTAAAAGATAAACGTAAGCAACCTGTTAGGGAGTCTTAAGTTTCGTAACTCTAAAAAAGAAAACCACGAAATTTGAAACCCAACAAAAGCCTTAAAGGTTTAATGTAAAATTAAAATCATGAGGGAAAAAAATCTAACATTACGTACGCAAGTTTTAATTTAGAGGTCACTGCATCTAAAATACTGATAGTTGAATAGTTTCTTTTATTTTTCTGAATATTATTGTATCCGTTCACCTTCAAGAGTACTGAGCTTTTGTTATACCTAAAAGATTAGTTCTAAAAATTTTTCGGTGTTTTTCCTGTCTTTTGTCTAAAAACACCACTTTTTCGGTGTTTTCTCCTGTCTTTTGACTAAACACCCATTTTTCGGTGTTTTTCCTGTCTTTTGTCTAAAAACACCACTTTTTCGGTGTTTTCTCCTGTCTTTTGTCTATAAACACCACTTTTTCGGTGTTTTCTCCTGTCTTTTAACCAAACACCCATTTTTCGGTGTTTTCTCCTGTCTTTTGTCTAAAAACACCCCTTTTTCAGTGTTTTCTCCTGTCTTTTGACTAAAAACACCCCTTTTTCAGTGTTTTCTCCTGTCTTTTGACTAAACACCCATTTTTCGGTGTTTTTCCTGTCTTTTGTCTAAAAACACTACTTTTTCGGTGTTTTCTCCTGTCTTTTGACCAAACACCCATTTTTCGGTGTTTTTCCTGTCTTTTGTCTAAAAACACCACTTTTTCGGTGTTTTCGGTGTTAGAAAACACTGTCTTGTGTTTATGCACTTTTTCGGTGTTTTCGGTGTTAGAAAACACCGAAAAAGTGGTGTTTTTTCCTGTCTTTTGACTAAAAACCCATTTTTCGGTGTTTTTCCTGTCTTTTGTCCAAAAACATTTTTCAGAGAATTTAAATAATAAATTTTTGGCATGTTGAGACAAATATTTCCCTATAGAAACCGTTCGCAACTGGGCTAAATAAAAATCTAGGGTCTGCCAATTAAATTTTATAGAAATAAAATTAAACAGTCTTACCGTAAAAATCCAATGAGAAACTCTCATCTGACATTTAAAGAAATGAAAATAATAAAATTTACGCTTTTTTAGCGATAGAAGGTGAAGGTTGTGGGGCAATTGAAGGTTCCAAATGGAATAACACGCTCCGAATCTACTATTTTGATAAAAAGTTATCAATAGAGGGAAGGATTTACGTTAAGAAATGCGTCTCCATCAGAAAAACAAAACAGCATCGGATGTTTCGTTTTAAAAGCAAGATAACGAGGGGAAGTTTCCCATGTATTGTGGTTTTATTTCATTAAACTTTTGCAATGGAAGAATAAAGCCCCGGAAATGCAACCTGGAAAATGAACTCTTGCCTTACTTAAAATAAGTCAATCAATAAAAAATTCGACGAGTAAGGCCTTACAACTACGGGATTGATATGAACCCTCATAGCCTCTTGAGAAGCCTTTCATTAAAAATCTAATAAAGGTCAAAAGAAAAATTGTTATCTACACAAAACCTGGCGACAAATACTCGTTTCAGGGAGAGTTCAAATTATGAATTTTCTTTACAAAAAAAGTAGCTCCTTTTCCGGAAGAGCCTGAAGGTTTAGCAGTCAGAGACAGCGAGTTTTTCGGACCGCCAATAATAATAGCGGTAAAGTGAACCCTGACCATACTCGATAATCGTAGGAAACTAAAATTGATAAATATTATCTATGCCCACGTCCTTCAATTTGAACAATCTTACATTTTAATTGACAAAACAGTTGCCGTGTAATCAATGAAATTTCCATAAAAAGTGTCCGGAATCAATCTTTATTAGTTTGAGTTCAAAACAAGACAACTAAAAAAAAGGGACAGACTAGGAAGCACGATCGATCGCCAAGCGGTGGGACAAGAGGCGAAATTTCACAACTTAAAAGGGGATCAACAATTTTTTTTCGACCTAAAGTACGTTGTAATTCAATTTCAATAAAGCGCGTTATGCTCAATTAAACGAACAAGGTGGGCCAGTGAAGTCAAAATATCGAGCGGAACGTTAAAGGGAATCGGTAGTGCTCCGAATCAATTTCCGGTGCACCCTAGTCCATAAATGGAAGTATTATTTTCTATCTCACAATACTTCATACACTTCATGGCCTTTTGAAAGAGCGAGAAAGATAAAAAGGAAGAAAAAAATAAATCAATTTTTACAAAATTTAAAAACGCTCAATTAGTTTTTATTTTACTCGTTATTCTTGTTTTTAAGAAAAAAAAATGAAATTGATTTCTTTTGAAATTGAACTTGAAATCATTATTGATCGAAGGTGCAATGCCTTCAGACGACCACCTGTTTTTTTTTCTTTCGTAGTAGGTCGCCAACCGGTAATTTTTTACTCATTCGGTCATTCAGATCGATAAATAAACCTCCGTAAAAAGTCTTAAAAGCTTCTTTTTTGCTATTATGTTTCAGGTAAAGGTACTATCACTGCTAATGAAAAGGCTATTTTTTCATGTGTAGATAAGATGCAGCAGAAGATATTGAATTGAGGCGCTCCGGGTACGAAGGGCGAACTCGACATCGGACAAATTTTTTTAACTTCTTTAAAGAAGTTATTGTGATACCCTCGACGTCGGGTTTTTGGGGAAGGGTCCTCCAGTTTTTTTTCATTTTCAGATTCTAGATCTATTGGTGAATACACCCATATAATTTTTATGTTGAGATCGCCATTTTTCCCCCTTTAAATACGTAAAAACCGAAACTTTAAAATGCGAATATCTCGAAACTACGTTTTGTCGAGTTCGCCCTTCGTACCCGGAGCGCCTCAATTTTTTTTGCCATTTTTTTTTAGTTAAGGACTTGTTTCTAAAGTAAAATTCTATCTCAAAGACGCTAGTTTCTCCAAAAGAACCACAGGTTTCGTTCAAATCGCAAAATTTTTGTGTTACTTATGAAAATAGCGAACTACATTAGACATTCTTTCATAAAAAAATTGTCAAGATTCGACCAAAAAATAACGTTTAAGTTGATTTTGCAATTTGGGAAGGTACTTACGATTGAATGAGTCTGAATGCATACTTTCATAACGAAACGAGAATAATTGAGAGGAAGAAAAATGAAAATTACAGCACAGGTTATGTATTGGTTAAGCCTGGGGCGTGGTGGGCCCCCTTATCTTGACTGACAAGAAAACCAGCTGTTAAATATTTATGACACATCAAACACATTTAAAAAAACGCCGGGAGACCCTGAAATTTCATTAAAACCACACCACAGCCAAAGTACGCCGACCGGTGTCTATTTATGAATAAAATATTTAAAATTGACCGGTCGGAATTTTGAGTTTCCAAAAAAATTATTAATATGCAAATTACAAGGGACTTACTTCACGATTAATATTCGTTAAAATGCGAACGGAAAATGTTTCGAAAAACGCAGGTTATAGCTCAAGCGACGACTGCGGCATGGCAACCGATAAACTATTTTTGAAGCGGTTGAATTCATAAACTTGTTTCAATGTTGCCATAAAGCCGAACTTACTAAAAACAAATTAATTGATTGATTAATACAATGTTAATCAGTAAGAAGGGCTACAGCTTCTTCTAGTGCACTAGGAGGAAATTATGGACATTTTTTTAAAGAAAAAAAATTCAGTTTGTTCAAAAAATTTTTTACTATCAAGGTAGAAATAATGGGTTTTCTGCCCAAGGGATGTCTAGCTGGAAGGGGTGGAAATATCAAATTTCTCCCTACTAAGAAAAAAATATTTTTTTTATCAAAATTTCGTAAAAAATATGAGGAGTATTTGGTGAAAATCGGACCAACGGCAGTTTTTAAAATTTCAAACGAGCATATGAGGCGCTCCGGGTACGAAGGGCGAACTCAACATCGGACAATTTTTTTTTCATTTTCAGAATCTAGATCTCTTGGTGAATACACCCATATAATTTTTATGTTGAGTTCGCCCTTTTTCCCCTTTAAAAACGTAAAAGCGATATGCGGCAAAGCTCTAACTGCGATATCCGAGCGGGTACGAAGGGCGAACTCCACATCCTAGTCCACAACCCCCACTCCTTTTCCCATTCCAGGGCATGACTTTTCTGTTGAGTTCGCCCGTAACATAAAACTTTAAAATGCGAATATCTCGAAACTACGTTTTGTTGAGTTCGCCCTTCGTACCCGGAGCGCCTCATATCTCCGCCATTTTTTCAAAATTCAAAAATCGCCCACGTTACTTTCTTGTTTAACTATTTAGGAAGATTGTTTGAAAATTTGGTGAAAATCTGTGGCAGTGAAGTGTTTCGGGAAAAATGCTACGGCCGGCCGGAACCACAGACAAAGTTGAGATCGGTATAGATCCATAATCGATTTCACCCCACGGGGTCTGGAAGACCCTTCCCTAAAACCCGACATGGAGGGTAAAACAATAACTTCTTTATGGAACTTAAAAACTTACACATGATTAAATTGAGGCGCTTCGGGTACGAAGGGCGAACTCAACAAAACGTAGTTTTGAGATATTCGCATTTTAAAGTTTTATGATACGGGCGAACTCAACAGAAAAGTCATGCCCTGGAATGGGAAAAGGAGTGGGGGTTGTGGACTAGGATGTGGAGTTCGCCCTTCGTACCCGCTCGGATATCGCAGTTAGAGCTTTGCCGCATATCGGTTTACGTATTTAAAGGGGGACAAAAGGGCGAACACAACATAAAATTATATGGGTGTATTCACCAAGAGGTCTAGAATCTGAAAATGAAAAAAAAATTTTCCGATGTTGAGTTCGCCCTTCGTACCCGGAGCGCCTCTTCTTCTGTATATTACGGCCGGCACCACAGACAGCCTCATGGATTTTCCCTCTAGGGAGTCTGGAAAACCCCTCTTCCAAAGACTCTGCATTGGAGGGTATCACAATAACTTCTTTTTAACAATTTCTATTAAAAAATCCTAACGAAAAACCCCTGAAAGCAGAACTTCTTACAATGAAAAGAAGCCCAATCAAATCCTTAAATTGGCGCAATTAACCCAAGTTCAATAAACGATAAACCAATACTTAATTAAAATAGCGTTTAATTTGAGTTCAGACGGAGAGAAACGATGAAACGCTTCGGGCACCTGAAAAGGAGTGCGTTTAACTAAAATCAATATCCTCCGAAACAGCCAACCGCCTCCTCTAGTACAGTGACCGAAAATCCCATTCGGACTAATTTTAAACCGAACTCGACCCTAAATGGCAGCAACAGCAAGGGAATTAGGGCTTGGAAAAGTTGAACAATTGTTACAACAGCTTATGAGAAAATTACGCAATGATAGGGCTATTTATAAGACCTTAACTTACGCAATAAGGGATATGCGAGTCGGACTACATTGTATAAGCTTTCAAAAGCATATACTAAGGCTGAAATTGCACAAAAATAATAATTCTATACTTTTGTCATAAATTGTACTGCCTACCATGCTTCTTTCTTGAATGATGATTGCTGAAGCAGATACAGTGGCTCCCAGTCAAAATGATGCAAACGAAAACTTACACCTCGGACACCAGCCACCTTCAATCCGTCAAAATCCAAATGCCAACGCATATGAAGGCACAATGAATGACACAATGATGTTTGACTGTATGAATTTGGAGTATGACAGTGAATCATTGTGCCTTCATATGCGTTGGCATTTGGATTTCGACGGATTGAAGGTGGCTGGCGTCCGAGGTGTAGGTTTTCGTTTGCATCATTTTGACTGGGAGCCACTGTAGAAAGTAGAATTTTGTACCTAATGAGACGGCGAGACTAAATTAAGACTTTCTTCCGCTCACGTATCAATCGAGTTCCCATAAATTTAGGCCCACTCGGTGAGGTTTTATCAGGAAAAAACATGTCAAACGTAAATTTACATAAATATTATACAGCCAGATACAAATTAGGCCCCACCTCAATTTAGTTCTCAATTACCTACTTTTTACCTGAAGTCTACCTTCTAGTTCAATAAAGAGATTACAAGCAGGTGAGGAAGATATGCCTTTCAAGAAGAAAAATTAGGTATAGCAAGAAGAAGTTCTGGAGCTCTCCCCGACGGGAACTTCCTTGAAGTAGGGCAATTTAATCATTTTCATGTTGGGCGTCGCGGTGGCCGCGCGTGTTAAGGCGTTAATCCCAAACATTGCGATACTACGTTCATCAATGGGGTCCAGGGTTCAAAGCGGGCGGACCCCAAATTGAACCCAATGTACCTAAATGAACTTTTCCGACGGAAAACACCACTGACGCGAGGGTGATATAACCTGAGTAGTTGAAAACCCTCGTAAAATAATTTAAAAAAAAATCATTTTTCATCCCTACTATCAAAAGCAAGGTAGAAAAAAAATCGGTATTCGCCGAGCCCACACAGAGGGAACAACCCCATTTCTTCCTATCGGATTTTTTTTAAATAAAAGGAAGGCTGAAAAAAAGGAATTTTCACCTTTGGTGAGTATCGGATATAGCGCATTAAACGAAACTTTGGACAAAACATCATTTTTTCCAATTTCAAAAAAAGCTCTCCACGTGTAAGAAAGAAAGATTCTGTAAACATTTGGCGAAAATCAGAAATGCGAGCAGAGACATGCAGGATGTCAAAATAACTTCTCTTTGAGGAAGATTAAACGAAGTTCCACAGGTAAAGGAAGTTTTATGTCGTAATTTGCGGCAGAGAATGTTGACAAGGTCAGAACGCAGCTGCCATTCCACATAATCGAATTCCAATGGTAAATAAAAACCAGATAAATACGTCAACAAACGTGCCAAGAGAATAAATTTTAACTTCCTTCTACGAAAGAGAAAGTTATTGGTTTCATGCCAAATTGGGGTTGATACTCTTATTTAAAAAAGTCAGTTTTTTTTCGCTAGTACATTTCGATCTTATGTCTTCATAATCAGAAAATAGCAGTTGTCAATTAAAAAATCGATTGAATTTTTCACTTTAAAAACCAAATTTTCAAAATTTTCGAACTACGGAATAGAAGACAAATTTTTTATAAAGAGCATAATAAATCAATTTTTCAACTATTCGCCTTGTAAAAAGGAACTAATTTATAAATTAATAATGCCAAAATCTGAAAAATCTCATTTAAACAAAACCAACTTGAGATTCAACAAGTGGGACAATTATTAACAATTCAGATAGAAAAAAAAAATTCCTACTTCATTATATTAAATCGATTATTCAACCGGAAAGAAAAAAAAATCCAGGGAATTTTTAAAATTCTGATTGGGAATTAAATTTACAAAAATATCGATTTCACTGACAAATTACATGCAATTGTGCCACATTCGATGAGAGTAACTTACACCTGCCAAAACTTGTTTTGTTAATTTTTTGTTAAGTTCGAATTTGGTTGATGGAAGAAGTTAAGGAGAATTTTAGGGATGAATAAAAATATGAAGTTACCGGTCTTTTTTCGATTTCTTCCGCGTGCCTTTCTTCTTCAGGAGGAGTGGAGTGGTTGAAGTGAAGCTGGTTTGATTTTTGTTTCCCGTCCATTCTGATGAGGTCGGTGATGTTTCGAAGTAATTTGTCATGGATGGGGAGGACGGCGTCGAACCGTTCACGGCTCGAAGTCTCGTCGAGGACTGACGGCTCGTGCGACTCGTAGTTGAGAGGACTCAGGAGATTCGGCAACGGCGTCGTTCGGACTCACCCGTCGGGCCGAGCTCTCACTGCTTTTCCGAGCGGATTTCCATTCAAACCACCCATATATGACGTCATACTCCAGCCACCTCCCCTTCCGCATCGGCTACCCCTTTCCGCTCCTTTTCATCATTTAAAAGTGACCTATTTTTATACTTCTAGTTTTCTATACAAACTTCTCCATCTTCAACAGAGGCTTTTAAATCTCTTCTATTTAATTATGATTTGTCTCTTCTAAAGCAAGATTTAAGCAACTTAAAAAACAAAGATTTTTAAAAATTATGTTTCTTTTAAAGAGAGTTTATTATGACACCCTCCACCATTTTTGGAAAAGGTTCTTGCAGACGCCGTAGAGGAAAATTGATTAGTGATCTTTACTGAAGTTGTCTATCGTGCCGCCCGGACGTCCGTCACCACTTTTCAGGAGCACTTTACGTTAGAATTTTTTCGTCATCTTTAAAAGATTGAAAGCTTTTTTAAAATTCACAAAGTGGTGGAGATCTTTATGTCAGTCTTTGGTAACGCCAGTTAGAGGCGTATACATTATTTTTTCTACCTTTTTTTCAATAGCATGGATAATAAAATAATCTACGAATTCCAAGCCACATGAAAATGACATTTTCATTGCAGTCGCATAATCTGCACCTAAAATAATAATTTTGTGTTGCTTGATTAAATCATAAAATTTAAGACCAAGTGTGTTATTATATATATTATTTATTTATTTATTATTTATATTATTATACATAAAGGTGTGTTTATTCTATGATTAAATGAAGGAAATACGGTGATTTGAGGAAAAGATCTTATTTTGATCGGGATTTTATGGCGAAAATTTCCCTGGTGAACTCCCTTCTGTCAGAGTTCTACGATGTTACCTTCCATCATTTGAATTTCTATTTTCAAACAGAACCAACGGACCTTAATTTTATATATCTTGGCATTTCATAGTAAAGTATTTAATTTAAATTAGAATTCGTAGTTATTATATTATTTAAACTTGATTATATGTTTGTAAGTATATTATTCTAATAAGAATGTTATATTCTCTTCCAGCTGCCAACAGATGTCAGATAAAGAGGCGAAACTGAAAGCATACAGACAGAAAAAAAAATTGAACGACTTATTTAGTGGACTTATGAATAAGATGAAAGAATTTATTCAAGAAGATGAAACTCAAAACAAAGTAAGATAATAGTGCGTTTATTCCCTTATTTTTAGGCCTACCATGTAAATTTTGGGGTGCCCCATGGTTTTTGTCTCGCCTTAAGTCTGTGCCAGATTTAGGCGTATGAATATTCGTAATACGAATATATTCACACATTGTTATTCATTAAATACGAATAAATTCGTATGTGTATTTATAAATATTTAGCGGCGAATACACGTATTATTCATATTTCCTTTGTAAATACGCCTATTGGAGAGTAATACATGTATTTGGATAATTTTTTGAATTCAGTTTTAACCTTTAAATTAAATTGTTTTCCGAAACTCTTTTTTTAAATTATTAAATCCTCATTATCTATTTCATTCTGCAGATTAGGTAAATGATTATGCGATTAATATCCACCCATAGTCGCCTATCTACTGAAAAATATGAATATTCGATGAAATATGGATATTTACTCTTAATAGGCATATTTACAAAGGAAATAATATGAATATTCAGTCTTAAATACGTGTGTTAACTGAGTAAATTGGAATATTCACTCTTAAAAATGTGTATTTATTGTTCAATATGTTGGAATACGAATACATAAGTACAATCGTACTTATATTCGTATCTACAGAATTATAATGTGAATATATTCATATTCGTAAATACGAATACGCCCAACTCTAGTCTGTGCCAAGGTCGCTCCATAGGCAACGTTTTACGTAAAAAAAATTTGTTTGTGGACCCTTGAACTTGAGTTTTGAATGCTGAATTTTCTATTTTAACACAAAAGAAAAAAAGGGAGAAGTAAGCGATTATTTTAAATAAATCTTTTCTAGAAACGTTTGCTGGCTGAAAGTGGCTCTGATATAAGTGATGATGACAAAGGAGTAGTTCCAGATAGAGAAGATATAGTGAGTAATCTGAATAAGACGTATAATATTTATTTCCTATTAAGATTGCAGACTGCGATGTTTCAAGTATCGCCTCCAACGAAAGCACGCTCATCGTGGACTCTTGGTCAAAAAAGAAATCGCTTGGTTCCTAGCGAAAGTGTCGTTTGGCTACTCCTTTTCTACGCTGCAATCCAAGTTCAATTTGGTGCTGTTTTCTTGGCAATCTCAATGCTACTTTTCATCTATTTCAACACAAGAACTGAAAAGAAAAAAAAGGGAGAAGTAAGCGCTTATTCGGTTTTCAACAAAGACTGTAAGCCCATTGAAGGATCTCTACAACCGGAACAGCTTCAGCAGCAAATGTTGGGCGGATTTTTTATAACTCATAGTACGGTAAAGCTGATTTTGATTTTTATATGATGCTATTAATTTATTTTTAGGATCTTCAACTGGATGTAGCATTGATTGCTTGAAATATGTGATAAAATTAATATTGAAGTTTTCCAAGTCATACATACAATTTATTTCAAAACCAGTGCTTATTTTTAAAATTTTAAAACCAAAGATGTTATATTTTTGCTCGTTCCATTTTTTAAGAGTAAACCATTATGTAATAATGGTATTGCATTTAATAAAGCAATATTTTTATGTACTTATTACTTCTTTCCTTTCTGAAATCTGATCTTCGCACTTCTATTCTTTGAAGTACTTCTTTTTGATTTTTGTGTTGCTAAAATCTCGGTTAAGAAAAAAAAAAGGCTCTTTACTTCTTGGTAATGCAAAATGAGTAAAAATGGCTAATTATTGCATTTTTGTAGAAATTGTGGAAAAAATTGTGGCAAGCTGTCATTTTGCCAAGATGTACAATGCTACAACTTAAAAAAAGTGGTCTGGAACTTCCTCAGAGGAGGAAAAATACGTTAAAAGTGAAAATTGTGGCATAACAATGTTCCAGAAAAACTGGTGACGGCCGAAGGCACCAAAGACAACTTCAACAATTTTGTCCCCCTCAAAAATTTCAACCAAAGAGTGATTAAAATTGAGGGCTTTTGATGGCATCTCTTGGCAGAAAGACCCTGGCGAACGACTTGAAATTAAGGAAATAGGCGACAGGCAGGAAAAACTACCATACTGAAAGTTTTTACTGACTATAAAACTATCATTAAAGTAGTTTGTGGGAAAGGAACTAAGGACTAAGGAAACTCCAAAAGAAGGGTGTTTTTTGGCCATAGAAGATATGAGGATGGGAAGATCATTTTCCCAGGGTGCCTGCTTATACAGGTGTCCCAACTAGAGTGGACCAGCAACTTTACAGCAAAGCATTTCGTCCTAGAAAAAAAAGTTAAATGTAAACCCCCCTTATTTTGGATAAGGAATCGACTCCATTTGGTAATTTTGGTTCTGGTATACAGGGTGGCCAGAAAGGTGCTAACTTCATTATTTCAAATAGGACCCTTTGTTTTTAACTACGCTCAATTTTAAGCAACTTTTAATTAGGCAATTTTTTTGATTGGAGCAATTTATTGTTTTGGTATGAATTTTTCTCAACTAGGTGGACCTCCCCATATAACTTCCATAATTTTCGTCCTACAAAAAAAAGTTGAATGTAAACCCTCCTTGGTTTTTGACGAAGAATTGATTGCAATTAACGAATTTTGATTTTGGTGTAAAGGGTGTCCCAGAGTGACATTCGTTATTTTAAATAAGGACCCATATTTTTATGTCAGATTCGTTATCTACACAAAATTTCAAGTTGATTTGACTTTACATATGACCTCTTGGGGCAACTCTAAAAAATATCTAAAAATGGATTTTGAAAAAAAACGCTTTTGGCATAAAAGATTTTTTTTTTGTGTTGTGGTTTCCTCCCAATCCTGGCTTAAGCATTTTTTTTTTCTCTTTAAAATGAAGTTAGCCAAGTTCTTTACATGACGTCATTTAATGGTTTTCTCGTTCTGGGGGAATCTTTCGAGGCTTCACGTAGTTGTCGTTTGAGTCGCTCTGGAGATTTGATGTCTGTCAAAATCCGTGACCCCGAAAATATAATTTTGTTTCTTAGTTCTCATTCTTTACTCTTGTTTTCTTTCCCCCGTCCGCGATTTCGTTTGTTTTTATCATCACTTAGACGCCGAGTATCCCGTCGAAACGCCTCTTCATTAATTCCCTTTTATTTTTCCAAGGAGAGCGTTCCGCAACTCCTTTTTTGACCCTCTAATGTAGGTGATTTTTCAAGTTCCTCTCTATTTTGACTCCCTGCCTTTTTTCTCCTTCACTTTTCACGTGGCCACTCCGCTCTCAAGCTTCTCGAAACTGAGGAAAGAACAACTCAACCTTTTTCATGTTCCTCGAACGACCCCAAAATTTTTATTTCTTCGTCAACAAGTGAATCAAGTAAGTTTATTTTTGACCTACTTTTCTTTTCAATTTTCCTAATTTACTCAGGAATGCAAATTAAATATCTAATTCATTTAGTCATTTTTTCATCTTTCTAATTTTGCTAAATGATTTATTAAAGTAGGCGAGCTTCTGAGTCTTGTGAATTCTAAAAAATGTTTTGTGTTTCAGATTTGAAAGAAAATAAAACGATGACGTCAAGAGAAATCACGTTTATTTTCCAATTTGGCCTTATCCGGGATACTATAACTGTTGACACATCGAATTTAACTCTGAAAGTTTTGAAGGAGCATGCTTGTGAGTTTATCGACTCAAAGTGCCCGGACCACGGAGTGAATAGGCTCAACGAGCGTATCCTCCTCTTCAGACACGATTATTCGGTCCCAATGTTTTACAAATTATCAACTGCGCTTCCGATGTGATAGATGAAACTTTGGTTGAAATCGTACTGACTGGTAAGAATTGAAATATGATATTGGGATGGTCGGTTTAACTAGTTCTGTGCACCCTACCTGTCTAGGGATGGGCGATATATCAATATATCGGAACTTATATATCAGTGGCACCGATATATCGGAGAAAAGTTTTATCTAGGAACGCGGCAGCGTCCCGCCCCCAAGCAAAACCCCGACCTTCATTATATTGGACTTATGCGCTAAAAATTGACGAAATATGCATATAATATGCAAACGCTAATAATTCCGACGATTTTTGCCCCAAAAAACTAGAAAAAGTCGAAGTTCTCTGGAGCCTTCATGAAAATATGAGAAAAAATACCAAACCCGGTGAAATGGGTGGTTTTAGGTGAAAATTCCAGAAAAGTTATTCTTGATCACCGTAAAAAAAAACACCAGAAAATCCGTTAAATGGTTGTTTCTTGGACAAAAACTGTGAAAGTGCCTTAAAAAAGGCGATTTTGGTCAAAAATGCCGCATGCGACTATCTATAAAATTTGCTTTCATGCATAATTTATGCTCCAACGTTCAAAAGATGCATTTATATTCAAAATAAAGTGTTGTTTTTGACCCAAATTGACGTAGGTGACGTCGGTGACGTAGGTGGCTGACGCCCATCCTATACCTGTCAATGATAAAATTTTATTTTGTGGAAAATATGTAAAAAGGTGATTTTATGGCTGAAGAACAACTGAGAACGCCATAAAATCATATTAAGAAATGGAGTTCTCTGAAAACGTCCTAAAAGCCTGCAAAAAGTTAAAAAAAAATTCAATTTTTGTCTCCCAACGTTGGAAAGTTCCCAAAATTCTGCAAAAATAAAAATAAAAACGAAATTCCCGAATTGGAAAACGCCCCAAAATCCTGCAAAAAGTAAAAAAAAAATTTAATTTTTGTCTCCGAACATTGGGAAATTCCTAAAATCTCGAAAAAAATATAAAAATTAAAACGGGATTCCCGGAGTTTAAAAATTAAAACGCCCTAAAATTTTGTAAAAAAAAAAAAAATGCTTAACCCTTTCGAGACCGCAGGCGACTATAGTTGCCATGCGCGCATGTCGCTTGGAGACCGCAGGCACTTTAGTTACCCAGCGGGAACTGCGGGAAGCCTCTAAGATACCTTCGCTTCCCGTGGTGCACATGCAAAAACTGGCCATCTGTTGGGGAAGAAATGAATACGTGATGATCGCATCACTAGTCGCTTTCTGTGCTTTGCTGGGCGCTGGGAGAAGTGAGAGGAAAGTGAGGGGAAAAGTGCTGCGCCAGTAGCGCTGAGATCGGCGTCAGGCGCGTCTCGAAAGGGTTAAATCCTGCATAACCGGTGTTTGTTGGATAAGAGCCAAGAAAAATGCTCAAAAATCCCGCAGAAAAGGTGTTTTTGGATCATAAACAAAAAAAAATTCGTTTTTTAAATTTAATTTGACTTTTAAAAAGCTGCCAATAGACTGAACCAATGAAGAATCCAGCATAAATTATTAGAGTCTTAAGATGTGCGACAAATAGGCCATCCACAAAACAGATTAAAATTTTATAAAACTTAAAAGATTGTGGGTATGAAACGATAATTGATTTTTGTCTTTTAGCTCAATGCATTGCGGAGGAACAACCGAGACCTCATGCGCTCGCCGTTTATTCTTATAAAAGACCAACATTTTGTGATTTTTGTGGTGAAATGCTTTTCGGGTTGGTACGTCAAGGGCTCAAATGTGAAGGTAAGTGATTTCTTAAAATGTCTTCCACTTAATTATGTATTCCAGGTTGTGGCTTAAATTTCCATAAAAGATGCGTTGTCCAAATCCCAAATAATTGTTCACGAAGTTGCCTTGAAATGAAAAATCGAACTACTTCCACTCTTAATGTTCCTCGTAGCACTTCCGAAACGGGTTCCACTTCGTCCTTATCTTCGGCAAACGATGAAACTTTTTTATTGGTATTATTAATATTATAGACAATATAAACGAAAATAATTGTTTTCAGTCCAAACCGGGGTCTGGAAAGACAAGTAGATCCCCGTCGCTTAGCGCTAGGATTAATATGGCCGACAAAGAGAACAGCTCACTGATCAAGATACCCCATACTTTTGTACTCCATACTTATACAAGACCGACGATATGCCAAATTTGTAAAAAGCTCCTTAAGGGACTTTTTAAACAAGGTGTCCAGTGTAAAGATTGTCATATCAACGTCCATAAAAAATGTACTGACAAGGTTGCTAAAGATTGCACCGGTGAGAACCTTCAAACAGGTATTCTACTAACACTTCTGCCTCTCTAACTTCAAATTCCATCCTATCCTTAATGTCGAATATGAAATTGTGGGTGTTATTAATAAGTTTTTGGTCCAGGAGGTGATTGTTCAGATAGCGGAATTATCTCTGATGCTGGGAGAGACGTCACTGATGAAGACAGCGATACTGAAGCTAAATCTCCACTTTCTGAGTTGATCACTGTTGAAATAGGGGATCATTCTGTAAGACGTTTTAAATTTTTCTTATCTCTAATTTTTTTTATCCAGGAAAATCCTGCTTATCGTGATAACATCGATGAGAACCAGCCATCTGCTGCATCACCAAGCAATAATATTCCTTTGATGAGAATAGTCCAGTCAATTAAACACACCAAACGTCGTGGGTCAAAAGTGATAAAAGAAGGATGGCTCACTCATTTTACCAACAGAGATTCCACCGTAATTTTTATTTTTATTTTAAATTTTAATAGTAATCTTTTATTGCAGAAGAAACGCCATTATTGGAGATTAGACACCAAATCGATTACCTTATTTCAAAGTGATACTGGTTCAAAGTATTATAAAGAGATACCGCTTGTTGAGATAATGTCGATAAGCCCAGCGAAAAAATGTGGAGGTAGATGAATTGTTTTGGCCAATTTTTATTCTGCGATATTTTTAGATTTGCTTCCTGAACCGAAGCATTGCTTTGAAATAAAGACGTGCGATGTCGACTATTTTGTGTGCGACGAGCTGGCTTATAGTGGCGGGAATAGTGAATGTGGTACGAAATCTTGGGAGACTGCGATCCGTCATGCCCTCATGCCTGTTACTCCTCCTCCTTCGAGTAGCACCGAAAACAACGATTCCGAAGACTGCATCACAGATATGACCCAACTTTATCAGATCTTTCCAGATGAGGTTTTAGGCTCTGGTCAATTCGGTATCGTTTATGGAGGTAAGTTGTTTTATTATTAACAAAAACGCTAATTTGTTCTGCGTTGTGCTAATCCTTGTATGTTTTTGTCCTTATCCATTTGCGATTGTGACATTTTTGTGTGTGTGCTTGTTCAGGGATCCATCGAAAAACGTCCAGGTCAGTTGCTGTGAAAGTAATCGACAAGTTACGCTTTCCCACGAAGCAGGAAGCCCAGTTAAAAAACGAGGTTGCGATTTTACAAAACCTTTCCCATCAAGGCGTCGTAAACCTCGAATGCATGTTTGAAACACCCGACAGGATATTTGTTATTATGGAAAAATTAAAGGGAGACATGCTTGAAATGATTTTGTCCAGTGAACGTGCTCGTCTTTCAGAAAGAATACTAAATTTCTCATTACCCAAGTAAGTTTTTGAGCTTCATTCTTATTAACAGAAAAAGCACTAAAATCTAAACAGTGGAATTATAGATACTCACTCTCTTAAAGAAATATTTTTCCAGTTTCCTTTTCATTTCTTTCTGTTGATGACTGAATGCAATTATCTGCATTAGATCTGTGTGAATAGATTGTACATAAGTAATCGGGATGTCTTGCATTTTTATGTTTAAAATTATTAAAATTGGCTTTTTGCTTTTTTAAAGGCCTATTGATGTCCAACTATTTATTGCAATAAAATTTAAAAATAGGGTGCGAGACTTGTGGGTTAATGATTGTTTTTATCGATTTATTAAAATAAGTTATTGTTTTTAGATTTTAGTTGCGTTGAAACACCTTCACAGCAAGAACATCGTTCATTGTGATCTTAAGCCAGAAAATGTTCTTTTGAGTTCAAACTCAGACTTTCCACAAGTGAAACTCTGTGATTTCGGCTTCGCTCGGATTATTGGGGAGAAATCGTTTCGAAGATCCGTCGTCGGAACACCTGCTTATTTAGGTAATTTTAACATTTTTATCTTTGTCATTTTAAATCGATTTGTAGCCCCGGAAGTTTTGAGAATAAAGGCTACAATCGGTCGCTGGACATCTGGAGTGTCGGAGTCATCGTTTATGTTTCTTTGAGCGGCACTTTTCCTTTTAACGAAGACGAGGATATAAACGAACAGATTCAAAATGCTGCTTTTATGTACCCGCCGAATCCGTGGAAAGAGATATCTGTTGAAGCGAGAGATCTCATCAATAATATGCTTCAAATAAAACAAAGAAAACGATTCACTGTCGACAAATCGCTTTCTCACGTCTGGTTGCAGGTAAAAAAGTTCATTCTTTTCATAACTTCTTTATAACTTTATTCTTTTCAGGACTATGAAACTTGGTGCGATTTAAGAAATCTTGAAAAATCAATCGGATGCCGTTATCTTACTCATGAATCTGATGACGCTCGTTGGGCTACTTTCAAAGACAGGCTTATTTAATTTAAAATTTTAAGTTTTCTTTAAATTTCTCTTTTTCCTCCTTATTGAGAACTCTTGGTCGGCTAATGTACTTTTTATTTACTAATGTTTGTTCCATGCTCAGAAACAGCTCTTTATACTGAGTTTTCGTTTATACTAAAAGTTGCTTCAGTTCAAATTTTTACTGATTCATCACCAAAGGCCTTAGCCTTTTAAATTCGGTGAAAAAGTGGAGGAATTGAGACCAATGGCCTCATTAAAAAAAATACTACAAAAACCGTCCCCAAAAAAAATCTTAAGAAGCTTTCGATAAAAATTTGAATGCTGCAAACTGACTTTTGAAAAAAATATTGAGTTTCTTAATTTTTTTTTGTTTAAATTATTCAACTTTTGTGATACGTAGTGAAACTAGAATTTATTTACATTATGACTGAGTTAAAACAGTATTTCAACGAATAAAAATTTGAGATCTGTAAACATCTCCTGCCAATTAAACATTCCAGTTTTTTAAAAAACCAATCTTAATGTTGTGTTTGGTGCCAAAGTATTAAAACTCATTTAATCCTTAAAGAAAACCCAATTTTTACGTTTAATGCTTAAAAGTGATTAATAATACTGTTTTATACTTCTAAAAATTAAAAACAAATTTGATAAGTGCAATATTATACATGTATTTAACGTATTTTAGATTTAGGTTGTATATTATAAACAAAAGTGAAATATTTAAACGTATTTGTTGTATTCTAGTACTATTTGTTGAAAATTCATGTTGGGTACCGAGGTTTTTTTAAATTATTAAGCTATTTGCCCCTAAATTGCACAACGAATTAACTTAAAAATTTTTTAAATGGATTTTTTTCAGATCAGGTTACAGAAAATGAAAAAAAAACATTCATTCTTTTTCTTATAAAAAAGTCTTCCTTTCTCAATTTTCTTTCTTCTGGTGCCAAAATTAATATGATCAAAAACACTGATGTTTATCAATCTTAACAAGACTTTTAATTATTTATATCAGGTTAAGTTTCTCAAAAATTGTATAGCACACATTCAATGTATGAATCATTATTGCACTATATTTTTAAAAAATCACACTTTTGCTAATCTTCAAAAAGAGATTTGAGAGTTTTAGCCTTAATTTTTTAGAGTTGCTCCTATGGGCCGGATCCAACGGTAACGACTACCTGTTAATGTGTAGTGTTGAGATTTAAAAAAATCAAAAGATTATGAATTATGAGCTTCTTTTTGAAGTTTTCATCAACAAAAAACGTGGCTAAAACTCTCTACTTATAACATCTTTTATGTACAGGGTGTCCAATTATTTTAAGATGAAATGGGATTTTTTAAAGTTTTGTATATTAAAAATATATCATTTCTGTCAGCAATAACATTTAAAATCTTTGGTAACCCTATTTGAAATTTGAGATTTTATTTATATCACAAAAGAATGTGAAACTGATTGATGCAACATCAAAAGACTCCAATGATCTGTTTAGTAAAAATGTATCTTAAGTCCCTAAATGTTATTTATTGGTTAAGTTCTTTTCTTTTTTTAGGACTGGCGAATCTCAACTTTTTTATTTCTCCTTTTTTGTGCTTTTTAAAATGTTAGAATTTAAAAGTGATTTGTGGGGTATTAATTTTACTTTTTAATTAATTTTTTACCGTTTTTAATTGTAATACTTGCAAATGAATTTATTTAGCAAGCGTAACGCTGACCATTTAAATGGATAGTTTGTTCTCCCAACATTGGGAGGAAATCCATCGAAACTGCAGCAAAAAAAAGCGTTGACGCAGCACTGAAAAAGGTAGTATTTTTGTGATTTAAATTTTTCTCCTTTATTTTTGTTCCCTTCAATATGTACCATGCTAACAATAAATGTCTTTCAAAACGGGTTTTAAGGTTGATTTAGATGCTCAAAAGAGTATCCGAAAACTCTCGGACAAAAAATTTATACCTAAGGGAGAAGAAAACCAGTAGTTACTTGTTTAATCAAGTAGTCGCTGGTAATTAATGTAAATAAAAAGTATTAAAATATTGCTTCCATTAGGCATTTGAACTTTGTAAAATTATACTTATAAATATTAAAATATATATATAATGAGGAAAAGCTATTATGGTAAAACCAATTGAGAGTCTATATTTTTATCTTTTTTATTGACACAGTTCTTCCAAAATAAAGTATTTAAAACAGAATAATTTTTTTTTAATTGTTATTTTGTGTTTTTATATTTATATAATTGTTTATATTGGTCTTGTTCAATCATTTTGCTTTTTATTATAATTTATTACACTTTGTATAATTTTTAATGCATTATAATGATTTAATGAGGTTTGAATTTTTTTCCCCTTTATTCCTTTTATTACCTAAGAAGGAAGTTATAGTAATACCCTCTATAAACGGTTTTTGGAGGCGATTTTGATCAAATATGTGGGCTCCTTGAAAATCTTCAAAAAAAAAGAAGAAAAAGAAATATAGCGTGTTGCAAATAAAGACTGTTATAATGAAATAATTATTTACGAGGACTGAAGCTGTTATTAACTTGAGAGAGGGAGGAGAAAAGAAAGAATTTTCTAAATAATCTCTTCTGACGTTTTTTCCTGGGTCAAAGAATACTCAAAAGGAAGTTAATATTGTACCCTCAAGATATTTTTTCAAATGGTCCTTGGGGTCAAAATAACAATTGAGTGTTCCTGGAGCCGTTGGACTTCTAGAATTGCCAGGGCAAGACTTTAAACCCAAAAATCTACATTTTATACAGGGTGTCCGGAAACACATGGCAAGCGTCTGGGAGAGCGTTAAAAAGTGGTTTTACGAAAAAAAGTTAAATGTAAACCCCCCTTAATTTAAATCAAAGAATTTGATGGTGTAGTTTAAAATCCGCCTGGATATACAGGGTGTCCCAGACACAACCTAACTTCGTTATTTCAAATGAGAACCCCTATTTTTTATTTCAGATTCGTAATCTACGCAAAATTTCAAGTAGATTTGACTATTTTTGAGACCATTTTCGACAACTTTTAAAAAATGTCAAAATTTAGCGTTTTTTGCGCTAAAATCCGTTAAATTGACCTAGGAGACTCGTTTTTTTTTAATTCCACTTATTTTTTCCCGAAGAATCCAACTGTCTCAAATTTGAGCATCTTCGCATTCTGCATCACGAGATTTCGTCGCTAATGGCCTTTTTTCAAGTTTAACTCCAAATTCCATACTTCAAAAATGGAAATTAGCGATTTGTTGACGGAATTTTAATTTTTGATGCATAAATACAAAAGACGCTGTAGCTCTTTCAAAATTTGTGGTCCGAAAGAAAAATTCCTTTCAACAAGTGCTAATTTTCATTTCTGAACTAAAAATTTGGGTTCTAACTTGAAAAAAGGCCATTAGCGACGAAATCTCGTGATGCAGAATGCGAAGATGCTCAAATTTGAGACAGTTGGATTCTTCGGGAAAAAATAAGTGGAATTAAAAAAAAACGAGTCTCCTAGGTCAATTTTAACGGATTTTAGCGCAAAAAACGCTAAATTTTGACATTTTTTAAAAGTTGTCCAAAATCGTCATATGAGTACTTAAATCTACTTGAAATTTTGCGTAGATTACGAATCTGAAATAAAAAATAGGGGTTCTCATTTGAAATAACGAAGTTAGGTTGTGTCTAGGACACCCTGTATATCCAGGCGGATTTTAAACTACACCATCAAATTCTTTGATTTAAATTAAGGGGGGTTTACATTTAACTTTTTTTCGTAAAACCACTTTTTAACGCTCTCCCATACGCTTGCCATGTGTTCCGGACACCCTGTAGATTGAAAAAATTATTCTGTGATATAAAGCATTTTTATTCACAAAGTTTAGTAATACCTAATTTATTGCTCGCATGGTAGTATTACAAATATGCTGGTATTGGCCGTGAAGGAAGCTGTCAGTACGGAATTCGAGAGGGGGTAAAAATACTTCAGGTTTTTTTTCTGCTAATTAAATTTAATAACGACCACTAGATTATTTCAAAACGTATTTCGGCGATACGGGTTCTGTACTACTTTAGATAGATGCTTGCATATTTTATCCCCACTTTGTATTCGGTTTATATAGGTTCGGAACCAGTTGGCTGACAAGTTCAAGGCAGGTTCTTCGAGATGAAGGTGCTAAGTCTTCCTTTAGTTTTTGGAGCCATCCTCGTTTTATTAATAAGTGAGTTCAAAATTCCCCTTCAAAAATTTAGTTAATTGCATATTAAATAAAATATTTTATTGGATTTTTTAACAATATATTTATTTTTTAATAATTAATGGCTAAGAATGACGGCAATTTCTAGGACCATATCTAAAAAAAAGTTGATCCACGTACAATTTTTTAGGCGATGTTGAAAAATTGTGTCTGAGCTCTTTGAAAAATGTTTCCAATTTTTAAGCGGAGTTAAATAAGGAAAAAGCCGGTTTCTTGTCTGACTAACAGAAAGAACAAAAAATATTTCTTTTTTTAAATAAGCTGTTTTAAGTTAATGATTAATTTTGATTTAGAATTTTTCCCGAAATTCCTGACAATTCAGAATAGCTGGACCCAATGACCTAAATGTTTGGACTTTTGGCCGCCTTGTCCATTCCCAGGGCCGGGTCTAAATTGTGTTTTGTGCGTTCGAAACAAAGGCTACGGTGTGAATGCAATTTAATTTTATCGTTCTCGATCTTGATTAATAGTTAGAGTGAATAATGGCATTTCTTTTTTTCTTCGACGCGATCTTAAGATAACAGGCATTCCAGACAGAAATCCTTTTTTTCCGCACCCCAGAGATCATAGACAAAAAAAAATTATTAAAGAAAATTAAAGGACCAAAAACTTGATCTTAACTTCAAGGATGAAGTGCCGGCACCGGTGGCAACTTTTTCAAAAAAGGATTTATTTCTTGAATTCCGGTTCACATAAAGGAAAGTTCCTTTTCTGTGGTGAAGTTCGGGCCAATAGTACGGCCACACCGCGTTCTACAATACTAAGGAACAATTTTCGCAAAGTTCGATCCTAAATTTTAAAAAAATCGTGCAGAATATCGTTTATTTTGATTTATCACCATAGAGGTTATTGACACTAAAATATTTAACCAAGTGTATTTATGTAAAGAACAAATCTAGATCAACGATGGCATTTTTAGTGCAATATGAACAAAAGAAAAACTAGACTTAAAAGACCTTGCGAAGGATACTGGGGAAAACCATTTTTGTTCATCTGAAAGTTTGATAACATACAGTTTAAAAATTGGAAACATTTCCGCAAGGATCTCATCATAGAAATAAGCTACGGAAAAAACATCGAAAGAGAGCATTTTCGTGAAAATGTCAGTAGAATCCGAATCTGCCTTCAAAAATGTGGGTTCCCATTTAAGTTTAGGCAGTTTGGGGCCGTTTGCGCTATGAGTAATCGAAAAAAGGTTCTGAGATTTGTAATTTACGCTAAAAATTAAGGCGGGTTGTAATTTAACTGTTTTGCCTCCGGAGACGTCCAAGCGAGATAGCAGAATTAACTTTTTTGGAGGCGGCGGAACGCTGCCAAACATGCAAAATTCAGAAATTAGACCCTAAATTTCCAGGAAAAAATTTGATGATCCCACGAACTTGGCACTTAAAAAAATTTTCGAAAAAAAGAACTTAAAAAATTTTTCAAAAAAAAAAAAAAAGGAAAACCCGGAAAATTTTTCGAAAAAAAACTTAAAAAATTTTTCGAAAAAAAACTCGAAAAATTTTTGGGAAAAAAACAAAACTCGGACAATTTTTCAAAAATAAACTTAGAAAATTTTTCGAAAAAACAAACTTGGAAAATTCTCCTTTATACTTTCCCTCCCTTATACATCCCCTTCCGTAATACTTTCGTTCCCTTATACTTCCCCCTCCGTTATACTTCACCCTCTGTTATACTACCCCTCACTTAAACTTCCCCCTCCCATATACTTCCCACTCAGTTATACTTCCCCCTACATTTTACTTCCCCTCCGTTATATTTCCCCTCCTATATAGATACTTCTCTTTAAGGAAGTTTTCGTTGGAAGCTCTTCAAACCAGTACTTTTTAAAGAATTTTTGGTGTAAAAAAATTGCCACTTTTTAATTATTATATTTTTTTTTTAGTAGGGAGAAATTTCATTCTTCTACCCATTACGAGAGGCACATCCCTAGGCCAAAGAGCCCATTATTTCTACCTTGACACTTAAAAATTTTCGAAAAAAAAAACTCGGAAAATTTTTCAAAAAAAAAAAAGTAGAAATTTCTTGAAAAATTTTAGAAATTTTTTTGAAAAAACAAACTTCTAAAATTTTTCGAAAAAAAATACCCCCTCCTTAATACTATCCCTCCCTTCTACTTCCCCCTCTGTTGTACGTCCCCTCCGCTATACTTCCCCCTCCTATATGTAACTTCTCTTTCAGGAAGTTTTCGTTGGAAGCTCTTCAAACAAGTTCAAACTTTAGAAATTTTTTTGAAAAAACAAACTTCTAAAATTTTTCGAAAAAAAATACCCCCTCCTTTATACTTTCCCTCCCTTCTACTTCCCCCTCTGTTGTACGTCCCCTCCGCTATACTTCCCCCTCCTATATTGTTACTTCTCTTTCAGGAAGTTTTCGTTGGAAGCTCTTCAAACAAGTTCTTTTTTTTTCAGACTCCAGCTATTCTCAGAAAGGATTGACCAAATTTTTAAAAGGTTGCCCTTATTGTGACTCCTCAGTCTACAGCTACTGTAGCGACAAACTACTTCATGACGCTTGCTGTTGTTTAGACCCATACGGTAATGGCGATCATAATTATTAAAACTAAATAACCATTGTATTTTTAGAAAACCAACTCCCTTTGGAATGTAAATATGCCGACTGCTCATTTCTACATGCCAATTCATGTCGGGATCATCACCTCATCACCAGATGTTGTTGCAAAAATATATTTAAAGTTTCTATTTGTATAATATTTATTTCATTAGAATTAAAAGATTATTGATTAAATTATGTTCAATTCACCAATTTTTAACTTCTTTAGATTTATCTATTAAGTATGCCGAAAAGAAAATGGACAATAAAATAATTATAAAACGCTGGAAGAATCAATTTTATTTAAATAAGTACATGAAAAAAATCACGAGGGGGAAAAAAGGCACATAAGAAGTTTTTCATCATTTTGTTAACGATGGTTAGGGTACGTCAGTCTCTATTCAAGTTTTCCCTCCACGCAATCTATTTCACAACAAAAGCACTAACACTAAATTAATCTATAAAAATTAGTAAAACATGGTTTAAATAGGTGTGTTTATTCTAAGCCGTAACCCATAATCGTTAAAAGACTAGAGAGTAAAGCACCGTTTAGTGATTTCAAACAATTTGAACTATCAGTGAATTTTAAATAATAAAAATTGAAGAAAAAATACTGACCTTATATAATAAGAAAACAGCTCCATTCCACTTAATGGACTAAGCTCAACAATTAATTGACCAAAGATATCAAACTTGGTGGTTTTAATACGTCTTAAAAAGGGAAGAAAATACCACTTCTTTCTAATGCAATGATGGTACAATTTTTCGAAAAAGGAAATTAAATTTTAGGACAAAATTTCCAAAAAGAAGATTAAAATAGAAAAAAAAATTTTCATGTAGACAACTAAATCCACAAAAACATGCAGTTCTCCAAAAAGTAGTGAATTTTGGTTGGCAGTACCGATTATTTTGATGGTGTAAAATATTGCATTTAGAGCGACAGTACAAAAAATATCTTCTAGCCTTCCTATATGAACTTTCCAGACAGACTACTTATGGACTAAACTTTCTGTTAAAGCTTCTATTTAATAAGCAGACAGAAGACATTTAAAATTAAGCAACTTTAAACATTTTTTATCACAGCAACTAAAAATGTTATTTTAGAAATAAATTAACAATCACATATTAAAAGCCTACATTAGCGACTAATAAACTCATCTATTCTTTTAAGTGTACAACTTGAGCTCAAATACTTTTTTTTTTAAAACCCAGCCTAAAGTTTCTGGCTTTAAAAATAACTTATGTCTAATCTTATTAAAAATTGTCTACATTATAAAAAATATTCTTTTTATTTTTTCGTTTTAGGCCTAAGATGAAAGTTTCTTAAAATATATATAATTAGTAAAAAAAAGTTTATTTTATATATTTAAATTATGTAGACAAATAGTTACATATTTTGGAGAAATACTTAGGTAAAGGAAGAATTCTTAACGGTTCATCCGAAGAACCCTATTTGCTAGATTACAAATTAGGTATAAAATTTCAGAATTAATTTGGTATTTTATTCCCATAAATAAAGTGAAAAATGAAGCCATTTCAATCATGGAAGTTTTTTTTAAAAAGGGAGCAGAATCCATAGAAAAATGGAAACTGGTTTAAAAAAAAACCCTTAAGAACTAGTACCGTTAAGTATTGTCTAAAATCACTTATCACAATAAAATTATTTAAATTTAACAATATTAAAATTTTTTGAGCGATGTTAAGCTTTGTCCACATCTGCAAATATTTGCGTCGCACAGGACGCACAACGTAAATCTTTGTAGGTGTGGACGTGTCTACGCACAACGCAAGAATTTTCGTCACGTACAACGCACGCTATCCGGGACCTTGTCGGTTTTCTGACGAACGTCAAAGGATTTGCGCCGCACAAATTTTCAAATGTGGACGCTTTTCGGAATTTCGACGCACGCTCACGCATGGACCGAATGTTTTTCTCAATATAACCTTTCAGTTTCTACTTCACTTTTATTGCTGGAGCGGGAACGCATGGCACACAGCGTAAATTTTTACATGGTAACATTTTTTGATTTGCGTCGCAAATACTTGCGGCGAACGTGTGCGACGCAAATATTTGCAGATGTGGACAAAGCTTTAGCTTTTTAAAGTTAGAACAAAGCAGTATCACTCCGCTAGTGCGGAAACAATGATTTGAGGCACTATTTCGATTTGGGTTTCGGAGGACCCACTGACGCCTCTTTGAAATGAAGACAAATTATCAAAAAATAACAAGTAAACTATAATTTTAATTGAACGGATGTAATTTGAGTCAAATTCTTAAACATTTTGGATGATTAATCACAGAAAATTGAAGTTGCGACAGAGATCTTGAAGGAGACTCATAATCATAAATGTTGCGAATTTTGAAAGGGAAGGGTTTTTGTACTATACATATGACTTCCAATACAATGAATTTTGATACCAGGCAGGGTTTGTGAGAGGAATCAACAAACATGTCCAAGCGACCAGTCCGAACACACAGGTAACTATTATGGTAGTCCTTTGAGGCTCTCGTAAACTCATTACTTCTGAAAAATCAGGAAATCCCATCAGGTTGCAAAAAGAATGAGCGAGAGACGCGGAGAGCAAGTGGCCAGTCCGAAGAAAAAGGTATGCAGAGTACGCTCCAAACAGAGTAGTGTAAGACAGCTGAAATACTGAATAAAAAGTTCATAAATTTTAAATCAATATTTTTTCAACTCACCAGACATAACAATAACTGTTTGTAAATTACATCCTCCTCTTAAACGACCGACCATGTGGTGAAGATGCGCTAATAAACCAACGTAACTCATGGAACTTTGTTAAAATTCGAGCTTACCAAGTCCAAAGAAAAGGGGAGAAATCGAAACGGCAGTTTGAGGGCGAAAAACTTGAATTAGAATCGGCAACATGCACGCCCTGAATGTTAACTCTTCAGATAAAGGTGCTATTACGTAATCTCGGAGCCAATAAATATCTGTCAGATTTCCAAGCCAATATGAAGGTTCTGTAAGACAAAAAAAAAGGTACAAGTGAGTATCTGGAATTTCGCATAGTGTGGTGCAAACTAAGTTCCATCGCTTCTCCACCATGGTGCATGCACCAAAATGTCCCACAGCAGTGGGGGAGAAAAATTACCTTTGTAAAGATCCCAGTGGCCATGCTTGTTTTGTATTGCGATAGGACCAGCAAATAAAATCATCGTGAGAATTAAAGGCACAGTCGCAGCCATAAAAATCCCAGGAAGCCTGATACCGAGCAGTTCCCACAATGTGCTCTAAAATTAAAGCCAAGGAAATTAAGCTCTTGAAACAAAAATAATATATTTTTTAAGTACCTCTGAAAAAGGTTCAAATGATCCGACACAATAATAGGTGACCAATGGCGACAAAACCGCCATGAAAGCAACAGCGATCAATCTCCTTCTTACAGTCGCAGGATCATCTCTGAAACAAAATTTTTAAAATTTCTCATACGTCAAAGAAGGTCTAGAGCTGTCTCCAACAAGAATATCCTCCAAGTAGGGCAATTTAATCATTTTTCCTCCCTACTTGATCATTTAAATTAACTTTTTTAACTTTCTCAATTTTTCAAGTATCGGGGTAGAAAATAAGTCTTCGCCCAGCCAAACCAAATGCAGGAGGTGTGAACAGCCCAAATTTCCCCCTACTACCAAGGAAATAAAAATTCTCAATGAATTCTAGCCAAAAAATAATTTAGAAGTGCATTTTCAAGGTAACTACGATAAGAAATTTTGGCAGAAATAGAATGAAAATTACTGCGAGGTGTTTCAGAAAAAAGTGGTGAAGGTAGGCACCAAAGACAACCTCATGGTAAAGAAATAAATTTTTTATGGGGTCCAGAAGATCCTTTAAGCCCGTATTACACCCTCCAATTCATCGTCACGATTTCTCACTATTGAAATTGAACCAAATATCGCTACGATAAATCGAAGGGGCCTATTGCACGCAACGAAAAATCGCTACGATTTCTTGTAAAAAAATTCCGTCATTGCATGAAGGTACTTAAACAGAAGCCATGGATGCAACATTTTTGTACATAGTCTTAGGCTGTGCGGCAAAACAAATTGAGAAAAAGAAAAGAAAATCTTGTAGCCACCAGTGGCTACCAGGGTGCGTTTGATTTATCGTTACAATTGAGGCGCTCCAGGTACAACGGTCGAACTCAACATCGGACAAATTTTTTTTTTTTCATTTTCAGATTCTAGACCTCTTGGTGAATACACCCATATGATTTTTATGTTGAGTTCGCCCTTATTTCCCCTTTAAATACGTAAAAACAGATATGCGGCAAAGCTCTAACTGCGATATCCGAGCGGGTACGAAGGGCGAACTCCACATCCTAGTCAACAACCCCCACTCCTTTTCCCATTCCAGGGCATGACTTTTCTGTTGAGTTCGCCCGTAACATAAAACTTTAAAATGCCAATATCTCGAAACTACGTTTTGTCGAGTTCGCCCTTATTTCCCCTTTAAATACGTAAAAACAGATATGCGGCAAAGCTCTAACTGCGATATCCGAGCGGGTACGAAGGGCGAACTCCACATCCTAGTCAACAACCCCCACTCCTTTTCCCATTCCAGGGCATGACTTTTCTGTTGAGTTCGCCCGTAACATAAAACTTTAAAATGCCAATATCTCGAAACTACGTTTTGTCGAGTTCGCCCTTCGTATTCGGAGCACCTCAATTCAACTCTGTTTTTCCTCTTATCAGTTATCAACAGGTTTACTTCTTTAGTTCCTTCTTCAGTTCAATCATTAATTTCAAAAGAAATGGCTGATAATCCACCAAAAGGAACCCCACTGGTCATTCGGCTCACTTCTCAGCTCATTAAGTAGATGTATATGAGGGAATTCTCTTTTTCGCAGCAGCCACTGGCGGCTTCACGATTTTCGTTTCCTTTTCTCCATTTTTTTTTCACACACAGCCTACGACTAATGTAGCATCCATGGCTACTGTTTTTGTAGTGTACCTTGAACGAATGTTTTACAAGAAATCGTAATCGTAATCGTGTAATAGGCACCCCTCTCTTCGATTTATCGGAGTTAAGTGGCCAGCCATGGAGGCGTTAGGTGAGTCCTTTTTTTTTTATTTAATTTTTATTGCCGCCCGAAAAGTAAAGGACACAAACTTAACCGCCCGTTAAAAAATTTAACCGGCCCGTTAAGTAAAACGTAAAAACTTAACCGCCCGTTAAGTAAAACGTAAAAACTTAACCGCCCGTTAAGTAAAAGGCAAAAAGTTAACCGGCCCGTTAAATAAAGGGCAAAGTTAACCACCCGTTAAAAAATTAACCGGCCCGTTAAGTAAAGGGCAAAAACTTAAACGCCTGTTAAAAAATTTAACCAGCCGGTTAAGTAAAGGGCAAAAAGTTAACCGGCCCAACTTCACCGCGGCGGTAAGTATTTTCCTCCACTTAGGGGGGCGCAGGCTTCAAAAAGATTGAGAAACACTGCCCTACAGAATAGGAAAGAAATAATACAGTCTGCCGAGGGTATCACGATAACATCCTCCATTTTTGACTTTCTATATTGGAAAGGAAACTTCAATTTTAAGTGCCTCGTTAATCAAAAAGACCTAGGGTCCATCAAAACTTAGTCGTCAATAAAAAGGACGGTTCTTTCTGCATAAGTTCCAGCAACCTCTAGACAACTACTTCTCAGTCTTTTTAAGCATCTTATAATTACTATAAGGGTTTTACCTGTTATAACTTGGCGTTTTAACGTAAAGACTAGCGACGTAGGCGATCGCTAATAACGAACACTGGAATATCGCGAGTAGGCGACTGTACCACATGACTTTTCGAATCTTCCACGCTTCTTTAAAAGGGACTACACGAAGGAAGAGAAACGGGGGAAAAAAACACGAAAAAATAAATTTTCAACGACTTTCCAACATGATGACCGGCGGATTTGAAAAATTACGGATTCCAGTGGGCATTCGCTATTTTAAAAATTTCAAAGTTCAAACGTGAAACGACACAGAAAAACCTCTCAGGCGGTTCGCGAACAGTGAGACATGCTGGCCAAAGTTTTGCCAAAAAATAGCGTTTATCAGGATTGCTTTTGCACAATTGAAGAATATTAATTTTATAAGCCACTTTTACTAGGGCACAAATCTCTAATTTTGTACTCAATTCTACTAATTCGACTTCCTCAAAGAAAAATTAACAAGACACCCTCCATGGGCGAGATCACCCTTTCCGTGTGGCCTGAGAAGGACGGACGGCCGGCACCATAGACAACTTCAGAGACCGTGGAGGGAGACACAATAACGTCTCTTTAAGGAAGTTAAAAATTAATTACCACTATCAATGAAAAAATGTCTAAAAAATTACTCCCAACTCCAGATATGAATGTATTCATAAAGCTGCAACTTAAAAACATTTCAGGGTTTTTTTCAAAATCGAAAATTTATAAACGGGCGGGATCGTGGGCGTTTCGTTTTTTCGGATCAAGTCTGCACATTTTCGCCCCCCACTTTTTTTTATTTATTTATTTTCTTAAAAAAAAAAAAAAGTGAGTGAAGAGAAGCGAGCACAGATGTTCGCCTCCCTCTCCCCTCCGTTCATCGCCGCGCACCCTGACGTCATTCTTCCGCCTCAGTAAAATGGCTGCTCGGTGATCGGATCGGTCCCGTATCTTTTGTTTGGATAAACAAGAACTCTCATTTACTCAGCCGAGGATTGGATTTCTCGTTAACGCTTTTTAGTTCGGCCCTTTTCATCTCGAAATCTTTCAAGATGCCGAGTGCTTCTTACGGCTCCACCAAATATTATCCGAGAAGGTCCAGAAGAAAAGGGGCCAACAGGATTCCCATGCCGTCGAGGCCTGGTCAGTACCAAAATCCATTGTGTTCTTCAATTCATTTTAACCATTTTAAACTACTTTCCAGTTTCTAACATTTTCCCATCATTTAAATCTTCTAATTAAACATTTAAAACCCATCACATTCTATTTTTCTTACGTTCAAACAGCCTCAAGCGTTTTTCCGATAAAACCCCGTTAAACGTTCAACCCTCTTTCTGTCAAACCTAAAATCTCTTCCCTTTTTCTAAACATTCATCATTTATTCTATTCTTTCGAAATATATCTCATTTCTTAAACTTGTTTCTCTCTTATATTACGCTGTTTTTTTTAGACTTACAAAAATTTCGTTGTTTTCATTCTTTGTGGTCTAATAAACACGAAATTTAGTCTCAATTTTATGTTGAAAACGTAACTTGAACGATATCTTGTTTAATGTCGTAGAGAAAACGTTTTTATTTATATCCCGTTATTGGTTCTAATTATAGGAGAAAAGGGCGAAAACTGTGTTTCCTTTAATATCTTCAAATTTTGACCTTTTTATTTGTTTATCTAATATTAGTTTTTTAAATTTATTTTGATTAACTCCTCTCTGTACAATCGTGATAAGCTTGTCCTCATTGATTACCTTGTTTTATACTAAATTTCGTTTATTATTACACTCGTTTGAGCAAGTTAAAAGCTCCTTTTTCACTGGGATTCCGTTGAGCCATAATATTGTTGCTACTTCAAAATACGCAGAGTTCGATTGATTCCGCCAACGTGAGCGACTTTGATTCTGTGTATTTTGAATAGCGAGCCAAAACTTTTTGGTCGACATCGCTTCAAAGGGGATTTTTAGGTCAAAATGACTATCATGACCGAAGTTTGGGGGGTTTCCTTCGATTTTAAAATATGAAAGATTTAAATTATTGTTATTAATCTCCTATCATTGCCACTTCAATTAAGTTTTATAATTTAATTAGTGTGGGAAAACATAATGGTTTTCTGGAATTCCTATTTGTCCATGATTGTTTTCTTGTTAATTAGGTACTTGAGTTGAAGAAGGATTACCCTCCCCTGACTAATTCAAGGAAGTCGATTTTAACTTTCTTAAAGAGAAGTTGTTGAAGTACCTCCATGCCCTGTCTGAGAGGGGTTTCTGATTCCCAGAAAATTGATGGGGTTGTCTGTGGGGACGTCTTCCCATTTTTTCCAGGACTTTTGCTATTTTTATACAGTTTGTACGGAATTTTCGCTGTATCGCTCTTTCGTAGTTATCTCGATAATATCTCATTTTGAAGTTCGCTAAAGTTTCGGATATTTAGTTTTGTTTGATTCGCTACTATTCGCTACTATTAGTCTGAGAGGGGTTTCGGATTCCCAGAAAATTGATGGGGGTCGTCTGCGGGGACGTCTTCCCATTTTTTCCAGGACTTTTGCTATTTTATACAGTTTGTACGGAATTTTCGCTGTATCGCTCTTTCGTAGTTATCTCGATAATATCTCAATTTTGAAGTTCGCTAAAGTTGAGGATATTTAGTTTTGTTTGATTCGCTATTCGCTACTATTAGTCTGAGAGGGGTTTCGGATTCCCAGAAAATTGATGGGGTCATGTGGGGACGTCTTCCCATTTTTTCCAGGACTTTTGCTATTTTTATACAGTTTGTACGGAATTTTCGCTGTATCGCTCTTTCGTAGTTATCTCGATAATATCTCAATTTTGAAGTTCGCTAAAGTTGCGGATATTTAGTTTTGTTTGATTCGCTACTATTCGCTACTATTAGTCTGAGGGGTTTCGGATTCCCAGAAAATTGATGGGGGACGTCTTCCCATTTTTTCCAGGACTTTTGATATTTTTATACAGTTTGTACGGAATTTTCGCTGTATCGCTCTTTCATAGTTATCTCGATAATATCTCAATTTTGAAGTTCGCTAAAGTTTCGGATATTAGTTTTGTTTGATTCGCTACTATTAGTCTGAGAGGGGTTTCGGATTCCCAGAAAATTGATGGGGTCGTCTGTGGGGACGTTCCCATTTTTTCCAGGACTTTTGCTATTTTTATACAGTTTGTACGGAATTTTCGCTGTATCGCTCTTTCGTAGTTATCTCGATAATATCTCAATTTTGAAGTTCGCTAAAGTTGCGAATATTTAGTTGTTTGATTCGCTACTATTAGCCCATTCTTTGCCAAATGCTGCAAAATATTTTATTGTAAAAACCAAAATAATTTTTGATTGGGGGGGTGGAAATTAGCGGAGGAAGTTCAGTTTCAAATAGTAGCACTTCTGCTGTCGCAATACACCTCCGACTCACACGCCGCCATATGATTTGAGGCGTAAATCGCCATTGCATTCGGAGGCGTCGACTCCGAGCACAACTACTGTCGCTTTAAGAAAAAGACCTCGCCGCGTTTGTGCCGCAAACGCCGAATGTAAGTCAGCTCCTATTTTAAAATTTTAAAATTAATTTTTCTTTAGTTTGAAAACTTCAGCGGAGGAAGTTCAGTTTCAAATAGTAGCACTTCTGCTGTCGCGAATACACCTCCGACTCACACGCCGCCATATGATTTGAGGCGTAAATCGCCATTGCATTCGGAGGCGTCGACTCCGAGCACAACTACTGTCGCTTTAAGAAAAAGACCTCGCCGCGTTTGTGCCGCAAACGCCGAATGTAAGTCAGCTCCTATTTTAAAATTTTAAAATTAATTTTTCTTTAGTTTTCACTCCACCGGCCGCACATTATTTGCAATATGAATTACCAGATGAAGTCCTTTTGACCATATTCAGTTATCTTATCGAACGGGATCTTTGTCGATTTCGCAGGTGTGCAAACGCTTTCGCACAATCGCCAATGATAACGGATGTGTGGTAAGTAATGAATGTTTCTTATAAACGTTAATTTCATGGTTTTATTTTAGGAAAAGGCTATACCATAGTGTTTTTGAGTACGACGTTCCTTTGTTCAATCCTGAGCCTTGTAAATTTGAATTTATTCCGGTAAACGAGTGCGAATATGAAAATCCATGGAAGGAGAGTTTCCGCCAGCTTTACCGAGGAATTCATGTCAGGCCTAGTTGGATCGAGATACCGAGCTAGGGGAAGGTCGATTTCCCATTTTGAGTCTGTACAAACTGCATTGGATCATGCGGATGACAATCAAACCCCCGGTGTACCTGGCATCGTCTTTGTTCATGCTGGAGTCTACAAAGGAGAATTTCTTGTTATCGATTCGGACGTCGCTCTTATCGGTAATGAACTTGAGCCAATTTTTAACAGTGATGTAATCCGTAATTTTAGGAGCTGCGCCCGGAAATGTTGCGGAATCTGTTATTCTTGAAAGGCAGACTGAGTCAACCATAATGTTTGTCGAGGGAGCGAAGAACGCATACGCTGGGCACCTCACACTCAAATTTATGCCCGAAATGCAATCAAACGTTTCCCACCAGAAACACTACTGTTTAGAAGTCGGTGAAACCTGCACACCGACCATTGATCATTGCATTATCAGGAGCTCGTCAGTCGGTGAGTATTTTGTTTTAAACTACCGCATAAAACTAAATTTTTTAGTTGGAGCTGCTGTATGTGTTAGTGGGACAGGAGCGAATCCATTTATAAGACATTGTGATATCAGCGATTGTGAAAATGTGGGGCTCTACGTGACAGATTATGCTCATGGAACTTATGAAGATAATGAGATTTCAAGAAACGCGTTGGCGGGAATCTGGGTTAAAAACTACGCCAACCCGATCATGCGACGAAACCACATCCATCATGGAAGAGATGTTGGAATTTTTACATTTGAAAACGGCCTGGTATATTTTCAATCAAATCTGGATAATTTTTATATGTTTGTGTTTTTTAGGGGTTTTTTGAAGCAAATGATATCCATAATAATAGAATAGCTGGTTTTGAGGTGAAGGCGGGTGCGAACCCGACTGTGGTTCATTGCGAAATCCACCATGGCCAAACGGGCGGCATTTATGTCCACGAGAATGGGCTCGGACAGTTTATAGACAACCGAATTCATTCGAATAACTTTGCCGGCGTTTGGATCACTTCAAACAGCAACCCTACTATTAGGAGAAACGAGATTTACAATGGACAGCAAGGAGGCGTTTACATATTCGGTGAAGGGCGAGGGTTGATCGAGCACAACAATATTTACGGAAACGCGTTAGCCGGAATACAAATAAGGACAAACAGCGATCCGATCGTAAGGCACAACAAAATCCATGGACAAATGGCGGGATCTACGTTCACGAAAAAGGCCAAGGTTTGATTGAAGAGAATGAAGTCTACGCTAATACTTTGGCTGGGTTTGGATCACAACCGGATCAACTCCAGTTTTGAGGCGTAACCGCATTCATTCAGGAAAACAAGTTGGCGTTTATTTTTATGATAATGGCCATGGAAAGCTAGAAGACAATGACATTTTCAACCATTTATACTCAGGAGTCCAAATCAGGTCAGTAAATTTTTTCTCTCAACTTCAACTTAATTTTTTATTTTATTTCAGAACTGGTAGTAACCCAATAATAAGGGGAAATAAAATATGGGGAGGACAAAATGGTGGAGTACTGGTGTACAATGGTGGACTTGGTCTGTTAGAGCAAAATGAAATATTCGATAATGCATGGCTGGAGTATGGATTAAAACAGATTCTAATCCAACTCTCAAAAGAAACAAAATATTCGATGGAAGGGATGGCGGAATTGTATTTTTAACCGTGGAAAAGGTTCGTATTTTAACTATTCATTAATTAATTTTTTTTAAATATTTCTTTTTTAGGTGTTCTTGAAGAGAATGATATCTTTAGGAATGCTCAAGCTGGTGTTTTAATATCGACTCAAAGCCATCCCATTCTTCGCCGGAACAGAATATTCGATGGCCTTGCCGCAGGTGTCGAAATCACAAATAACGCCACTGCGACTCTTGAAAACAATCAAATTTTCAAACCGCTTTGGCGGTTTGTGTCTGGCGAGCGGAGTTCAGCCGATCGTTCGTAAGTGTTTTATATCATTTTAATATATTACATTTTTTTTAGGTAACAAAATATTTAGTAATCAAGATGCTGTAGAACAGGCTGTCAGAAATGGACAGTGCTTGTATAAAATTTCAAGCTACACATCGTTCCCGATGCATGATTTCTACAGGTGTCAAACCTGTAACACCACAGACAGAAATGCTATTTGTGTCAATTGCATTAAAACTTGCCATTCTGGTCATGAAGTTGAATTCATTCGACACGATAGGTATGGTTTTTACCTCTTATTTTAATTTTCGTGGAATTTTCGGGAATGGGTCTTCATCTGCAAGGTCAACCTCTGGCTGAGCCACATTTCCCCCCTTTTTGTTGGTAACTTTTTTTTTTAAAATGAACCTTTCGTTATAGATTTTTCTGCTGTGGTGCTGGAACGTTGTCGAACCACTGCCAGCTTCAAGGGGAGCCGACACAAGACACTGATACTCTTTATGATTCCGCTGCTCCCATGGAATCGCATACACTTATGGTGAATTAAAAACCAGTTTAATTTTAAGAAATTTTTTTAAATTCTCGCTGGCTTTTGTTTTATTGTTTTTCTATTTGATAATTTTTTATTATCAATTGAGTGTGAAGTAATTCGACTGATATTGTTTAGCACGAGGCTTCAAAATATAAGTAATCTTATTACGTCCATAATTGATAAGGGTATGAGTGATTAAGGGTAAATGTTGGGTCGGTTTGACAATAGTCAGTCTTTCCCCTTTTCCTTTTACCTCAAAATAACTGAATTATGAAACAAACAATAATTTTATTTTTCTGATCAATTTGGTTTAAAACTTACTTTCCAGAAATTTTTATTAAAAACTCCAATGTTGAGAAAATGGTCGTGAAATTTCTTTTTCAGTGGGCTCAAAGCCAGTATAAATCAATTTTTTTTTCAACATTTTGAGAATTCATAGCATATTTCAGTTATTTTCCTATTATCCAATCCTTATATTTTATCTGTACCTTTCAAATCTCTTGGCTTTTATTTTAGGATAAAAAACTATTAATTTAGAAAACCCAAGAAGACTCATTTAAAATTGTGATTATTTCATTTAGTTAATAAAATTCTATACAAATATTAAGCAAAATATCACTCTAGTCAAGGTCATTAAATGAGTGACCCTTTTTTGTAATTTTTTCATTTTTATTTTTTGAAGCCTTTCCCCATCCTGTACATCATTTCCATCTTTCCTAGACTGAAAACCTGTCAAAAAATATTTAGTATTACTTTTAAAATTAGTTTAATTTTTGTGATTTTTTTATTTTCCCCCTCTCAATGTTATTTAATATTTTGTTAATATTTTTTAATGAAAAAAAAAATTACTTTTAAGTTGGGATTTTTTGATTTCTAAATTTTTTTTCTTTAGTTTATTTATTTGTTAATTTCAATTAATGAAGCATAAATTTAACTTTGTTGAATCCTTTATTTCTTCTGTTGTTATTGTTTTTTACTTGTTTAAAAGAGACATTTTAAAATTTATTAAATTCTATAAATGAAATGAATTTAAAAAAATATAGTGGGATTGAAATTTTTTCACTCTCAGTTTGAAACTGCCCTGAAAAAAAAGTTGACTGAATTTTTTGGGTCCTTCCGGACAGAATTTGGAAGCAATTCCCCTCAAAGTGACAATGAAAATAATTATAATTTTTATCCTTTAACGTTGGAATAAAAGTAATTCATTTAATACTCTCTGGGAGACATTGTTTATTTTTTATTATTATTTTGTAACTTAACAGTATTTTGTGGGCTCAAAGTGTGTTAAAAGTAGTTTTATTTTATAAGACGACATAGCCTAATGAAAGTATTAACTTGTATAATTTAAATTGAATTCTGGATTACTTATAATGAATGCCTTGTGTAGGTTGTAATTTAGGTTTTACTTTTTTGTGAAACATCACAGATTTAAGGTTGGAGAAAATTTTCTTTTTATCTTAAAAAACACGTTCAAGTTTATACTTAGTCTCGGTGTGTATGTGTATTTGTGTAAAGTTAATTAACGTACTTAACATACACAATTAAATATTAATTCATACATTGTAAGTTCCTGAAATTTTGGATTATGTCCATGGCCATATTTTTTATTCATTTTATGGGTATTGTCAATTTGAGTTCTTGTATCCATTGATAGAAGGCACCGTCTCCTCTCTTCTAAGAATGTTCTCTCCAAAAAAAATTAGCTTTTAGGGGAAAAGAAATAATAAATAACAATAATGGTGTATATTTTACCTATAAGTTGAACTTGTATCAAATTTATGTGATTAGAAAAAGTAGTGTTGTGTTTTTATAAGTAAGGAGTTTCAAAGGGGTTTGAGTGTAATTTTTTCGATCTTTATGGAAACTTAAAGTAGTTATGGTTTGCTTCCATTTGAGTTTTATTCATCATGAGGGATGATCAAAAATTCCCTTGCATTTTAAACATTTTTATATACTCCTTGAAAAGGTTTTTTTTCTTTAGATAGTAAGTCTTGTTCAATGAAAATGGAGCAAAAAAAAGTACCAATCTCAGAGGCTCTTGTATTTTTTTCTTCCTTAAATAGACTTCAAAGCCACCCTTGAAAATTCCACCTCAAATTGGTTTAAAATTTTCAATTGCATTCTGGGTAACAATATCAAAAAAATTTTTCATTTGCCATTTCGTAGACATTGGCACATCCAACATTTTAAATTATTGTCTTCCATTAAATTCTCTCCCTAATCTTTAGTCTCCAGGCTTGCCAATATGCATTGTATTTAAAATTTTTTAGTATTTCGTGTTCAACGTCTTGTTTTACTCTGTATATTTCTTTTAGGTATTACAATAACTTTTGTAAATATTTTGTTTTATATTGGTTTTGGTCTCTTACAATGTTTTCTGAGCTCTCCCCAATTTTAACGTAAAAATTTTTAAACAAAATTTTCATTTATAACTTTTTAAATTTTAGAACCCCTCAGAAATTTGTACAAAGTGTAAAATATTATTTATATAATTTCTATATAGTGTATTTTTATGAGATTGGTGTATAGGATTAGGTATATTTTTAAATTGTGTATTTAAAAATTTTTTTCTTTACTGTGTACTTTGTAAATAGTAGCACCCCAATCCATGGGGCGAAATAAACCTAATGAAGACTAAATTAGAAGGATCTTTGTTTGTCTCAAGTAATTTGACAAATCAAATAATTTACCTACATTTTTTTTCTTTTCTCTCTTCTTTTAAAATATTAAAATAACCAAGATCGTTGTAAATTGTTTGATATGTGAAAGAGACATCTTAGAAGTCCATTATAAATATCATGTAATTTAATATTACTGTAGTAGAGTGCACTGTATGGAAGTCTGTTTAATTGTCGTGTATTTTGAAACATTCTAGTTGAAAGAAAAGAAAGAGAACCCTACAGGCTTCCATGTTGTATATACACAAATTATTGTACATTCAAAATTCCAGATTTTCTATAAACAATTATGTTGCTAGTTGTAATATCCTCAATTTAGTTAGATCAAACGTAGAATACACTCATACTCATTTATATCATAAATCGAATTTGATACAGTTCATTGCAATTAAAGAAGAAGAGAAAAGCCTTTTAGGCTGTCACCCCATGTGCCATATGTGATAAAATTAAGAAGACTTGTTAAACATTAATATTTATTTCTTGTAAATAAGTACAGTAGACAACACTTATGACTGTATATGTTGGCTGAAGCAATTGGTATGAATCTGTATTCTATAATATTAAGATTGCTTTTACCATGTCGATTTGTAACTGTGAAAACCATTTTTTTCTAAATTGTTGCAAATATCCTATTAAAAATTAAAAAAAAAATCTCTTTAATGTGTTTTGTAGTATATGTTAGTGTAACGATCTCATTAGCAATTATTTGAAGTATTTAACAATATTTTATTTTTTAATCATATTCAATAACATTGAGAAATACTGTTGGAAGGGAAAAATATTTAAGTACCCTTGTTTGCTTCTTAATGTAAGGCACATTCCTTAGGTTTATAGTGTTATAGGATATAGACGTTTATTATATCGCTAATAGGTCTTTGTTTCTTTTCAATAAAATATTTTAATGAAATTCTATTTTTAATTTTAAATTTTTCCGCTTCACGGAAACTTATGGACACCACTTTTTTTTTCTATTGGTTTAAATCTAAAAAGAATCAGGTAAAATTTGCATGGAAATTTTTCCCCCCTTATAAAAATAAGTTGGAAACTTTTTGAGCAAAAAAAAATCTAGGTTTTTTTTTTCAATAAGAAGAGATTTTCCTTAAGAAGGCTTGGATACCGGAGTCGCCGTTTTGAAATAAATTATTGTTTCCCATACAACATGTTTCTTGTTTAATATGATTAGATAAAATATTTTTCCTTCATTTACCACTAAAATTTGAGGTTTTGTTTTTTTAGTATGTAGGACAGAGGAATAAAATATGCCCAATGGGGCAACGAAGAGTTTAAAATGGAGAAAAGTTGAAGTTCTATTTTAAGCAGTGGATGGATAGTCAGGAGGTTTGTATTTATTTAATAAGAAATACTTGTTTTTTAATGCACAATTTATTTTATTTTTTCATTTGTTCAAATTCTTGGATTCTGGTCATCTTGATAATCTGCAATGGCAAACATTTTAGTAGTTGTAAGTCAAGTTTTTTTTTTGGAGAACCCAAATAATAGAAATGTCGAATTTGGAATTGTGAAATTGGTTCTGTTAAAAATTACCTGAACTTATGGGTAGGATGAAGGTCGATTAATTCTTTTTAGTCTGCCAATCCACTAGTGAGGTGACAAGATGTACAATGATGTTCCAAGATTTGCGACATTCCATTGAGTTCATATTCCTTAAACAAAATTTACTTAGTTTGATATTAAACGTTCTTACTGTAACGGCTTGATCTTTTTTTCTTCTTGTTTCTTTTCTTTCTCTTTTTTCTCTTTAGTTTCTCTTGCCTTTTCTTTTATGGCTTTGATCGCATATTTGTGTATATTCCTTACCATTTTCGAATGCTTTTTGTGTCCGGAAAAGACACCGGTGTCATAGCAATTTACGTCGTATTATCGCTATGACTTTGGCTCCGAAACAAATACTTTTTGCAAGTAAGTTAGCCGATTTCGATGGGCAGTCGCAAAGTTTCGGATGGCACGATCGTTTCATTATCTGCGGCTCACAAACGCTCACTCTCGGTCTTCGGTCTTGAGGAATAGATTTAAGCTCCTCGTATTTCTTGTCGATTTCAAGGGTTCATAAACAAGCATCTTCTGAACTCCGTATTTTGGTTTCTTTCCTTCCATATTTAGTAGATTATAAAAAAGAAATTTTAAAATATTTTTGAAAATGTGGATGTGTGAGGATTTTGTGTTTTTGTATTTCTGTTTTCTTGATTTTTAAACTAAAAAAAACTATGATCATTCTCTGGAGACTTGATAGTAAGCAATGATGCTTGATAGTAAAAATGAAAAATAAAATAAACTCATAAAATACTAATTTTCTTTTTAATATCAGTGGTCAATATTTATTTATCCTCAATTAGAGCAAAAGTATAAGTAGAACATAGCATATCAATTACAGTGGAATAAAAAAACAACAAACACAAATTTCAGTTTTATGACAGTGAGAAAGAGTGTGTCTATAATAGATTCTGCCAATATTAGTGCCTCTGCACAGATTCTTCGCCTCTTTCGCCAAAACTTTTGAGCATCCGGATTTCGACATTGTGTTTCTATTTGTGTTTAATTTTAAGTTTTATAAACGTTAAAAAATAATTTTGAATTATCTTGTTCGGTGTTAAAAATAAAAATGTGACGTGCACTGCTCGACTCGATGTTTCAGACTGACAAAGATTTTGTGGAGAACAAGTGACGGTGACTTTTTTTATCAGCTGCTTTTTAAGAAAATATATATAATATTATTTCACCTAGAAATATAAATATTATTGAACGTAAATTAATATATAATAAATTAAAATATCGTTTTTTTTCTCTTTTAAAGGCGACAGCGTCATCGAAAATTAGTAATTTATTGTGAAAAAAATATTAGAGTTATCGATCTTTTTCGAAATCGATTATCAATGAATCGAATATTCGACATTTAGGGTCCTCCAAACTTCGCCCGATTATTAAAAAGTCTAACCAATTAAAAAAAATAGGATGTCGAAAAACACATTTCTTGGAGAAAATTAACTTCGGTAGGTACATACATTTTCTTTATTATTCAAAATAACATAAGAAAGTTTTTAGAGAGTTAGCTCCGTGGCTAGGCCACTGCCTTCCATATAATTGGGTGATTTTTCAGCCCCGAAATTTCGAGATAGGCAGTACAAAATCCCGGGATCCTCAAGTTTTCGGGATTGTATTTCTGGGATTGAAAAAATAATAAAAAGATGACGAGTGTGAGGCGCCCTTTACCTCCAAAAATGTTTTAAATATTTATTAATTTTTTTGGAATCGATCGATTAAAATTAGAAAAAAAAAAATCGATTTTTAGAGTACAAAAAAAGCAGAATCCAAGATTTTGGTATTCCTGTAATCCCTAGATACATGTTTAAGTGTACATTTTTCGCTGAAAATTCCTTTCAAAAAGCAGCTTGCGATTTCTGAATAAATCTAATTAATTTAAATATATCTTAATAAAAAGTTATTTTCACTTTTAACTTCAATAGTGAATCAGTTGGTTATTCGAGCTGGTAGTCTAAAACATTCGAGCGGAGTGTTAGTTGAAGTGTCTGTCAAAGCCCAATGGACGAGTACTTTAATCTGAAACAATTAAATATTGATTGAAGCAAAAGCAAACGTTTTTGGATTAAAATAAATAAACAATTTCACAATTCGAATGTTAGGCCGTTTTGCATATTTTATTAATTAATACATAGGATTTTTGATTACTAATCCTCAAAATTTTTAAGGATACACGGTGGTTCTTCGTCAAAAAACGGGGGGTTTACATTTAACTTTTTTTCTGATCTTCAATAGGTTCAAAAGGGGTGATCCATTACTTCTGAACCACCGTGTATTGCGCAACGCAAGAGAAGAACAAACAGAAAATAATTCACCTGATGAGACCTATTAAGTCGAAACCGGTCGTGAAATACCTGTTTGTTTCTCCTCTTCCTATTTTATACAATTGAGGCGCTCCGAATACGAAGGGCGAACTCGACAAAACGTAGTTTCGAGATATTCGCATTTTAAAGTTTTCTGTAAAGGGCGAACTCGACAGAAAAGTCACTCTCTGGAATTTTCGTGGCGAGATTTTAGAATCATCATAGAATCATAGAGAAAGGGTTTTTTAAAAATCACCAATCTCGAAAAGAAAAAAATATTAAATAAAAAAGGTTGAGAGTAGAGCTTTGCCGCATATCGGTTTTTACGTATTTTAAAGGGGAAAAAAGGGGAAACTCAATGTAAAAATTACATGGGTGTATTCTTCAAAATGTATAGAATCTGAAAATGAAAAAAAAAATTTGTCCGATGTCGAGTTCGCCCTTCGTATTCGGAGCGCCTCAATTAATTAATAAGTCTGTAGTAACATTAACCCTTTTATGTTCACTTTGTTTTTATGAATGAAATCGATTATTAGTTTGATTTAGAGTAATTTAACCGAATACGGCCCTGACTGACAACAATCATTATTATGTATAAACAATCAAGTGAAATTAATTGTTTCTAATGATGTAGCAATTTAAAGTTTTGCGTTGTTAATGGTGTAACGATGATGAAAGAAAAATGATAAATACAAAACATGCCATTTGTCAACCGAAATGAGATTATTGGGAACATTATTGCCATTCCCGGGTTTTTCCGCCTAGATGACAAATCAGCCCTCGGGGGGTGTTGCCCTTTAGCGAGCGGAGCACCTCAAAAGTTGATTTAATAAATAAAATATATAAAAAAAAATCTTACCTTCGGGTACGCTTCGAGGACTTTAAAGGAATTTCTGTAAACGTAGCTCTGGCCCTTTTTAAGTGGGCAGGTGGCTTTAGTTTTCCATCTTCGCTGTAAAAAATTACAAGCGTTTGTACCATCGACTCCAATAAGGGAACGGGATGCCGACAATCACTGCGTGGACGTTTGTTTGGACAGACTTTATATCACGATCTGAAATCAAACACGATTTTTTTTCTGTAAATAAGAACTCTTTTTTCCGCTACTTTTTTGAACCATCTAAGCTTGTTGATTTTATTTACATGAGCTTATTGATTCAACCACATTTTTAAAAATAGATGTTTTATTTATTTTTTAAAAATGATCTTTTTTTTAATTTTGTTCCTACTTCAGCAAATAACCTTTCTTAAGAACGCATTTTTTCACTTGGAGAACGTGAGGGATTTTTTTTCCATGACTATATTATATTAGTAAACGTTTAAAAAAATTGTTACGTAAAATAAACCGTTTAGTCCGCCCCAGATTTCATAGACGTTCAAATTTTTAACTTCATCAGATAGTCTGCTTTTTCTTCCAAGTTTTTCTAATAGCCTTCGAAACTTTAAATCCAATTTGTAAGATATAACTTTTTAAAATAATTCCTCAATATCGATTTCACCCTCATAAATGATGAAAAAAGCCGTCGACATGTCGTCAATTTACACAACATTGTACCAGATAATTGTGAAAAGTATTTTGTCATGTTTTACCGTGCGTGATGGAAGGCGTTAGAGCAAACAAGTCCCAACCTCGTTACTTTACTCCTCGCGTTTATTATTGTAAATAAAATATTTGTTACTGCAAACATATTTACCTCCGTTTATCTTCCAATTTTAGATTATATCGTGTAGTAAAAAAAGAAGAATAAACCTTAATAAATTGAAGATTTAAAATTATTGAAACATTTTTTCCCCACATCTTATTTTTTTATATTCACAATCCTAATTAAACAAGATTATTATGTTTCCTATTAGCTCCACGCACTCGTTTAAATTCTAAAAACATTAACTGGACCTATAATTTAAAATTTAATAAAACAAGGGGTTATATAGAATTTTTGATTGCTTCCATATTATTTTAATGGCACACATTAAAAACGAAATGTCTCACTTATTGTTTCAGAAATGCACTGAGGCAGAAGATGGGGATACAAAAAAAAAATTAATAAAAAAACCCATCATAAGGGTAATTTTAAAAATCCCATTTATTGAGTTCTATAGAATGCCTTTTTGGATACATGAATTTTAACAAGAAAAAATGAGGCGCTCCGAATACGAAGGGCGAACTCGACATCGGACAAATTTTTTTTTTTTTCATTTTCAGATTCTAGACCTTTTGAAGAATACACCCATGTAATTTTATATTGAGTTTCCCCTTTTTTCCTCTTTAAAATACGTAAAAACCGATATGCGGCAAAGCTCTACTCTCAACCTTTTATTTAATTTTTTTTTTCTTTTCGAGATTTGGTGATTTTTAAAAAACCCTTTTCTCTATGATTCTAAGATGATTCTATGATGATTCTAAAATCTCGCCACGAAAATTCCAGAGAGTGACTTTTCTGTCGAGTTCGCCCTTAACAGAAAACTTTAAAATGCGAATATCTCGAAACTACGTTTTGTCGAGTTCGCCCTTCGTCTTCGGAGCGCCTCAAATGAATGTATTTCTTTTATGAAAAAGAAAAAACGAAATGTTGAGCTAGCCGTTCTACTTGACTAGTCGGCCTCGCTTCAAGGGAGTTGATTTTATTAAGTAGATAGATAGTAATACCTTTTGTCCTTGATGAAACAAGATCCAATGATCTGTATAATCCTTAAAAGGAGGAAAAAAGCTACTTTTTATAATTTGTAAATAACTCGAATCGCTTGCAATATTTTTATGAATACGATTTTCGATTTAAAAATTAATTTTTTTCAAAACTTTTTAGTGAAGCGTGTTAATCGAATCGTATTTTTTTCCGCTCAAACTGTTTTGGGGTTCTTGTTAAAAATTTATGCTCTCGTTATTTTACAATAATTCGGTAAAGCAGACGAGCACAAGGTGTGCAATTACCTGTAGATGATTCTCGGCAAGGACATTTAAAAAATAACTTTTTAAATAATTTTTTTAAATCTTTTCGAATTGAACCAAAAGAAAATATTCAACCTTCGTGTTTTTCATTCATAATTATTTACGGGTTTCGTCAATATAAAAAGTACATCTCAGGGTCATAAAATGAATCAAAAATGTACAAGATGCAAGACTCTAACCTTGAATCTTTGAATAAAAAATGTCTTAAAAATTTTCAACAAATTACCATCCTTTGAAAAAAAAGTGAAGAAGTTTCAGTCATTAGAGAAACATATTTAATTTTTTTTATTACATTTTCGGAATATTTAGTTTCAAGATTACCTGGCTTCAGTTTGAGTTCGACTACGACGTCAGTTTTTCTCCTTAATCTGCACGGAGGTCCTTTGCAGGCACTTACTTTGAGAATCTCCTGAGTCAAATTACCCTTTTGCGCTGAAACAAAAATAGCAATAAAAAATTCAATTAGTATTGAATAATTGATTTTTACGTCATAAAAAAAGTTAATCATCTTTTTAATGAGTTTCCCCCAATTATTAACGATTTTTTCGAATCATTGTATAATATTAAATAAATACATAATGCAGATCGTATATGGTGTTTTATTTTCTTTTACAATACAGGTCGCCTAAAAAGAAAGTTGTTTATACTACACGTACTTTACTTTATCTAATTTGGCGCAGAATCTCAATTTTCCTTACGGTTTGGTGAAATTTGGTGAAGAACTGAAATTACACCCTATAAAAAATTTCAACGAAAAAACCTTGAGACGTTTGACCTCACCGACTGCGAAGAATAAATTCCTTTTGAAAAGTTTAAATATTGTAAATAATTCAGAATAGAAATTTCAAGTCCTACTTTCTTCTCTCTTAAACAAAAAAAATTCAACAATAGCGGAATTGAGAAACTACTTACTAATGGAGGTGCTCTGAAAATTTATAATTATCGCATAATATAAATTCATTATTATTGTAATACTTTCCAAACTTCTTTTTTTTTTTTTTTTTTTTTTTTTTTTTTTTTTTTTTTTTTTTTTTTTTTTTTTGATAGAATTTAACGAAAAAAGTATAGAGAAGTCAAGAAAAAATAATTTAGAAAAAAAATTGAAATTTTTCTTTGCGTTTTACGAGAAAACTTGACTTAGCAGAAATTAGGCGTGCAGAAGCCGGTAGGTACACACGCGAACGAACGTATTTTTCACGCTAAAAATAATAATGTTTTCACATTTTATATCAATATAAAATCTAATTTTGTTGTAAATTTTTCAACAATAAATAAAAGGGTTTTTCAAATTACACTATGTTGGAGCTAAAAATTTTTTCTTCCTAAAAAACCAGGATTTTCCCCAGAAAGCTTATTTTTGAATTTCCAAAAGAGATTTAAGTTATTGTAATATAATAATAGAGGTGGGTGTTTAAGACCCCGTCGACTGTTTGGATCTTGAGTTTGTTTGTGGTGCCGTCTGGGCGTCCGTTTTATTTCTTTTAATTCCTTTTATAGGCACTTTCAGTGACGTCGAACCCTTCGCAAAAACCTACCCTGCATTCGGGCTGACGTTGAAGGGTCTTCACACCATCCCCACTTATTAAAGAAACCGTCACCAAAAAAAAAAAAAAATTTCATGAAAAATATAATAGGAAGAAATTCAGGGTGTTCTGCCCTGTTCAGAGTGGCCTGCCTGGGCGAAGGATTAATTTTTCTACCTAGTTTTTGGGAAAGAAAAATTATTAAATTGCGCTACTTTGTGGAAGTTCCCGTCGATTCCAGCTCCAGACTACCACTTTTTTCACTTAATATTTTAATTATCTATCTATTTAATTACCAGTTTATTCATTAGTTTATTTAATCTATTTTAATTACCATTATTCTTGATTTTTATCATCAAATAATGCATTAAAATGATTAAAACTATGAAATAAAATGTTGAATAATAATGAACAATAAGAAAATGTTGACTTTTATTTTTAAAAAAAGTTGCATCACAATGCAAGCCGCCGGAAAACGCGAGCTCGGATTATAAAAAAATTGAGTCCAAAAATTTGTTAAATCTTTTGCAACTACGGTGTAAATAATCAAACTCAGAGTAATGTAAATTATTAAAAAAATAAAAACTTACGAGGACACTTGAATGCGTTTGTGCTTGCGACTTCTTGACACGCCAGAGTCACCAAAAAGGCGAAAAAGAAAAGTTTTAAAATCATGTTTTCGACGCGACGGTTTCGGCGACCGAAAAGAGACTAAACGGTTTCAAAGTGTCTGCAAGGTTTTGATCTTCCTTGGCCATCTCTCTCTTTGGTATCTCTTTCCCCTTCCTATCTTCAAAATTCCTAGGTCATCTTCTTCTGTATTGGCTTCTCGGAAATAACAAAAGTTCGCTTTGTGGACGTTTTGAATTTTAAACAGTATTTCGCCCGTCTTTTAAAAGAAATTTTATTTTAAATTTTTAAGGATCTGTATTAAAGTGAGGTGAGGACGATCTCTTGGTAGAGTGAAATTAGTCGAGGTCACGGTTAGCTTGCTTAGAAATACATAAAGGGCATCGTTAATTAATTAATGACCCATAATTAACGTGTTTCCCAGCCATCGTTATATCCATTTTAAGTGAATCTTCTCAAATATTCAAAGTCGGTATCACTCATTAAATAAAACAATCTTGAGTTTTTTGTGCCGTCTGGGTCCGTCGGGCGTTTTATTTCTTTTAATTCCTTTTATAGGCACTTTCAGTGACGTCGAACCCTTCGCAAAAACCTACCCTGCATTCGGGCTGACGTTGAAGGGTCTTCACACCATCCCCACTTATTAAAAAAAAAACCAAAAAAAAATTTCATGAAAAATAAATAGGAAGAAATTCAGGGTGTTCTGCCCTGTTCAGAGTGGCCTGCCTGGGCGAAGGATTATTTTTTCTACCTAGTTTTTGGGAAAGAAAATTATTAATTGCGCTACTTTGTGGAAGTTCCCGTCGATTCCAGCTCCAGACTACCACTTTTTTTCACTTAATATTTTAATTATCTATCTATTTAATTACCAGTTTATTCATTAGTTTATTTAATCTATTTTAATTACCATTATTCTTGATTTTTATCATCAAAATAATGCATTAAAATGATTAAAACTATGAAATAAAATGTTGAATAATAATGAACAATAAGAATAAATGTTGACTTTTTATTTTTAAAAAAAGTTGCATCACAATGCAAGCCGCCGGAAAACGCGAGCTCGGATTATAAAAAAATTGAGTCCAAAAATTTGTTAAATCTTTGCAACTACGGTGTAATAATCAAACTCAGAGTAATGTAAATTATTAAAAAAAAAACTTACGAGGACACTTGAATGCGTTTGTGCTTGCGACTTCTTGACACGCCAGAGTCACCAAAAGGCGAAAAAGAAAAGTTTTAAAATCATTTTCGACGCGACGGTTTCGGCGACCGAAAAGAGACTAAACGGTTTCAAAGTGTCTGCAAGGTTTTGATCTTCCTTGGCCATCTCTCTCTTTGGTATCTCTTTCCCCTTCCTATCTTCAAAATTCCTAGGTCCTTCTTCTGTATTGGCTTCTCGGAAATAACAAAAGTTCGCTTTGTGGACGTTTGAATTTTAAACAGTATTTCGCCCGTCTTTTAAAAGAAATTTTATTTTTAAATTTTTAAGGATCTGTATTAAAGTGAGGTGAGGACGATCTCTTGGTAGAGTGAAAATTAGTCGAGGTCACGGTTAGCTTGCTTAGAATACATAAAGGGCATCGTTAATTAATTAATGACCCATAATTAACGTGTTTCCCAGCCATCGTTATATCCATTTTAAGTGAATCTTTCTCAAATATTCAAAGTCGGTATCACTCATTAATAAAACATACGAAATCCTTAACATGAGTAACAAAAGACTCATTAGTTATGTTTCGAATAGTCCTCAACTCCCCTGAAGGAGAATTAGTTATGCCATAATTTCTCAAAGTGAAGGACATCAGTTGTGACAATTTAAACTGGGATTTTCACGGTTGTCTTCTTCGACGGGCCTTCATTCGGGCCAACACCTATCAGCACGAAGGCTCATACATAATTTGCATAAGAATGTTCAACAGATCTTCATAGAATATTTAGCACGTCATTATTGTGTAGAAACTTTGACTCTTTTTTTTACCTCATTTGAAAGTATTTCATTCATTCTTTTTGTTTTTGATAAACATCAAGAATTTTTTTTTTGAAATTTTTAGTTTTATATGAGGAACACAAATTGAATATATTTGATGGTAGAAAGACAATTACGAAAGGAGGTATAATATGTGGAAAATCGTTGATGGTTGTGGTCTTTTCGACTAGGTTTCGGTTAATACGGTCGTAGTAAGCGGCGCTTACAGGACCCCTCCTTCCTCCCTCTCCCTCCTAACTTAGTTTAGGTTTCCCATGGTAGTGTTGAGGAGATGAAGATTCAACCGAGTGGAAATAGATAGGATACACTCAGAGGGCTAGACAAAGGGGTTGGGGAACACTGGCCGTTTCACGTACAGCGGAGTCCTCCGAAGGATAATCACATCTAATCCTTACCCCCGGAGAGTCGATCGAGCGAGAACATGCGGACAATGAAAATTAACTGGGGAATTGTATCATCTTTCATTTACATCCTTCTAATATCCCTTCATTTACACCAATGGATCAAATCTTTGAAACCGTTTTTTGAGAGAAAAACATAATTATAAATAACAAATTTAATTATAATATGAATCGTCCACATTTAAAATGGAATTAACGCTATAAATTATTTTCAAAGCCTCTCCCAAAAATAACGGATTTTATGTTTTAACATCCCATCGAATGTTTGACACTCAATTCATAATTAAGGACAAGAGACATTGTCACAACCAATTTGACCGTAAACTGTGTTATTTTATTTCATTTTTTTCGAACTCCAACTGATTTATTAAACTTCGTTTTATTCTACGCGCTTTTAATAAAATTAGGAGGAAAAATTCCACGCACTGGGATTCGAACCTAGTACCTCTCAATATGAAAAAATATACAGGGGTCCGGAAACACATGGCAAGCGTCTGGAGAGCGTTAAAAAGTGGTTTTACGAAAAAAAGTTAAATGTAAACCCCCTTAATTTAAATCAAAGAATTTGATGGTGTAGTTTAAAATGCTTGGATATACAGGGTGTCCCAACAACCTAACTTCGTTATTTCAAATGAGAACCCGCCAGCCGGCGCGGGCGTTCGCCTCGTAAATAAATTAGTCTTTACGTAGATAATCGTAATAATTTAAAGGGTAAGAGAGAAAAAGGACGCACTCCCGAACTTTTACAATAGACTCACGGACGATTCTTCACCTAAATTGATTACTGCGATTCAAACGGCCTTTTTTTTTGATTGAGTTCCGGTTTAAAAGTCCCCTCCCCCACACACGTTTGTCACGAAATGCTGACTTGTTGAACCTTTAAGGAAATTGAATGCGAACGAGAAAAAAATTCACAAGATGCGTTAATTTTCCAAAGTTTCTCGATCCTGAGCAATAAAGGTTCTTAGGACTTGGTAGCAAAAAAGACCCTTTGGAGTTTCAATCACGGTTAATTAACAGAAAGACTCCCCAATAGGCTCTTCTGCTCAATAACAGGGGTAAACACGTGGCTATTTCAAACTATTGTTTGACAATTCAAATATACAAGAAGTTAAAAAAAAAAATTCATACGGTATAAACTTTTTGAGGTTTTCACTCAGATGTAAGTTTACCTTATCTGACGAACCTGTGAGAAGACAAATAACGAGAGATACTCTGTAAACCTTGGAAGGATGAAGGAAATCAAAAGTCCCTCTTTGACATGGAACTCTTTCGTCTTTCATAACTTGTTACCCTTTTCCAGGGACTTTCACTTTCTCCACCTTTAGATTTAACTCTTCACGGCAAAGACTTTCACCTTGATCGAGCTTGATTAACCTCTCCAGATTATTTACGACGATGGGAGTGTATAAGTAATTTTTTATTATATCAGAACTAGCGCTGAGGAAAACTTATACCCATAGGTTCTGTAAGATCACCCCGAAAATCATCCTTCGAGGTTATCGTAGAAATAAATGAGTTGATCCATAATTTATGTAGCACTTTTCTAAAATAAATCTTAAAATCAGGGCCAACATTGTTACGTAACTTGTGATTCATTGATGGCATTGAAACAATGATCTTACCATCAAGGTAAGCCTGAAGGATGAATCACGGGACGGGAAGCATCGAAGTTCGTGTGCCCCTTCCAGTTTTAAGTAAAATTTTCCTGAAATCTACTTGGCCTTCAGTGCTTTTTTTTAAATTCCCCTAAATTTTAATTCTTAAACTTAAAAAAAAATTGATTGCTGTACTGCAATTTCGCCATGTCTACCAACAGCTTAATTGAAAGGGTTTTCAAATGTGGAAACTTGGAACCTCTCCTAATTACTCACTAACGGATGAAACGAGTAGCATTCTGGTTAATGAGCTGATTTAATAAGTTTAATGATACAAAATTAGTTTACATTCATCGAATTCTAGTTTGAGGATTTCATTTCATTCAAAATAAACTTATAAATACAACGACAGTGCTTGTGGGATGCTTCGAATGTTTAAAAAAATTAAGTTCCTGGGGAGTCCTATCTAGTTTGAAATGATTCTAATTATGCTTCTAATTTTTTTTTGCAATGGCGATTTTCCACTTTACTCGGTCGAAAGTCAATCATATAAAAAATGATCGATACTTTTGTTGTTGCTAAAATGATATTTTTTTCAGTGAATAAATAAATCAAATATTAAAGGTTATTAGCTGAAGGAAGAAGGTAGATATCCAGCGAATAGGTCAATAACTGTCATTCGGATTATTGAATCTGTCATTCTTATCACTGTCAACCGTTAACGAGAAAGACACAACTTAATAGCCCAGCTTAACAGCTTTCTCCGTTCTCCTTTTAGTTTTTATTTTGATAGATGGTTTTAGTTCGATGGAAATGAAGAGTTTTTTCTTGTTCTACGTAAATATGTTTAAAGGACTTGACCCCTCTTTCCAGTAGGGAAGGCGTTGCGGAAAAAAAATTTAAAAAAATGCACTCTCCCAGGCGGTTTTTAGAAACGGGTACAAAGGATTATTGATCATTACCGATACCTGTTGGCCTTTATTTTTAAATTATTTTGAAAATTGCCCTCCTTCTGAAATTGGCGAAAAAAGCGGAGATGCACGATTGCGGTTTTCCGGAACAAAAGAAATAAAAGAACCAGACCACAAGATTTGGCAGTCAACCGTGAGTCGCGTCGCGATCGTCTTTTATTAACCTTGAGTGATCATTCTTCTGAGTTTGTGATCATAATAAAAACCTTGAGCAAGATCGGGAAGGCCGTGAATAAATCGGTAAATATTAAAAAGAAACATTAATAAAACATAAATACCTACCTATTGGCTATTTGTCGAGATTTTTTTTTATTAGGTACTAATAATCATATATTGGTTGGGACCGGGGTTTTAACCAAAATCAAGCAGCTTGTGTACATCCTACAGAATGGCAAAAATTTGATTTAAACAAAGTTCTTATACGCTGTATAAATTGGGTGGAGATAAAACTGCATTCTATTCCTAAGTGTTTTTGGTTGATTACAAAAGGAGCCGGGACCACGTTTTGTTTTGACCCCCTATCCTCCTCTTCTCCTTCAACGGATCAACTTCAACAAGTGAACGGAGACATGTTTGTTTGATTTAAACCGAGAGCTGGATTGCGAAACGGGCGAATGGATCAGGAAGGGTGAGCGAGAAGGGAGGAATGGGCTTGGGCCTTGGGGTGCGAACGATTCGAACAGCGTCGGTTTAAATGAGACTTGTTCTGTGGGGACCCCATTACTCAGATCCCTGTTGTGGTTTTTTCTGCCTTCTTTCCTCGCTTTTTTTTTGTATCTTCTGAATAGAGACACATACAAAATTAACCAAAGACCATTTTAAAGAACGCTTTTCAAAAACCAAAATTAGCAGAAAGACTGAACTAAAATGGAAAATATTAAAATTATAATATTTAAAACAATCTTTAGAGTGAACGTAAACGAATAAATTAATACATTAAAGTGCTCGAGGACCTACTTAACTCTTCCCTCAACTAAGAATCTAAAAGGTTCCCAGTAAAATAATGTAGGCAACTCTCAAGACTAGTAGCGGAAAAAATTACCCGCAATACTTTTCTCCCGTGCGGCATAGTATAACCTTTAAGCCGTTTAAAAGAATGCATCCTTTTTATTTTTAACTTGAAAAGTGCATAAATGGTAATTAATTTAGCTTAAATGCATATTATGATCTCTAAGCGACTCTAAGCTTTTTAAAGTTAATTAATATCCGGTCTTCGTGGCCGCCTTTAAGCCAGGACATCGGGGTTCAATCCGTCTGTTTAGAAGTTTAAACCGAGAGCTGGATTGCGAAACGGGCGAATGGGATCAGGAAGGGTGAGCGAGAAGGAGGAATGGGCTTGGGCCTTGGGTGCGAACGATTCGAACAGCGTCGGTTTAAATGAGACTTGTTCTGTGGGACCCCATTACTCAGATCCCTGTGTGGTTTTTTCTGCCTTCTTTCCTCGCTTTTTTTTTGTATCTTCTGATAGAGACACATACAAAATTACCAAAGAGCCATTTTAAAGAACGCTTTTCAGAAACCAAAATTAGCAGTCGTGAACTAAAATGGAAAATATTAAAATTATTAATATTTAAACAAATCTTTAGAGTGAACGTAAACGATAAATTAATACATTAAAGTGCTCGAGGACCTACTTAACTCTTCCCTCAACTAAGAATCTAAAGGTTCCCAGTAAATAATGTAGGCAACTCGACTAGTAGCGGAAAAAAGTTACCCGCAATACTTTTCTGCCGTGCGGCATAGTATAACCTTTAAGCCGTTTAAAAGAATGCATCCTTTTTATTTTTAACTTGAAAAGTGCATAAATGGTAATTGAATTTTAGCTTAAATGCATATTATGATCTCTAAGCGACTCTAAGTTTTTAACGTTAATTAATAACCGGTTTCGTGGCCGCCTTTGTAAGCCAGGCATCGGGGTTCAATCCGTCTGTTTAGAAGAAATTTTAATTGGAATAATCCCCGGGAAAATTCGTTCTAGGCAGACCATGGATAGTCATCCTCACGGAATTTGTTGGGTGAGCTCAACTAGCAATTGAGAGGTCCTCGGTTCGTATCCTAGTTCATGAGATTTTTTTTCATCCTTAAATTTTTTTTAAAGATATAGAATGATTCGGTGATTTAATTAATAAAATACAGTTATTACAGTTTATACAGAATGAGTAATGATTTCGATGAAAAACTGTCGGCATCATATGAGTAAAGTTGTGGAAACTGGTTTTGAAATGAAACAGAAGCGGCAATTAGTAAACTATAGCTCAATAAGACGACCCCGGGGGTAGATCGTCTGAACGTTTGCGGCGGCCGGGGTGTCAGGGGAGGGGGCGGCTCTGTTCGAAAGTCGCCGAGGCGAAGAAGGGTCCAGAAATATAAATTCGGAATGTAAGTGCGGAGGTTAAGGGCGCAGGCGCTTGTTGATGTATACTAGAATAAGGGTTGTACGGCAGTGTGCTCACGGCGTTTCAACCGGACGGTTCGCGTTCCATTCGACCCCGACACTGTTTTCAGACGACGTCGATCTACTCGTGTTATGGACCTCAAAACTTAAGAGCGAGTGTCAAGTGAACCATGCTGCGGCCCGTGATTTTTTTAATCCTCGCCTCCTTGGCTTCTTGTCGCTATCGCTATCCCGAAACAAACAGGTGAATACACAAAAATTTTTATATAAAAAAATCCCAATGAAAACGCTATCATGGAGGAATCTCACTATTTGGACCTCCATATCAAGAAATAGTAGACATTTCGTTTTGACTACTTAATTTTTTTTCCATGTTGAAAACAGCAAACTGTACATAAAAAATTATTCAAAAGCCCTTTTTTTTAGGTTAGCCATTCGATGTTGGTATGAATGAATTAACCGGTTTTTTCTCTCTCAGAATAATTAACATTACCCAATTTTTTTTTGTTCACGTCCTATTGAAATTAACATTCGTTTGTCATTCACGTTCCGCCAAATAAGAGTGAATCTCCTTTTTCCTTGTTTATTTTCTTTTTGACTTTGATTGACGTGCGTGAAAACTCAAGAATTATTCACGCGATCCCTTTTTAATTATTTTATTTTTTTATGAAGATATAAGCTTGGTTAACAAAGTAACTCTCACTTCCAAAGTAATTCTATTCTGTAAACTAAATAGCGGTCACTCAGTGATTGGAATACTTACTTTCCTTCTAAATTTCAAATTTTACATAGCTAGGCCATTTAAAAAGGGTTTCTTTTAAGGTTTTTTAGCGTGAAAATTCGTAATTAACTTACACAGTTTGATTTGGTCTTACATTTTTTCCCACCCTCGTTTTAAAACGTTAATAAATTCTTGACTCCCTCCCGTTCCTTCTCTCTTCTTCTTGAGAGACTAAAACGTTTTCCAAATTGAAATACGAGAGTCGTATATCATAGGAGATGCCTATATCTTCCTTCCTCTGCTTTCCGGCCCACTCCCTTTTCTCTCATTCCCTTTTAAACTCTTTTTAGACTTTAAAGTTATTAAGTAAATTTTTTTTGTCGAATCATTAAGAGTTAAGTCCTCTTCTTGGTGGACTTTCCCGGTCTAATCCAATGCGGATGAAACATTTTTTACGTGCCTATTTAATAAATCCTATTTTTAAAATGGCAACATTATTAACGATATTTTTACGAAACCATAATATGAGGCGCTCCGGATACGAAGGCGAACTCGACAATTTTAAAGTTTCGGTTTTTACGTATTTAAAGGGGAAAAAATGGCGAACTCAACATAATATATAAAAATTATATGGGTGTATTCACCAAGAGGTCTAGAATCTGAAAATGAAAAAAAAAACTGACGTCGAGGGTATCACAATAACTTCTTTAAGGAAGTTAAAAAATTTGTCCGATGTCGAGTTCGCCCTTCGTATCCGGAGCGCCTCATATTTTTGTTTAAAGAAATACATATAAAAATAATTAATGAAATTTTATTTATTAGTTTCTAAATACACTCCTCGTCAAAAGTATTGCAACACCTATGAAACTCCAGTTAAACACTTTGGTTTAAGCAGGATCTTACTAAACATTTGGAAATTTTGAAAATTTTCTATAATAAAGTAATTTTTCATTTTGTCTTTTATAAGTTGGCATTATTTTTATTACTTTTTCTGAATAAATTTCTTTATTTTAACTGTATATAAATATTCAGTATTACCCTAAGCTCCATGGGTTATAATTTTTCAGTAATCAGTACATTGAGGCGCTCCGGGTACGAAGGGCGAACTCAACATCGGACAAATTTTTTTTTCATTTTCAGATTCTAGACCTCTTGGTGAATACACCCATATAATTTTTATGTTGAGTTCGCCCTTTTTTCCCCTTTAAATACGTAAAAACCGATATGCGGCAAAGTTCTCACTGCGGTATCCGAGCGGGTACGAAGGGCGAACTCCACATCCTAGTCCACAACCCGCACTCTTTTTCCCATTCCAGGGCATGACTTTTCTGTTTAGTTCGCCCGTAACATAAAACTTATAAATGCGAATATCTCGAAACTACGTTTTGTTGAGTTCGCCCTTCGTACCCGGAGCGCCTCATTCGAAGGTGTTGCAAAACTTTGATGAGGAGTTTATATATTAAATCCTTTCGATCTGGAGCTTTAAGTAGGGTATATGTTTTGTGCTTTGAAATTTAAAAATTGAATTTAGAAGTTTAAAATAATGGGTTCTTCAGTCAGGATGATAAAATGGCAAATTCATTCATTTAGCGCGTTTGACTAGATGATGAGGTCCTGGATTCGAATCGTAGCCTGTGGAAAATGGAGAATTTTCCCGTAGAAAATGGAGAATGATTGAACGATTTAATAAGCACATTGCCCTCAGAAAAAATTAAAAAAAAAAAGTGGTAAAATTTCTTCAAAATTCTCATCCTCAGTGGCTGAATTCGATTTTGTAAAACGAGAGGGAAACATTTCGACAAATTATGAAAAACGGTTCACAGTTAAATCCGTTAAACCCTTTTGAATATTAAGACAAGGAAGCCCTTGTGATTAAACGATTCCCGGTTGATAAGGACGGAGGGAGATCGGGAGTCGACGAAGGGGAAGAAAGGGCGAGAGAGACGGAAAGATCTTCATTTGAATTGTCATCGTTTGACTAAAGTTTGGTAACAATGAATATGTTGAGCGGTGGCTTTGCTAAGCCAACACGAACGATACGCAGTACACAAGGGGAACTTTTGCCCTCTTCCACCCCTTGTCGCCAACGGAGTTTAAAGTTGACGCATCAAGTTAGAATAGTTGTTCAACTTTAGATTGGTCCTAAAAGTTGAGGCCGACTGTCATTTTCATTGAGACCTTCGACCTGCACCGGCGTTTTCCTCAACCCACCTCGCCTCAAAAGCCACAGACAAAAACAGAACCTCCCTTTCTTGTTAATATATTCCTTTTTTTTAAGAGAAGACCAAAAAACCTTTTCTTCTTTCTTTTCCTAATTTGCTCAGTATACGAAATAATCAATATTAATTTTCTAAATGTAAAAAGAAATTCATAAAAATGTAAAATACTTGACAAATTTTTTTACTGACCACGATAAAATTAATAAAGGGCTGCTAGGTGAAAAACGGTTCACAGTTAAATCCGTTAAACCCTTTTGAATATTAAGACAAGGAAGCCCTTGTGATTAAACGATTCCCGGTTGATAAGGACGGAGGGAGATCGGAGTCGACGAAGGGGAAGAAAGGGCGAGAGAGACGGAAAGATCTTCATTTGAATTGTCATCGTTTGACTAAAGTTTGGTAACAATGAATATGTTGAGCGGTGGCTTTGCTAAGCCAACACGAACGATACGCAGTAACAAGGGAACTTTTGCCCTCTTCCACCCCCCCTTGTCGCCACCAACGGAGTTTTAAAAGTTGACGCATCAAGTTAGAATAGTTGTTCAACTTTAGATTTATCGATTTTCGACTTCCCTTTCGAGGCAAATATTTATATTCAGACCAATACAAGTCAGACCGTAACCAGATTCGAAGGTCCAGAGGTGGATAGGGAGCAAACGCATACAACCCTTCCTGGATATACTACAGTATTGTCAAATATTATTCTTTTACTGGAGTTCTCTTTCACAAAATTAAAGAAAGAGATAGAAAAAGATTTTTTAAATAAAATCATCAAGCATAAAAATCACATAAAATATGTAAAGAACTGTTAAAGATACTTATAAACTTTAACCTAGTCCTTTCGTGTTCGGAGAAGCATAAAACATTGAACTTTAGTGATTGACATGACAAGATGATCTGGAAATCCTTCTTTTCTTTAAAAAAAATAACAGTGGAAGACAAGATTCGCTCTGAGTTTTCATTTTATATCCTTTGGAAATAGCGGGAAATGTATTTTTGATATTTTATCAAGTTGAATTTTTTTTTTATCAAGATTGAAGAAAACATCTGCTAAATAGATCAAATAAATATTTTGGAAGACTTTTTTTTGTATGGTTCTTATCTTGGAAAGCTACCTACATTCTTTACAATGGGGCCTAGTGAGACCCTCGAAAAATGGTTTTCATAATATTATTGCCTTAAAAATTTAGAGGGATTTTTTCATTCATGAATTGAGGCGCTCCGGGTACGAAGGGCGAACTCGACATCGGACAAGTTTTTTAACTTCCTTAATGAAGTTATTGTGATACCCTCGACGTCGGGTTTTTGGGGAAGGGTTTTCCAGTTTTTTTTTTCATTTTCAGATTCTAGACCTCTTGGTGAATACACCCATATAATTTTTATGTTGAGTTCGCCATTTTTTCCCCTTTAAATACGTAAAAACCGAAACTTTAAAATGCGAATATCTCGAAACTACGTTTTGTCGAGTTCGCCCTTCGTACCCGGAGCGCCTCAATTCTTTTTCCATAATTTTTTTTTTTAACTTTTTCGATAATTAAATTATTTTGTATTGAAATAAATTAATGGTATCGCTTTTATTTGGATTTTGAACGCTGGAAAAAAAATGCCGACAGTGAAAATTGGTGATTGTCAAAAAAGAAGCGAGCGTTTTATTGGCCCAGGCGTTAAAGGGGTAAACGGAAAATAAACTTCGCGCCGAGTCAGCGACTGTCGAAAGATGTGCAATAAAATATTTTATATCCAGTTATGAATCTTTCTGATAAATAAAAAAAAAGAGGGTGGAAAAAATGGAGAAGTATACACGACATAAACATGTTTTATTCCGGTACTGTGTGAATGCATTTAAAATGTTTGTTATGTAGATTTTTTTTTCGGTCTTCTTTGTTTTTTGTAGGTAGTATCTAATCGTGTTGGAATTTCTTTTTTGTTCTGCTTCTCTGGAATATTTCGCCAAGTTCTTTCGAATAAAATAAATTTTCTATAGCATGTACATAATTTTTTATTACAGGAAATTTTGAAGACCTCATAAAAACATGGAAAAAATTTTATGCATATTTTATTGGGAGTTAAAAAAATCCGCAAGTTCAAAATTAGATAAGTATGAAATTATTATAAGGTATAAAAAAAAATTGATTTGAAAATACTTTGACAGATTTCCCTTTTGACGTTGTAAAAAATTTAGTGATTAATTTTTAAATTTATGGTGAGAAAAAAAAATTAAATGTAAAAGAAAAACATGTTGGTCAAAGTTATACATAATTATGGTCCTGTTTAAACTTCATACAAAGGCCGGACCTATAAACGCCGCCTGACGTCGTCACTTGAGTTTACACAGTAGGAATTGAAGCCCATTAAACGCCGTTAAGCCACTCACCCCTTTTGTTGTTTGAAATAATAATTATGAACTCTGTAATTTTTTATGCGAATTTTTACTTTGAGGTCACATTACGTGAAGAAGGGGGGGGTCGAGCTTAAATTTGTTTTATAGCTTTAATCTAAAGCTTTTAAGAGGCAAAAACTGCTCTTGGAAACTGATAAAAGATTATAAAAGTTTTGTAAAAGCTCTTTCTTAATTTAGGAATCTATTTAAGTGTCTACATCAGTGGCTTTTTTTTGTTTATGTTCAAGTCGAAAATGATTAAATTAAAGATTTGATTTTTTTCTGGGAGAATGCTAATACGTAGCCCAGAGGGTCCATTTAATCTAATCTAAGATCATTTGGCGTCGAAACGTTCGACCAAAAAGGGAGGAAAAAAAATTGTTCCTTACCCTGGCACAGAGCCGAATAATGGTTTGTGTTCGGAAGGTGATTCTTTACAGGACTTTAAACATGCCTCCCGGAAGTTATTTTAGTTTAATCGAAGAGTTAGTGGAGAACGAAATTTTTTTAAAATTTTGAAGACGTTAAGTAATTGCAATCATGACAAGTATGGGTTTTGTTGAGATTCTTGAGGGATTTCCAAGCTAATGTATTGAAAATAAGAGTCCTTTATCCCATGAAAACCAACTTTTAGATATTTAAAAAATTTTTTGAAAAGATTTCTTGCATTTTTTCCGAAATCTTCAGATGTTCAACTGTTAAAAAATTTTTTTTCTCTCCAATCTTTGTGTATTGGGCAAAAAACAAATCCAATCGGGTAAAATATTACGAGTAGCGTAGAAACATGTTTCTTAAGGGCTGAAACGAAAATTTAAAGAGGCAGGAGTCTTTCAGGTACATAAAAGGTTTTACACGTTTTAGTTTTTCCAATCGATAAAGGGCGGGAAAAAAAGTATTTTTTATCACATGATAGGTATTTTAATCAAATGTATTTCTGAAAAATAAACATTCGATTCTGTTTATTAATAAAATTGATGGTTTTATTAATTTTTTTAAATGGGAAAGAAAAAGAATCTTTTTAATTTTGGTAAAGTAATTCAGTGGTTGTAAATTGTTACCCAATTTTGAAATTTAGTAGCTTCAATATTGATCTCGTATTCGTGGGCGTGCGGTGGGGGAAGGGGTGAAATAAAGAGAGATGCAATTTGTCAGTCATAATTATGTATTATTATAACCAACATTTTGCGGTTTTGCGTGGAAGGAGTCGGGGGAAGGTTTTGTGGTAACCGAAACATCCTCGCTGAATTGTGTCTAGCAAATGGGTCTCACTAAATTGTAAAACGCCGTTTAAAATGTCATAATTACTCATCGCCGTTAATAATTTACTCGCGTTTTATGTACTGCTTCATCTTCAATCCTTCCTCACTGCCCTTTATTTCCGTTTTGCCCAAGTAAAAAAAAATTTATATTTTGTTTTCTTCTTTTTTTTTATAACGGAAAAGAATGAAAAACGGTTTTACGGGCTGAAATATAAAATCGATCATCCACGGGCTTAACTCGATTACCATAAAAGCACTTAAATCCACATAATGTTTTTTAGCGAAACCTTTAAAATACTTACATTTCATTTCGGGGAAAATTATTGCTGCTCTGGTTTCACTGCCGTCACGATTAGAAAACTCAAAAAAATATTTTTCCGCTTCAAATCTGGCGGCCACTACGGAAATATGGATGACTCTCCACTGAGGTTGAAAAAAATTTATAGCCAGTTTGAAGTATCTATGTAATTAAAGTGCTTAAATAATTTTATCGCCGAAAGAATATTGATTTTATAATTTCCTATTACTGCTTATTTTTTATTTCTTTATTTATTGATTAAGGCAAAAGATAATGAACGGGTTTCATATTTTAAGGGTCTTGTAATTTTAAGGACCTTGAGTTATCTATAATAATCATTGAGAGCAATTAAATAAGTTTTAATTGAGATTAATGTATAGGGTTTATAAATTAGAAATAAAATATTACCTTTGTATATCTGTATATTTGGGCAATTTGCTTAATTTTAAAGATGAGGGCTGCGAATACCTATCTCACTATATACTTCCACCACAATTCTGGTTTTTGTATTTCAAAATTTAAACTTCCCGTAAATGTTAAAATAAAAACTTTATTAGGTATCGTTGGAAATTTTAAGCTGTCATGTCGGCCTCATTTTAGAAAGTAGGATAGGAAGATTAAAATATATAAAGAGATTTGTTTTGCGAACGATATATAAATGATCATGAAGACAATTAAAGGTCTGTCAGAGAAACTAAAATAAACGATTGGATCTGATCCTTTTAATCCCCGACTTTATGCCAATCAGAGGTCATGCCAGCCGAACGGAACGGAAAATTCCGTTTCGATGAATGTGGGAGGAGAGGGAGAGAAAAAAAAAATATAGCAAAAACGAGCAGAATGTAATTTAACCCATGAGAAAATATTATTTTGTTATTTAATTAGGAAAGACCTTCGGGTGTTATCAAGCAAAATATTTCATTCTGGAACGTATTTTATGAGTAAGCCACTGGAAAATTTATATACGTGCTCAAGCCGGGAAATCAACTTCCCATGAAAATGCGACGGGCATTCGAGTAACGAGGAATACCACCGCGATCTCTTAGGTATACAATGAAAGAATTCCTAACATTCCCTATGTTCGGTATTGTTCTCGAAAAAGTACTTGAGCAGTCGTATTCTACCTTCCCTTTTACCTACGGCTCATCCACTTTTATACCCCTTTTATTTTGTAATACACACACACACGATTTTTTCTCTCACAATTTATTCGAAAATCTTTTTCAATACACTATTGCCACTCGTTTTAAACATCAGCAGCCCACTCAGAGATACATAATTTACTTGGACGTAAATGAAAATGAATTAAAAAGTAGTATTGTAATCATCCAATAATGAGGTGGAGTAGTAGCGCCATATTTTAGTAACATGACGGTCAGATTGCCAGACGAATGGTTGTATCCATAAAATCTCGCTGATAGGACATCCCTAAAAGATGGAATTGCCCACCTGAAGAAGCATTTAAAGCCTTTTTTTAACGTCCTCTAAGAGAAGTTAGTTTTACCTTTTAATGTAGGGTCTTGGGAATGGTTTTTCCAGACCCATCAGAGGAAAATTGATTTGTGATCTTCGCCGTTCATAAGGTTGTCTGAAGTGCCGTCCGTCCGTCGCATTTTTTCGGAACACCACGGGCGCAATTTTCACCAAAATTTTACAGAATCTTCTCTTCATAGTAATCTTGAAACTGCCCAGAGATTTTTTCGAAATTCCCAAAAATGGAGAAGATTGAGACGCTCCGGGTACGAAGGGCGAACTCGACAAAACCTAGTTTCGAGAATTCGCATTTTAAAGTTTCGGTTTTTACGGATTTAAAGGGGAAAAAATGGCGAACTCAACATAATAATTATATGGGTGTATTCACCAAGAAGAATCTGAAAATGAAAAAAAACTGGAAGACCCTTCCCCAAAAACCCGACGTCGAGGGTATCACAATAACTTCTTTAAGGAAGTTAAAAAAATTTGTCCGATGTCGAGTTCGCCCTTCGTACCCGGAGCGCCTCATATGTCTGTCTAAAGTTTAGTTTTTCCGAAATTGTCATCAAATTTTCACAGAATCTTCCTTTTATAGCTAACTTAATAATGTCGATTTTTTTTTTTTTAGAATTTAGCAAGTCTTAATCTGTTTGTCTCAAGTTTTGCATAACTCGCTTCGACCGTTTCTAACTTATTTAAATTGATTTTTTCGCCAAAAAAATTGTTGAAAGCTATAAGGAAGTATTAATTACGTAGCAAACGTTTAATCAACGGAATAAAACGATTTAAAGGCTTATAATTAGATTATATACGTCATCAACACTGGGATTATCGTTATTTCATTGTTTTTAAAGAGATGACATGATATTTACAATTTGAATTTTTGAAAAAAAATTTTTCCCCTTCTTTTAAAAACGCAATAACTCTTAATAGTCGTGTTTTGGCCGATTTGAAGGTGGAAGGGTGGTCGGAGGGTGTTGCTCTTTTGAAAATTTCCTCTTCCACGCGATACCCTCATCTCCCGTCGCGTAAAAAGGCCGATTCGGGGAAGGCTGTTAAACCGATTGAGTATGAGAAAAACGCGACATACTATTTCTTTTGATGTTCCATATACGACCTTATTCATTTTTTTTTTTCACAAGGGATTTCTCCATGTTTAAGCCGCAAGTCCAGAAACCTTTGATGAATAATATTTTTTGAAATAAGAATTAAAGCTCAGAAAAGAGGATACAAGGAAATTTAATTGTTTAATATCAAAGGATTTATTCTAAAGATGTCTGAAGTCTTAATTTCATTAACGTGTTCTAATTCCAAATCCTTGTCCTTCACTTTGGGTCAAGCTGAGCTTTCAAGTCTTTGGAATATGAGAAAATCGTATCAAAACGCCTGATCTTCCACAGATCCCATGTGGTACTCGAGTTCTCACGATTTTTGACCGAATACTGCAATTTACAACTAATATTTTACAGGTTGAACGTTCAACTATAATAAACTGAAACAACAGAAGTTCTTCAATTAATAATGCTATATTCAAATTAATAATTAGATAAGGGTTTGAACATACAACGATATACTTAATTATGGGAAAGGCGTACTTAACAGGGAGGATTATCGGCACCATTGAGCTTTCGATCCCTTAACTTTCGATACCTACCAACATGTAATGGCTTATTTAACTTTTATGATCGTTGGACTTCAACTAACTTAAAGTTAACAAATATTTATTATTTATAACATTCCCAAAGTTAAATAAGAATTGGTTTTTAATCAGGGACCTAAATGTTTCGATAAAAAGTTAATTTATCGAAAACTAAATAATAAATTTGTGAATAATTTATTTGCGTAGAATGGTTAAATGGGCGATGAGAAATTTCCTATCGAAAATTTAATAGTAGGTACATAATATATTTTAGTGATCAATATGCCTGAAAATAGGTTCAAAAGTTCAAAATACAATATAGAGGCTTCAACGGAAAAAAAGTAGATAGGCACCCCTTCTCTTTTGGACTGGAGCCGGGGTTCTTTGCGTAAACATAAACCGGACAAAACATTGAAAGAGTGAAAAGAAAATGTATACGTGTAAGCCGGCATTCAACGTATAAAATGGAATAGGATGAGTGGCTTTCTCTTAGAAACTTTCAATCTTTTGAAAAGCCTATGAGAGAGTCTGTTGAGTCGGTTTTCGTATTCCAAAGTGTTTAATAACGTTCCCATTCTCTCTTTCCTCCATTTATTTTCATGCACAATTCACCTCTATTGTCGTTGTCTGTTTATTTATAAATTCTGAATCCAAAGAAATAAAATTATTGAAAGGGATCCTTCAGGACGTGGTCGCGTCCCAGCAAAAGGGAAAAAAACCTCGTTCAATACGTCAGCCTAAAAAATTATTAAGGATTTCCTCGAATCTGGTATTCATAAATGGGTATTAAGGGTCCCTTATACCACTTAATACATCGCAGTTTTTTCTTTGCAGCTTAAATTTTGCGAGAAAACTGTGGGTTTTTAATTTTTTTTTTCTTTTAGATTTTAATCTAGAAGAAACAATCGGAACAAAATGAAGAGAAAATAGTAATTTTTCAAGTTTTTGAATTTGCTCCCAATTTACAAAAAATTGACTGAGGTTAGGGAAAAGCTGTCTTAGTTTTCAGCTGTTATAAACACTCATTAATTTAAATACAAACTCGTTTTATCGATTTTTATGATTAAAATATTGACTTTTTTCTGATTTTCGAAAAAAAAAAAAATCTTTTGTATTTAAGTATATTGTACTCTAAAGCCATATCAAAAAGAAATAATTTTAAAAAACCATCAGTTTTCTCGCAAAATTAGTACAACCCTTAAAGAGCGCTCAAATGACGTCTTCCTCTGAGATTGTACGTGTGATTGTGACTTTTATTTGTGAGTGACATGGATTAGAATGTAGATATCGGTACTATATTCTCTTTTTTCAGCAATCTATAATCATTTTATCATTTGGAAACTTGGTAATGTCTAATCGCTAATGATGAATGATAATCTAATGATATTTGAATTATTCATATACCGATTTATTTGGATTAAACCGTTGATATTTCAACTTCGTCTTTCTGAGATTTCAAAAACCAATGCTTTTCTCAGTGATCACTAATCACAAAAAATTTTTTTCTACTAAAAAAAGGTTGATGAAACGACAAAAAATTTTAACTTTTCTAAAGGACACGAATCGTAAAATTCATGATTTTGTGAAACCTCGAATAACAGGCTTTTTTGGAAGCGAAGTTGTCACAATTAATTTTTATCGTAATGGTACATTTGGTTGAAAAAAAGAAGAAGAAAAAAAAAATTCTTTTTCTGTGAGATAATTAAAGCTAAACAATTGTCTTGCCTTAAAAATTGGTTGAATAATTTTCGATTTTTAGGCAAAAGAAGAAAATTGAAATCGATTTCAATTTGAAACATAATATAATTGAAAATTCGTGTTAGAATTTTACAAGAGGGGGGTTGGAAAGCAAAAAAAAAGATAAAATCCATTAAAGCTACGTGACGAAGTTAATAGTATCACATTATTATTTCCTTCCACTTTCTTTTTAGCCCTGTCTTGACAAAATCAAATCTCTCAATCCATTTTGGACCTTATTAATTCGAAGAACAAGGCTCGGGTTAATTTTTCATGCCGAGTTTCATAAGATTTCTTTGCCGAGGGGATAAAAAATTATCCTTCAAACGTTATAATAATTTTAACAGAAATTTTCTTTTTATCGTGAAAAGTGGAAGGTTTTTATCCGACTTAAGTCTGTTTTCAGAGTTAAAAACAATCTGAAAATCAAACTTTCGCTCTCGGTTTGAATCAAATAGAAATATGGGCGAAAAAAAGAATGAGGAAGAAAAGAAAAAAAAAAGTCGTTTTAACGTTTTGAATTCTAGAAACAAAGAGTAAGTCGACCAAGATCAAACAACTGTAGGTCATGGCTTAACAATCTAAACGCCAATTGGAAAGTGGCTTTGAGGTTGAAAAGTCTAAATAAGGGTGCGTTTTAAAAAGTTCGAAAACTTGCTCTCTTTTTTTTTCCTTTTCTAAGAAAGCCGACAACTACCTTACGGTAATCTTTGAAATGGAATTTCAACGGCCAACTTTTCCCCTTCCTGAATAAAGTTTTTTTGTCCACCCTTCTAAGGAAATTTAAAGGAAACTTGTTTAATATGCATTAATGGGAGGAACTCATTATTATTAACGGTAAGAAATACATATTTTAATTTTTCAACGAGAATTTGGCATACCTGTTTAAAAAGTGAATGGTTTCTTTATTTTTTTGATGAAAGAAAATTGCGAAATAATTATGAAAAAAATCAAAGATAGGAGAAAAAGAGGAAATCGAAAACATTCAAGTAGGGGGGTGGTGATGGAGAATGTAAGGGTGGAGGTTGAAGGATGTCCCCCTGTAAATAAGGAATTAGGACGGCAATCGGCAAAAGTAAAACAACTGAGCCTTGGGTAAACCCTCCCCTTTCGCCCTACAACACCACTAAAGGGAGGCCCCTTCTAAATTTCCTCACGTGTCCTTACCCACCCTCAACCTTCATTCTCGCCCCCTCTCTCCTTCAACCGGCTAATTCGAGAAGGAGAGAGAAAAATTCCAACGAACGGTCCCCCAAAGGAGATACTTTTTTTTCTGTTTAGGTTCCGTGGGGAGGCAAGATTGAATTCGGTTGATTTTTCTCTTGTCTTTTGAAGACATGCATTTCTAGTACAGGGTAGAAGGAAAACTGGTGACAGAAGATATAGAACTAATTTTAATCACGTTAAGAACTTTGCCCTCTTAAATTTCGCTTAACTCAATACAATCCTTTAAATACGCTGTTTATCTTAACGTGAGTTAAAAACGGATTCTAAAGAGAAATGACTATTTTGCTGGCCAATTTTCCGAAATAATTTTATTAAAAAAAATTTCATCATAAAAATAATGAAATCGTGTTAACTCGATCTTTTGCCCTTTCTCCTGGGAAAAATTTGATAGTCAAAACCGCCCCAAGTGGATATTCGGGCTGATGCTGATCGAAATTTAATATTAAAGGGAGGGGAGGGGGCAAAGCAGTTTCAGCATACAATCTGAATTTTTTCGTTTTTATGGAGAAGGGGTGAAAGCAGTTTTTCTTCCATCTTCTCGCTCGATAGAAATAAAAATGTTAAATTCAATTGTGATGGTTGATATGGCTTTTCTTCTTTTTGACTCAGAGAAAATTGTGGTACCCTCGAGAGATGATTTACGAAATGGAGTCTCCCAGAGGCCTGTATCAATCTTGAGTTTGTCTCCGGATTGTCAAAAACCCTATTGTCCATCTACTTTCAATTTGAAATAACTTGCAAATCGTTTTATAAAAAGGAAGGTTCACAAAAGTGAATTTTGACTTCAAGAGTAGGTATCAAATAAAACGCTTGTTAGATAATATCTTGATCCGATTAGTTTGGGAAGAGAAAATACCAGGAAGAGCTCTGAATAAGAAGGGGGAAAGATGAGCGGGGTCGAGAAAAAGGGGTGAGAATAGAGCGCAGAGAGAGAATGAGATTGTGTAATTTTCTACAGGATTCGGTTGTGGCCATAATAACATAAATCAAATGAATTTTGAAGGGACTTGAGGGAAAGTTTCTGTTGGCGGAGGTGGTTCTGAATTTTTCATCCCCCACCTCGCCCGTCTACAAAAACCATCCTTCCATCCCCCCCGTTTTGCCTCTTTAAAGCGGGCATTATATAAACATGATTCACAAGCGTCCGGGAATATTTTAAGATTTAATTCTCCGATTAAGAGTTGTTGAGAAGGTCGGCTGGTACGTTTCCTCCTCTCGCGCGTTTTCAAGAGGAAGGGTCTCTTAAATGGCTCAATTGAATTATTCCGAGATCCTCGGGATTAACGGTGACCGAAAAGAGACAATGGATAACTTTTGACACGAGTGTATTGTCTCTCAACGCTCATCTCATAATTGAATTAAATTATCTCCAAATTAACTCCGCCCTAGATAAACTCCGTCTCTTTTCCCACTCATTCAATTTACAACTCAAACGATTCCCTAAGAAAACCATTTCTCTTTGAACCCTTGTTTATAATATTTTCACTCAAAGATACAATCGAGATTCTCAACCCCGTTTTTATTTGTTAATATTCAGTCTCTTCTGCAGATTTCTTTTCTTCATTGCTTAATTAACAGCAAATTTAAGAATCGGCCTTTTTCGCCGGATTGTCGGGACGAGAAAAACAGACATTTTTTAAGAAGTTCGGTGGATCAAGACTTTTAGGTTTCTGTAGACCGTCTAGATATCGACTAATTATATTCAAGATCAATAGGAGGACCCCCTTCATAAATAAACGCTAATTCACTTTTCTAATCAACATCAAGGAAAACGTGGTGTAACTTCCTGTTAAAATTATGAAAATTTTTAACACTTTTAATGATTCTCAGGTATAAAATTATTTTCAAGTTTCATTCATTAAGGGAGAGTAAATTAAAGAATCGGAGTGGTGGTTATCATCTTAAAAAATGGGGGAGGGACGCGAAATATCGGCCCGTGATTAAAACCGTTTCTCGATAATGGCATTTATTTGGATTAATTGTTTGTATCAAAGGGTGATAAATCAAAGTTTTATATCGACATTTTCTCGGTTCCCCGTTCGACGTTCGCGCTTGGCGTTAATGAAAAAATGATGAGCCGCGAGAAAGAGAAAGAGATTAAGTGCGACTGAGCGAGAGATAGAGAAAGAAGGAAAAGAAAACATTTATTCTAATTATCTTAATGCGATAACTTAAATTTTCATTAAGCTTTAATCCGGAGGAAAAGCAGTTTCGGAGGCGGTACCCTTGACCAAATCCCCGGCGACAAGTAGACAAGGAACAAGGATCTCCTTCCATTATCTTGGAATTTTCATACAAGAGTAAATTAATTTTCGTTTTCCACCCCTTCCAACCGCTAATTAAATTTAAATTGAGCTCATAAAGAATAAACATTTCTCTCATCACTTTCATGAAATCTAACTTTCGGAAACTCATCGACAATTTATTAACCTCCCTAAGTTAATTTTAGAGCCTTTCTCACTCTCATACCACTCGGGAATCGGTGAAAAAACGGCCCCCCTCTTCTTCTTCGAAATTCCCCAAAATAGAGGAGAGGAGATTTGTTTGTGGTTTCGCTAAATGCCAATTGGTCAGACCGAAAAGGAAAAAAAACCTGAATTAAATTTTAAAAAAATTTCACCTCCTTTGAGACAGTTCCTTTTTCGGTGCCAGCTCCACATCAGCACATTTTTTTAGCGTTGAATGTGCAGATGACAAAATGGCAAATGTCGATCTCAAACTCATTTCGGTAATGGATACTTCTTCAATTTTTAAGATAAGTAAATAATTGGATAGCTTATCTTAATTACCATAATTTTTCGCTTACATTTTGTTTCAATTTTATCCCTTAGCCGCCATTAGCTCCTTAAAAAAAGTCGATATTTCTTTTTAAAAAGCAACGTTTGGATTAAATGCAACGATTATATGAAATAATTAGTGCAATTTATGTTGAAAGTTTAAAATATTCGATCCGCGGTTGTGCTTTGTAATTACACTTTGTAAATGTTTCAAAATAATGAAAACTAGCTTCGCTTACAATTTTTAAAAACAAAATAACTTGATGATTAAGAACTTTTTCCCCCTAAATTGAGGCGCTCCGAATACGAAGGGCGAACTCGACATCGGACAAATTTTTTTTTTTCATTTTCAGATTCTAGACCTTTTGAAGAATACACCCATGTAATTTTTATTTTGAGTTTCCCCTTTTTTCCCCTTTAAAATACCTACGTAAAAACCGATATGCGGCAAAGCTCTACTCTCAACCTTTTTTATTTAATTTTTTTTTTCTTTTCGAGATTTGGTGATTTTTAAAAAACCCTTTTCTCTATGATTCTATGATGATTCCATGATGATTCTAAAATCTCGCCACGAAAATTCCAGAGAGTGACTTTTCTGTCGAGTTCGCCCTTAACAGAAAACTTTAAAATGCGAATATCTCGAAACTACGTTTTTTCGAGTTCGCCCTTCGTCTTCGGAGCGCCTCAATTCAATACCTGGATTTTCAACGAGCCATTTATCGCCTGACGTCACAAATGGTTTGAAATGGAGATTCCTAATTTTATTGATTTCTAAGTGCACAATTATGATCTAATTTTGTTTCACATTTTCCCCAGGTGTGAAGACGTTTTTATGGTTGTTTTTATTGGGTTCGATGATGAAACATTAAATGCGGCCATTAAGTCCGTACTTTCTAAAACAGTTGAATTTTGATTGAAAGTTTTTTTAAATGTGGGGGAAAAAATTCAAAAAATAATCCCATTTTCGTCTTTTCGGAGGTATTAAAAAATTCTACTTAAAATGTTTAAACAATTAGTTTGAAAACTTTGGATGTGGTTTTTTAAAAATGTGGTTTCTTTTCTTTCTTTTTTTAGTTTCTTTTTTATTCGGGATCAAAGGGTAACATACGGTTTTCCGCTTTATTTACCCCGATCTGAACTTCAGGTCAACTTCTACGTTCCTCATGAGCTAAAATATTTTTCTAAAACTAAAAAGTAAAATGTTTACCAGCTCTTTTTAAACTGTACATCTTTTACTCAAAGAGAAGTTAGTGTAATACTCTCAATGAACTATTTTGGATCAGGAAAATCTCATGGCCGCTATTTCAATTTTTTTATTATACTTTTCCCAAGTACGTCTATCTTATTAATTTTATTATTCTAAAAATTTAAAAGGTTTTATTGCGGTTTTTCTTTTTTTTTATATGCTCCAATAAAAGTTAAATTCTCCGGTGTCTGTGGTCGGCTATTAAAATAACTTTCACCGTAGCTACCGCAATCGCATTCTTTAACATAACAACCAATTTTAATTACTAAAAAGGATTTATATAATAAAAAAACCTCTACAAGGTATTTAAAATAATATAAGGGTTTAATTAATTGAGTTTTTATTTATTTTATTATACATGTTTTTTTTAAACATCAAACTCAAAAATTGAAAAGATAAAAATCCCCATTAGTGGGTTTTCTCGTGATATTAAACATTAATAATTAAGTGATGAATAGTAAGCGGAGTACTAAAATATAATTAGTGATAACAAAAAGCCGTCCCTCCGACCGCGGGTTAATTTAGGATTTATTTTCAAGTGGGGATTCTTCAATGGAGGAGAAAACAACGCTAATGAATGTTTCATATGAGCCTAGAAGTTAAAAACTCAGAAAGGTTTTTTAAACAGTTAATTATTTAATACAATTTTAAATTTACTAAGTTAACTACTCAACGCTCAGGTTTAAAACTCTTCTTACTTCCCGGGCGGAAGTGAGCAAAATCAGGAAGAACCTCACAATATCGAAATTGTGATACACCCGAAAGATGATTTTTGAAAAATTCCGGACTACTCAGGGTCAAAACGACCCTTATCTGAATATGAAACCATTTGTGACGTCAGGCGATAAATGGCTCGTTGAAAATCCAGGTATTGAATTGAGGCGCTCCGAATAGGAAGGGCGAACTCGACAAAACGTAGTTTCGAGATATTCGCATTTTAAAGTTTTCTGTTAAGGGCGAACTCGACAGAAAAGTCACTCTCTGGAATTTTCGTGGCGAGATTTTAGAATCATCATGGAATCATCATAGAATCATAGAGAAAAGAATTTTAAAAATCACCAAATCTCGAAAAGAAAAAAAAAATTAAATAAAAAAGGTTGAGAGTAGAGCTTTGCCGCATATCGGTTTTTACGTATTTTAAAGGGGAAAAAAGGGGAGACTCAATATAAAAATTACATGGGTGTATTCTTCAAAAGGTCTAGAATCTGAAAATGAAAAAAAAAAAATTTGTCCGATGTCGAGTTCGCCCTTCGTATTCGGAGCGCCTCATATGATGTTTGGGGTACTGGATTTCCACCTAAATTGACTCAACTTTTTTGGTTTTGAAAAAAAAATTTACTCCTTATATCGATTTTTCTTCAAATTGGTGTAAGGATAAAAAGATATACGAAGGAAATTTTTTTATAATGGAATGTAATTTAGTTTAGCTGGAAATTCCGTGCAACTTTTTCCTACGTGCCTACTCCGTCCAGTCCGTGCCCGCCTGAACTTGGACGCAAACTTTTTGAAAAATTTTGACTTGAACTGAGAGTAGGATTATTTCTTTTTGATTTTATCCGACTATTTTAGCGTCCCTGAAATTAATCGAACAGTTTAGAAATAATGCCATATAAACGATGGATGAATCGCATAAAAATAAAAAAAATAAATTAAGATGTATATTTAAGTTTTTTTCTTCTTCTTTTTAAGAACTTTTCTTCAACTCATTTTTTTCAAACCCTTTGGAGAAGGTTGTTTGAGTATTAAATCGATATCGAAGTTGCCTTTCAACATAATAATAATTCTCCTATAGGTTTTTCTCATGAATTGGAATTTTTACCAACCCCTCGATCTTTTAAAATAACACGAAAAATCATTTTCTAAAGTACCTTCGCATTGCTTGGATTTAACGTGCGGAATTCTGCTTTTTGAGATTTCAAAGGGAGCATTTTTGAAGAATATTGGACAATCCTTAATTAATTCCTAGGTAGCCCCTCTCTCTTTTTTTAAAAAGGCTGCTTTTTGACCTGCCAAAAATTTAATTATAATTAGGTGCTTAGAGTGAAGTAGGCTCAGGTGTTTTAATTTATTCTTGTAATGAAAGTTTTCGTTAATAAATTTAGCGTAAGCCCCCCCCCCCCCTCTCTATCTCCTTACTGAGTGCGGGAATTAATATTCTTGAATCTGGTAGATTAACCGTGAGGCAGAAAAATTAAAAATAGCCGTTATAGCGGTCCCTCCCACCCCCGCTGACGCCGCCACCATGGCGTGACTCTACTTTGTGATAGGCTTTAACTAAGAGTCTTGACCTCCACTGTGTACACAAAACGGTTTCTAATTAATTAAGGCTTAGAATTAATTCCTAAAACAGCTGCAAGTTTGAAGGCTCCTCGGATTATCGCGCTTGTGGTTTTCTCTTATTCACCCTCCAACCCATCTTCTATAAATAATTTTATAGTTGCTTTCCACCCTTAAAACAAATATCTACTCCCGAGATAAGCTTCGTTTCTCTCCGCTTCGTAATTACTATTAGATGCTTTATTTTATCATGTAATCTTCACAAATCCTTATTAATTTAACCCATTTTATTCATCAATGGAGAGTTTCAGCCGCACGCTTTTGCCTTCACGATTCATCCCTGAGGGGGTCCGGTTAACTCGGCGAAAAAGGCGTGAGCTCGGCGACGAACCCATTTTTTCACTATGTTAACTGGGCGAAACTTTTAATCCCCTCGTTCGTCCAGTTAACGTTTGAGAAAAAATACGGGACGTTAGCTGGGCGAAAGAAGTAAAACCTGAAAAAAACGTGAACTCGACGATATAGCAGAATTTACTGAGATTTTACAAGAATTTACTCTAAGAAGCACCATTTTTTAACAGATTTTTGGGCGTTTTCTTCGGTTTTGTGGGATAAAAAAAGCCCTCTTTTCGACATATTTTTCGGGGTTTTACTCCATTTTTTCTGCTTAAAAAAGCCCTCTTTCAACAGGTTTTGGGGCTTTACCTCCATTTTTGTAGGGTTAAATAAGCCTTTCAACAGATTTTTGGGCGTTTTCTTCAGTTTTGTGGGGTAAAAAAGCCCTCTTTTCGATAGATTTTTCGGGGTTTTTCTCCATTTTTTCGGCGTAAAAAAGCCCTCTTTCAACTGGTTTTGGGGCTTTACCTCCATTTTTGTAGGGTTAAATAAGACCCATTTTCAACAGACTTTTGAGCGTTTTCATCGGTTTTGTGGGGTAAAAATAGCCCTCTTTTCGACAGATTTTTCGGTGTTTTCCTCAATTTTTTCCGGCCTCTCTCGCCGAGCTAACATGCACCCCTCCGGAGATACCAGAAAACGGTTGTTTTCAAGTCCCTAAATTCGGAGTAAGATAGAAAAAAAGCAGACGCCGTCTGAGAAGGGTTAAAACACCGTAAAAAACTCCGATCAAGCCTTTCTTTTCGGCTGAAAGATCATAGAAAATGTCCAAAATGTGTATCGGATAACGTGGAAGATCTTTCGAAAACGGGAGTTTCTTGACCAGATGTCTATGATTTAAAAAAAAATTATTCATTTTGTGATTTATGGAAAGGATTTTGGTTTTGATCAAGTTTACACCTGGGTGAGGAAGGGGTTGCGGAAGACTTAAGAACAGTCAACCTCCTCCTTTCACTTTCATAATGAACGCAAAATGTTTATAATTGTACTCATTTCATTAGGAGGCAACTTGGGGAGTTGTGTTTCCTAACTTAAGTCTGGAGAGTTTGAGAACCACCTTCCCGTTAACCAAGATCAGATTTATTCTTCTTGGAAATTCGGACGATTCATAGATGTAAACCAGACACTTTTTATTCACCAACCTTTTAACGTTCGATCTTCACCTTTTAAATTTTGTTTACAGCGCGTATGAAGCGGAGCACTATGTTCCTCCTCTTTATTTGCCAGCCTCTTTATTTATCCAACCCCTCATCAACCTTTTCATTTTAAACTCTCCGGTTTCCTCTTTCTCTTTCGACCTCATGTAAAGGAGGCTTTGTATTGTAAAATAAGCTTTAATTTATTTTCAGTCGTAGGTAAATACTTCACTCGTTCCTTCCTTTTTCTCTCTCCTTCCATCCAAAATCATTTGCGTCTAACATTTTTTAGATTTCGTCATTTTATTCATAATTTCCATACCTCCATCTGACAAACTCATGATTGATGAAGATTTTGCTGAATAAGACTAGACGATTTTTTTTTAAGGAGAGGAACCTGGGTATACGTAAATCAATGTTCACTTGATGTGTTCTTAAGCGAGGTGAGGGGCAGTTCATCTTCTCTTTTCAGGTGGATTGAATCGGTTTTAGGGCGAACTATTCCCACAGCTTGGTCGTTTAAAGCTTTAATTAACTACATGCTTAACAACAAAGGGAAATGGGTTTTGACACCACTTATCCTTCCCTAATCGCATTGAGCTCGTAAAACTAGTCTTCATTTTAACTTTTTCAAAGAGAATTATTTAATTTAATACCTTCGAAAAGGGGTTTTTTCTACTAGGGGTGTCAAGTAAATTAAAAAAATCGGATGAAAATTATTGCTGTTAAGTTTTCCGCAAAAAACTCCCATGACTGCCGGGGTTAGGGTTATCAATATGAGGCGCTCCGGGTACGAAGGGCGAACTCGACATCGGACAAATTTTTTTATTTTTCATTTTCAGATTCTAGACCTTTTGAAAAATACACCCATGTAATTTTTATATTGAGTTTGCCCTTTTTTCCCCTTTAAAATACGTAAAAACCGATATGCGGCAAAGCTCTAACTGCGATATCCGAGCGGGTACGAAGGGCGAACTCGTATCCTAGTCCACTACCCCCACTCCTCTTGGAACAGCTCACCGCCACCAAATAAAAATATATTATACATTTTGTGAATTAATAATCGTAAAAAATATTCGAAAATTTTTAAAAAACCCTTTCCTCTATGATTCTATAAAATCTAAAATCTCGCCAAGAAATTCCAGAGAGTGACTTTTCTGTCGAGTTCGCCCTTAACAGAAAACTTTAAAATGCGAATATCTCGAAACTACGTTTTGTCGAGTTCGCCCTTCGTACCCGGAGCGCCTCATATTAAAAAAAACAACTGGAGGGTAATACAATCACTTCTCCAACAACCTTGGGAATGTCGAGACTTTTTTTCCAAATTTGATCGACGGAATATTCAAATTTTAAGATATACCAGTTTTTACTTAAGAACGCTGTCCCAGGCGCAGTACCTTCATTCAGCACGTTGTGTGGGGCACGCAAAGAACGCGGGGAAAGAAAAAAAAAGAAGTTGTTAACCCTTTGATAAGATTAAGTTAAAAAGGCAAAGCTATAGGACTGCGGTTGGGAAGAAGTAATTTAAACGTCGCATGTTGCGGAGAGATCCGTAAACTCTTTTGCATTTTGGAAGACAAATGAGATGAATAATCAAGAGGTGGGTCAATGGTGAAGTGGGCACACTCAGGGAGATTAGTGGTTCCAGAAAAAAAAGGCCTTTTAAAAAGTCATTCTGTGGATGATTGGTTACTTTTTTTTAATGATTCCCTAATATTGAATTTTATCATTGAAAAAATATTTGTTTTCCTGATCATAAAAATGACATGTACTCCATTCTTTATTGCTAATAGGAAAACGGAGTGGTTTTAGTTTCCCTAAGAAAATCTCCCATCTTGAAAATAAGAAAAGTGGGACAGGGAAAAATTTGAGGGTAGATAATCAGTGTATGCAAGTGTTCCGCTCCTTTCGACTTGATAAATGTTTAGCCGCGTACCTAATATACCTCTAGGGTCCTCGACAATTTCTCCTTCCTCTTAGAATACATAAATCCCAATTCCTCTTTGTGTCAGCTTGATTCGTTTATGCATTATACGGCTTATTTAAGTTTTCTTTTAATGCATCCTTTTTCATTTTATTCATAAAACTGAGAATAAAAATCGTTTTTGAAATTATGGAAGAGTGAAAAGTTCTCTTTTTTATATCGCCCTTAGGCTAAAAGTCTATCGAGAAGCGATTCCGACTCTTAAGTTAGGTACTCGTGTTTGACCTACTGCGAAGCGAACATTTGCAAACTTCCGTACCTCTTGGCCCGGATGAAACTTCTTAGTCTACTTTAAATATGATGAAAATAACTCCATTCCTTTCAAGTTTTTGCCGCTTTTACTGATGATCCAAATCACTAAGGTCACTGAAAAACAGAACTCTCAGCATTTCTTAAGGGGCAATTCTTGGGAGTTTCGGACCTTTGGGTCCATATTATAGCGTAACCGGCGTCTTATGTAAAAGGTCGGAAGCATCCATCAACAGGTGAGTAGAGTTGTGAGACACTTTTAGCTGTCCATTGGGGGCCGTTAATCACCAAAAGTGAGGTACTAGGTACCGAGTTGAAGGCTTAACCCTGAACCTGCAACCTACTTAAGAGTTAAAAATTCTTCAAAGACCCCAACCCAATTTTCGCACTGTTTATTGCTTATTTAATTTTTCAAAATGTTTTATAAATTAAATATATTCATTTAAGGAAATGCAGCATCAACGAACGTCGCCCTGGCGTTTTCCTGTCCTTTCTAGCGAAAGGGTCCACCTAGGCCTAAAATTGAGTTGCTCCGGGTACGAAGGGCGAACTCGACATCGGACAAATTTTTTAACTTCCTTAAAGAAGTTATAGTGATACCCTCGACGTCGGGTTTTCGGGGAAGGGTCCTCCAGTTTTTTTTCATTTTCAGATTCTAGACCTCTTGGTGAATACACCCATATAATTTTTATGTTGAGTTCGCCATTTTTTCCCCTTTAAATACGTAAAAACCGAAACTTTAAAATGCGAATATCTCGAAACTACGTTTTGTTGAGTTCGCCCTTCGTACCCGGAGCGCCTCAATTCTTTCTCAAAATCTTCTTTTACGTCAATCCCTGATTTAATTTTGGGCTTTCTCTTTGTTTCAGGTACGATTTTTTGAAATCTTAGCAGAGAAAAAATTCTAGAAGAAATTCTTACTGATACAAAATTTTGTGAGGTAAGTTAAATTTTCTCTTGTAAGAAAATATCTAAGGACAAAACTCAAAGCTCGTCTAATTATAATCATAAAGTTTCTTGAACTGTGATATGTTGCGTGTGGTTTTTCCCGCGAGGGCAATTTTCCGAAACTGTGTAGGGTCCTACTTCCCTCCGCTACCACCGAAACCTTAACTAAACTTGGGAAAATTATTTATCGTTTCTATTTTAATTATTTATACCAACCACCTAACTTTCGTATTTAAATTAGGCCCAATTTTCTGCCCACCTCTCTAAAGAAACTTTATTTGAGTAAATTTTAAGGTAATACGCTTTCGGCGTGAAGGATTTTTTTTAAAAATTATTTTGCCCCGTTTTGAAAATTGTTCAGGGTTTTTCTCTTATTTCACCAAGTTTACAATATTAAAATCCTGCTAGTTACGTATTTCAGTTTAATTGAAAATTTTACGACCGACCCCTAAAACCCCAATGAATGGCCTATGTAGATTCGACCTAGAAGCTCGTTATAGCCAATGTCATCAAAACCACAGGCAGCTCTCGATTCCAAAGCAGCATTTTTAAAAAAGCATCGTTAAAAGTAAACTTTTCAAACGACCTATCACTTCAAATTATAAACACATTCCCCAAGGAAAAAGAAAAGCACTCACAGTTTTCTTTAAAATCACTTTAAATGATTTGGCTAAACTTAGACTGGTGAACTCCACCCACAATTTATAGAATTTAAAAATGGCAGAACATAAGAATAATTTTTTGACGTAAGTAGTCTGTTATTCGATAGGTGCTTTACCCTCACCGAGCTACTTAACGTAAGAATGTGGTTAACCGCAGATATCAGTTTCATATTCCGATTGTACGTTATACTCAAAACAGTCGCGAAGACGATATCTTTTTTATAAAACACTCAGGACCGATTTTACATAACCGATTGTCGATTAGCTGATTGGGAGTTTTGCAACTGGGCCAATCCTTTCTACCAGATAAAAAATGTCGCCGATGGACGTATCTAACTGGGCCATTGTATCAAAATCATAAGTATCTAACTGGGCCAATGAACACTAAAATAATTGCATCCAACTGGGCCAATATTTGATTATCAACAAATGCAAGGAGAATTGGTCGTTTTTACTACTGCAACAAACTAACCATGTTTTTAGATGGTACTTTCCAGTTTGCGCCTTCGTACTTTAAACAGTTCCCCACGACACGCGGATTTATCGGAAATAATTACATTCCACTCGTTTTTTGTTTAATTAACAGTAAACGAGAAGAGGCAATTTTGGTCAAAAATGCTTTAAAAAAGTCAATTTTTGGTCAAAAATGCCATAAATCTGTTGTTTTTAAGACAAAAACTGTGAAAAATGCTATTAATGAAAGGCAATTTTGGTCAAAAATGCCTTAAAAATGCAATTTTGGTCAAAAATGCCTTAAAAAAGTCAATTTTTGGTCAAAAATGCCATAATTCTGTTGTTTTTAAGACAAAAACTGTGAAAAATGCTTTTAATGAAAGGCAATTTTGGTCGAAAATGCCTTAAAAATGCAATTTTGGTCAAAAATGCCTTAAAAAAGGCAATTTTGGTCAAAAATGCCTTTAAAAAGGCAATTTTGGTCAAAAATGCCTTTAAAAAGGCAATTTTGGTCAAAAATGCCTTTAAAAAGGCAATTTTGGTCAAAAATGCCATAAATCTGTTGTTTTTAAGACAAAAACTGTGAAAAATGCAATTAATGAAAGGCAATTTTGGTCAAAAATGCCTGAAAAAAGGCAATCTTGGTCAAAAATTCCTTAAAAAAGTCAATTTTTGGTTAAAAATGCCATAAATCTGTTGTTTTTAAGACAAAAACTGTGAAAAATGCTTTTAATGAAAGGCAATTTTGGTCGAAAATGCCTTAAAAATGCAATTTTGGTTAAAAAATGCCTTAAAAAAGGCAATTTTGGTCAAAAATGCCTTTAAAAAGTCAATTTTTGGTCAAAAATGCCATAAATTTGTTGTTTTTAAGACAAAAACTGTGAAAAATGTTTTTTTAATAAAAAAATTTTTAATTTAGATTTTTTTTATTGTTATCCTACTACAAAATCGACGGTATTAATTTTGGCCGACTTGGGCACCAGTTTTTGGCCGAATTACTATGGTAACTATGGCTTTCGAGTGGTTGGCCGAGTTGGGCACGATAGTTGTCAAGTCGTTGGCCCAGTTAGATATATTTTGGGTCGTTGATGAAAATATTTGGCCCGGTTGGTTACCAGCCAGCTGATTAGCCTGATTCCGTCCATTTGTAACAGGCTTCGTTCTCATTAAGACAGAATTAGAATAACGTCGTGATTACAAATTTATAATCCTCTGGCCTTGGGAACCTCGTTTACTTTCCTTTGGAAAAAAAAAATTATACGCATATGGAATAAAAAGAAGGATGTTGTTATATGCCTTTTCGTCCCTAAGCGGGTGTCTGCCATATACCTTCGCGGGTCCCGTGAGCATAGTTTTTTTCCTCTCGCACTCCTGGTGCACAACTTTCTCAAACATCAATCTTCAAAGTTATTACGCCCCTTGCTATTATTGTAGAAATAATGTCATGTTTCTTCTCTTATAAAAATTAGGGGTGAAAAATCCCATTTATATTTTGCCTTTATGATGGGTTATTTGGCTAAAAAAAGTTCAACGAAAGTACATTCTTCTGATGGGAGTAACGACTTTTAATCAAGCAAAGTGTTTTTAGTTTTTATCCTTTAAATCTGTTGAGGTAAATTATGACTAAGATTTAATTAATTACGGAAACTACTCTCTTGTGAAACATTTTGATATGGGCAACTCTGTGTATCACATTCGCTCCTCGGGAGCCCCTTCCAGGTACTTGAATTAAATCAAATTTCAATCCTCTCAACACCTCTGATCATCTTCACTGTATTTAGATTTCGGATTCGAATTTCTATTCAAAATTATTTAATTGCTGTTTAATTTTATTTAAATCAAACCCGTCTTTATTCGTTGAGAAAATCAGTTGAGTAACCAACGAGAATGTACTGTAAAAATAAATTAAAGCTAATTAAATCCCTTATCATCGATTAGCTCTAGGTTGGTAGTACTGTTTAAAGACTGTCCAGTAATCAGAGGGTATTCTGTTTGTCTTTTTGGTGAATTTCACATACAGGGTGAGATTTCGTCGCTAATGGCCTTTTTTCAAGTTTAACTCCAAATTCCATACTTCAAAAATGGAAATTAGCGATTTGTTGACGGAATTTTAATTTTTGATGCATAAACACAAAAGACACTGTAGCTCTTTCAAAATTTGTGGTCCGAAAGAAAAATTCCTTTCAATAAGTGCTAATTTTCATTTCTGAACTAAAAATTTGGGTTCTAACTTGAAAAAAGGCCATTAGCGACGAAATCTCGTGATGCAGAATGCGAAGATGCTCAAATTTGAGACAGTTGGATTCTTCGGGAAAAAATAAGTGGAATTAAAACAAAAACGAGTCCCCTAGGTCAATTTTAACGGATTTTAGCGCAAAAAACGCTAAATTTTGACATTTTTTAAAAGTTGTCCAAAATTGTCATATGAGTTCTCAAATCTACTTGAAATTTTGCGTAGATTACGAATCTGAAATAAAAAATAGGGGTTCTCATTTGAAATAACGAAGTTAGGTTGTGTCTGGGACACCCTGTATATCCAGGCGGATTTTAAACTACACCATCAAATTCTTTGATTTAAATTAAGGGGGGTTTACATTTAACTTTTTTTCGTAAAACCACTTTTTAACGCTCTCCCAGACGCTTGCCATGTGTTTCCGGACACCCTGTATATTAGCTAAAAAGCAGCAATCGATAAATAACCATGTTGGTAAAATCGACGCGCAGCGCTTCCCTGAAAATCAGGGCTGGTATTTTTTATGTTGGTTTTAAAAGATAATTTATTTAGTGTATTTTTGTGGTTAAGGGATTATAAAAATGACGGGTTGTCATTTAAATGAGGAAGGGCTCTTAAAAAAAGAGTCCTCTTGGGCATGAAACTAATAAGTCCTCGAAGGTATTTTCGACGATAAATTGTGCTCGTTGAGAACGTTCGTCATTACATTATTATTTAAGATAAAAAATAATTGCCGGATTAATTAAGGAGGAGCCCAAGCTTATAAATCGTAATTTAGAAAAAGATTGTTTTTGGGAGGTGGGGGAGATCAAAAAGTTGTGCGGCTTCGAAAACTGTCCTTAACGAGTTTATAAATCATTTTTTTTACGTATTAATCGAAGCGGGCAGTTTGGAACATTCAACTAATAACTGTAACTGATAGAAAGCAATCAGTCACGAGAGTTTTGAAGGGATGGTTACATGAAGGGTAAAGGGTATAATTCCAATTTAGCTTGCGTCAAAAAAAAAAAAAAAAAAGTAATAAGGCTCATCCTCTGTATTAAATGGTCCCCTCCTCTCATTATCTACTTTTTATTTCTGAGCCCTAACAGCCTACAGATGTGGCCGGAGTAAAATTGATTCAACTTTTTTTTGGGCGAATCATTTTAAACGAGTCGTCATCCGCGCGCTCATTACAGGGAAGGAATTAGGCGGAAAAGATAAATCGTAATAGGTTCCTCTGATTCTGATTGACGGCTGGACATTTTGCACAGCCCAGCCCTCATTTGGTTTTAAAATCGTACGATTTAGCAGAATTTTTCGCTCGTAATTTTCCTTCTAAAACTGTTAGGTATATGCTGAACTTTAGCCTTTTGACGTTGGATTTAACAATTTGATAACCGTTGATTAGTGGGTGAAGGGAATGGGCTGGGGATTAAACTCTGTTCTTTCCTTTAAGGAAGATAGATAATGAAATAGAGACGGAGGGGAGCAATAGAAGGCGGAGAGGATTACTAGATCACTCTATTACTCTTCTTTCTTGACAATGCTTATCTCCGTCTGGGTCTCGAATAAAATCAGAAATGTTGCTTTCATATCGCCAAGAAAACAAAACCGTTATCCTCTCCCTTTCCCCTCCAAAGTTATGGCGATTCTCTACGAGGAAAAAAATAATATTTATTTAGCTTCCTACATGCTATGAATGTTTAAAAGAAGAAGATCGACTCTTAAAAAATGCGACGTCGTAAAGAGATAAAGATTTATCTTTACGTGATATTGTTCTAAATATTAGCCGTTTCCCTTAACACATTAGCGGCAATTTAGTTTGAATAATTTCTCTTAAAGGAGCTATCACTTGCACGGCTTGGTGCGACTAAAGTGGGTGTAAAGGGGGTAAGGATAATAGACAGACTCATATCTTCAATCTAGGCATTATGCGGGTCTCCTTTATCTAAAAAAATGTCTACATTGTAGGTGCTTATTAACTTTGAATTTTTCAACTGTTCTTAGCTTTAAGTAACATTTAAAACAAAAATCCCGTTGGGGATGCCCTTCACCAAATTGTTTTCTCCAAATGCTCCTTTTTTCCAAATCCCTTGGATTCATTCAAGATTTATTAAAAACTTTCCCCTCATTATAAAATTAAAAAATCAGTACATCAAAACACTCTTAAGAAAAAGATGGAGCCCGAGAAAAAAAAGAGTCATTTTGTTTTAGACGTTTTCTACAATATCTCGGAGGCTGGGGCGCTCTCTGGAGATCCACGGGTACTCGAGAAAGGAAAACAGAAATGTACGAAAAGGAATGAATAATGAATGACAAGAATGAATAATTCTAGTCAACTTCTCAACAATTATTATTTAAATCGGGAATACGGTTCTCCTTTTTCGTCTTTTCTTTTCCTGTTTATTTAGACAATGAAAAAGTAATAAAATTCTTTTTTTTTCCCCAATGGAATTACGCAATGAAGAAGTGGTATATTGACGTCATGGGTTACAGGATAGGAAAATAATTTTATTCAGACTTCAATGAGTCATTAAAAATTGGGCGTTTTTAATGGAAACATCTGAATCCCTTGGATGATTTTTTTTAGAATGCGAGGAAAAAAAGCCTTTTTTGATTTCCTTCAACAATGATAAAAGATAATGGGGTGCAGATGGTATGGTATTGTCTTGGAAAGCTACCGGGAATCGGCCGCTCTCGTCTATGAAGTAAGTAAAAAGGATTTTTCACACCCTTCCCCCGGCCGCACTCCGATCCGGCTTCAACGGGATTCTCTAACCGCATCTCGACGGAGTTGTGGGAATAGAACATTCCGCGATTTCGATGGTCTTCTTTTTACTCCCTTCTACTCACCCCTTTTTACTTATTTACGGCGATTTCTCCACTTTTTATATCTCTTTACAAAGCCATTCACAGATGCTTTGAAACCTTCGTATAAAAAGAAATATTTCGAGGACTTTTCTATATCTGCCGTCCTCTTTTCGAAAACTACTCCCCCTCAATACAATCGAATCGAATTGGTCACCAGAAGCATATGTTTCAAACATAAAATATAACTTTTAAAAAATAATATGTAAATTTTTATAAGCTGTCAAGTTTCCCCTTTCAAACTTGTTTCCGCCGGGAGCCGATAAAGCTCTTCTACGGATATTTAAATTTGAGGAAACCCAGTTAGAACTGAACGGATTATAAAAGGACTTTTTTAACTTCCTCAAGAAGTTACTGTGATACCCTCCGACCCCCTGTTACTAGAAAAGGGTCTTCCAGACCCCGTAGGATAAATCTGATAAGTGATCTTTGCCGATCCTGACTTTGTCTGTGGTGCCGGCCGTCCGGCCGTCCGGCCGTCTGGCCGTCCGGCCGTCCGGCCGTCCGGCCGTCCGTCGCCACTTTTTCCGGAACACTTCACGGCCGCAATTTTCATCCGATCTTCACCAAATTTATACACAAGCTTCCTTTCACAGAAATCTTGAAAATGACGAGAGCTTTTTTCGAAATTTTTCAAAATGGCGGAGATATGACTGTTCAAAGATTTAAAATGAGCGCTGTGGGCGTACCGTTGGTCCGATCTTCACCAAATTTTCACTAAACATTCCTTGAATTATTTAAAAATTTTCCATGTTTTTAAAATTTTAATTTTCCAAAATTTTTTTACTTAATAATTTTTCTAGGCAGAAATGTGAGTCACTTCGCCGGCTCGAGGGCGGCCTCTCTTTGGCTAACCGTACTGAATTTCTACCTTGATATAAAATTTTCAAAATAATTTTTTTTTTTTTTTTTTTAACTTCCTCAAGAATTTTTTTAACGGAAAATAAAATGGCGATTTATTAGGTACTTAATTTTTTTATTTAGATGAGGAAGGTAGAAGGTGAACGATAGGTCCGTTTGAATCTTGTAAATGGTTTAAAGAAGGGTGAGAAATTGTGCAGAACGTTTTAAAGCCTCGGATAGAGAAGACCTGAGTTGCTTTATAATGAACCTTCCAAGGATGTTCCTCTATCCTACTTTTCCACATTTTCTTTTAACTGTTAAGTGGGCAAACTTCGCTTTTTTTCTGTTAGTCTCAAGCAACCTCTCCCAAAAACTTCTTTTTGAGACTGCTAAAAAAATTCTACAGAAAAAGCAATATTTCAAGTTTATACCAAAATTGTTCCAAAATCATCACTTCCGTAAAACAGAATTCGTATTTAGTTCACCGAATTCACTCCGGCAAGGAAGTTCTGGGAGCTAATCATATTATTCTAAATTGTACGATTTACTCTTTGATATTTACATCTATAACTTATAAAGTCATTTGTGTACACATTTAATTAGCCCGAGTCAGAAAATGTCACCGCAATATTCTCGAAACCTTACTTTTCCCCCCTAAGAGCATAAATTTTACGCAATCATTGTTATTGTCGCTTTAAATGTCATACGTCACTAAAAAAGGGGGAATTATTTATTTATTTTAGAATTTTTTTATTATTCCTCATTAGTCATTACTAATTGAGGCGCTCCGGATACGAAGGGCGAACTCGACATCGGACAAATTTTTTACTTCCTTAAAGAAGTTATTGTGATACCCTCGACGTCGGGTTTTTGGGGAAGGGTCTTCGAGTTTTTTTTTCATTTTCAGATTCTAGACCTCTTGGTGAATACACCCATATAATTATTATGTTGAGTTCGCCATTTTTTCCCCTTTAAATACGTAAAAACCGAAACTTTAAACTACGTTTTGTCGAGTTCGCCCTTCGTATCCGGAGCGCCTCAATTGGATAATTTAATCAGTAGGGATATTACTTGGCAAACACAGTGCAGATGATTTCTGGACGTCTTTCTTGTCAAAGGCGCCTTTTCGGCTGGCTCGAAAATCGATATTTTTTCCCCTTTATAATCGTTTCTGATGCCGAGAGAGACGGAGGATCCGCCTTTGTCCCTCACCCACACTTCGCTCCGCACTCGGACTAACTAAGGGGCAGAAACAACGGAATGGATCCCCTTTTCGGCTTTTCCTACTGCAGAACTACCTCGACAAATCACGCGCACACCTCTTTGTTTTCATGTCATTGAAAACAAGCATCTTTCGGTGACTCAACAAAGCCCACGTTTAAAAACAACTTAAATAAGATTTTCCATCAATTCCCTAGTGGCCGCCAAACTTCCCAGAAAAACTGAAGATTGTTCGGAGTCGAATTTCTTTTTCCGAAGTCTTTGAATTTTTAATTTTCTCGTTCTATTACTGCTCTTTTCCTACGATAAAGAATCAAAAGGGCTTTGAAAGTGTTGTAGAACGACAGAAACAAAAAGAAGGCGTCTTTGTTAAGTCTCAGTTGTACATTCACGGCGGCTGGATGTGTAAATATGTTATGAGGAAGCCACCCTTGAGAATGCATCCCATCTGTCCCGTGCGCCGACACCATCCAACGTTTGTACACAAAATATTAATTGACCCTCTCGGTTTACCTCTTTTCCCTCGGTTTTTACCACTCAGTTAATTAAGTCGTCTGTGAGTTTTTTGATTTCTGCATTTCCATTCCATAAAATGTGCCACACAGTCAAAATCCTACTGTCTTCTAGTTGTCGTTTAAGATGGAACTCTGGATATCTGGCCATTTTAAGTTACAGTAAATTGATTCTGTTTTCTCAAACTTTTGCTCTCCCTCAATATGAGGCGCTCCGGGCACGAAGGGCGAACTCAACAAAACGTAGTGTCGAGATATTCGCATTTTAAAGTTTCGGTTTTTACATATTTAAAGGGAAAAAAATGGCGAACCAACATAAAAATTATATGGGTGTACTCACCAAGAGGTCTAGAATCTGAAAATGAAAAAAAAACTTGAAGACCCTTCCCCAAAAACCCGACGTCGAGGGTATCACAATAAAAAAATTTGTCCTATGTTGAGTTCGCCCTTCGTACCCGAAGCGCCTCATATCAACTGCAGCATCCGAAACAGCGAAATATTTAAGATGAGAAATAGAAGCTTTTCTGTATTTTACCGGGTGTTTTTGAGTCGCCATAAAACGGCATGACACTTACGATTATGAGTGGTGTTTGCTTTGATATAAGTCCAAAAACCATGGTAAAAATATCGAACGTATTGTCAAACCCCTTTTATTGTGTGTGAGTGTAGGAAAAAAAAGGAAACTGTCGGTCTGTCTTGAGGAAAGGGATGGGACAAAGACAATAAATTGGGAGGAAGGATGATAAAATAAATACCAGAAATCGATTGGAATCCCCCCCCCCTCCCCTCACCAGCAGTCTTCTCATCTTGCTGGAAAGCCTTGTGACGATTCCTTGAGTAGGAACAAATGGAAACTGGATAACGCACCTGCTCACGCGGCATTGACTCTTAAGTGTTATTCCGGCACAAAGTAGATCTCGTAGAACGCGCCACGAACCCCCTTCAATCCACCCCTTGCTCCTCTCACTCTTTTGTTCCACCCCCTCCCCAGTCCCTCCTTAAGAGCTCTCCTGCGAGCAAGTGAGTCTACAATCATACATTATATCCAAATCCCTTGTAATACACACAACTGGCTTAATCAGATGAACGAAATTGGATGTTTTAGTTAAATTGCTTTGTGGCGTACTTGATTCGTTTCCATCATAGAAACGAATTAGGTTAATTAAGTTTTTCATCCCTTTGTCTTTTATTTTATTCATTTATTTTTTTTACTCATCAACAATCAAGTCCCATTTAACACAACAAATTGTCTAATTAAACTTTTTGAAAATTGTTTGTAATCAAATTTATTTTTGCTGATGTCGCTTGGACACCTGGGTTTGCGCCTAAAACATGGCTAATTTTCAACACTAATCTTTTATGATGAGATATAAAAGCGTTTTCGGTTTTACACGCCAGAAAAGAAAAGAATAACTTGATTAATTAGATTAAACGGTTTTTTCGGAAAAGAAATTTGCCGGTGCGATGTTCCTATTGTTAAAAGTTCGTCATACAATCTTGTAACTGTTTAACTTTTTAATTGCGTTCTCGTGCATACTCGGGAAGGCGTACAAAACAAAGAAACAGCCGTGCCTGTTATCTCTGTAATAAACAAACGAACTTTCGAGAAAGAAACTTTTTTCCATCTTTTTTTTTCACCTTCTCTTATTTTTGATATCTGCGAGAGAAAATTCTAGAATTTAATAATAAAAACCAATATTGTGATCTCTCCGGTAGCTCTTATTTCCAAAATTCATAAGCATGGAAATGCTACGTTAACAGAAAAGTACCCTTTGAAGCTGGAAGGATTTGAGTTTTATAAAAAAAAATTTAAATTAATTCAAGGATGAGAAGGGGGTAAAAAAAAGAGGGGTGAAAATCACTAATTCAACTTCGTCTCAATTAACAATCGCCGCAAGCCGGAGGGGTTCCTTTGTCGAGGGGAATCAAAGGAAATATTATAATTAGTGTTGTGATTTCTAAAACGTCCCAACGCTCTAGAAAGGAATAAATTAATGTTTTAAAAAAATCCCCTACAGGATCCGCCGTGCGGCACCTCTTCTTTTTATTATTGTTCCCGTTTTGTCCACTCTCCCACACCGACCACTGCTTATTTTAACTTCAGTCCCCCCCACCATCCCGTCACCGGGTAACATCTATCACAGCACGCGCTTTCTTTTGTATGCTTAAAAAAAGGGGTGCTGAAAATTTAAACCTCGATATGCTAACAAAAAACTTGTTTCATGAGTTCATTTATTCAATTTTTTTCTTTAATTAATCCTCCCGTCAAAACTGCGATATTAACTCCGCCTATTTAAATGAAGATAGCTATTAAAAAATATTAAAAAGTTATTAACAGACTCATCCGTCTACACGCGAATAGTTTTTGAAGTAATTGGATTGTTATGTCAAAACATCAACTTAAAATTTTTATTTTTCAAGGTTAGCTTCAATGGTGGGAAAAAAAAGGATCCTTGACAACTCAATAGCGTAGCCACTTTATCAAGAATGACTGAAGCCGGCCTTAACTGGGGATTTTCCTTAAAAAAGGGAAGATATGAGGCGCTCCGGGTACGAAGGGCGAACTCGACAAAACGTAGTTTCGAGATAATCGCATTTTAAAGTTTTCTGTTAAGGGCGAACTCGACAGAAAAGTCACCCTCTGGAATTTTCGTGGCGAGATTTTAGATTTTATAGAATCATAGAGGAAAGGGTTTTTTAAAAATTTTCGAATATTTTTTACGACTATTAATTCACAAAATGTATAATATATTTTAACTTCCTCAAGATTTTCAAGATTTCTGTGAAAGGAAGCTTGTGTATAAATTTGGTGAAGATCGGATGAAAATTGCGGCCATCCGATCCATCCGATCTTCACCAAATTTATACACAAGCTTCCTTTCACAGAAATCTTGAAAATCTTGAGGAAGTTAAAATATATTATACATTTTGTGAATTAATAGTCGTAAAAAATATTCGAAAATTTTTAATCTTCCTCAAGAAGTTACTGTGATACCCTCCGACCCCCTGTTACTAGAAAAGGGTCTTCCAGACCCCGTAGGATAAATCTGATAAGTGATCTTTGCCGATCCTGACTTTGTCTGTGGTGCCGGCCGTCCGGCCGTCCGGCCGTCCGGCCGTCCGTCGCCACTTTTTCCGGAACACTTCACGGCCGCAATTTTCATCCGATCTTCACCAAATTTATACACAAGCTTCCTTTCACAGAAATCTTGAAAATGACGAGAGCTTTTTTCGAAATTTTTCAAAATGGCGGAGATATGACTGTTCAAAGATTTAAAATGAGCGCTGTGGGCGTACTGTTGGTCCGATCTTCACCAAATTTTCACTAAACATTCCTTGAATTATTTAAAAATTTTCCATGTTTTTAAAATTTTAATTTTCCAAAATTTGTTTTACTTAATAATTTTTCTAGGCAGAAATGTGAGTCACTTCGCCGGCTCGAGGGCGGCCTCTCTTTGGCTAACCGTACTGAATTTCTACCTTGATATAAAATTTTCAAAATAATTTTTTTTTTTTTTTTTTTAACTTCCTCAAGAATTTTTTTAACGGAAAATAAAATGGCGATTTATTAGGTACTTAATTTTTATTTTTTTTTTTTTCAAAAAACAGAAAACGAACAACAATTAAAAAATACCTAAAATTTCTAACTTCCTCAAGACTTACTGCGATACCCACCAAATTTATTTCACAACTTTTACAAAAATTTAGTTCTCCTACTTAATACTTCCTCCTCCTGTATCCTTGAGGAAGTTATCGTTGGAAGCTCTTCAAACCGGAACTTTATTTCGTGGCGGTGAGCTGTTCCAAGAGGAGTGGGGCTCCCGGAAAAGGAGTGGGGGTAGTGGACTAGGATACGAGTTCGCCCTTCGTACCCGCTCGGATATCGCAGTTAGAGCTTTGCCGCATATCGGTTTTTACGTATTTTAAAGGGGAAAAAAGGGGAAACTCAATATAAAAATTACATGGGTGTATTTTTCAAAAGGTCTAGAATCTGAAAACGAAAAAAAAAAATTTTTGTCCGATGTCGAGTTCGCCCTTCGTATCCGGAGCGCCTCATATTTAAACTAGAGACTTCAAAGTCATAAAAAAAATTGGTCGTTAGAAGTAAATGAGAAATTAAAAGTAGAGAGGGCGTACGTGTTGCTATTGAGAGGGGCGAGTCGAAAACCGTCCTTTCGCCTTGGTCGCGTCCTCTCATCAACCCCTTTATCAATCTATCAAGTTTTTTATTTTATTTTAATCCTCTTATCAGGACAGAACTCCGCCATTTTCGATAATCCCAAGATATTTTCAAGTACGAAAGAAAGATTTGTTGAAAATCTGATGATTATCGCGGGGAAAATGCATGACCTCTTGACGTAATTAGGGTAATAAGTGAAAAGGAGTACATATTTGATTGACATTTTTGGGAAATTCGAAATTCCAATTTGCTTTCAGTTTCTATCGGAAGCCGCGAAGCAAGTTTTTAAGCGTAGAAGAAAACCCTTTGAGTTATAAATATCTCGGATAAAACGATCAACAACTCTACCCCCAACCGCCATATATTCAGAGAATATTGCAACGCGGTTTTTCGATTTGCGGTATTCAGTCTATTGGCGGTGTTACGGGTGGGCGAGCGGGTTGTTTGAAAGGCAATCCCCTAGTCGAGTCATTTGCGGTACATATAGATTTATATATTAGTAAATGTGAAAAGGCGGAGGAAACAAAGCCGCAACCATTATTGCTCCTTAATTAATCGTTCCGCGTTTTCGCCTTTCGGGGGCTTCCTTTATTAAAAGAACGATTGGGGAGGAAAATATAAAAATTTCAAACGTTTTCCCGAGCGATATTGTGTGCACTATATGACGCTACGTTAACATTGAATTGGACTTTTGTTTTAGTTCATCTACGTGCTTACCCCTCTAGCGAGCGGAACCTAACTCAAAACGGACTCTTTACACCGCCTCGTAAACGGACACAAACAACGAATTAATCCAATTTCACAAAATGCATCCAATTAAAACAATCGCTCCGTAACTGTACTCCAGGCTAAATTTTGTTCTCCCTTCGTATTTGTTGTACGGCCTAATTTTCCTTTAAATTGTTCTTTGTCTGCCGTGTGTGCTGTTAATTACTGAATCCGGAAGGGTCGAAAAGCTTTTTCCGAAACAAATTTTTTTTTCTCGTTCTGTAATGGAAATAATTGCTGACAGAGGAATTAATAAGAATATGTACTTTTTCAATTTTTATTTATTTGAAGGCTGGCGAAAAAAATTTAATACCCATATTGCGTTCTCGGTGGGCTTTTCTGAAGTTTATTCAATTTTTGCCGATTTCTAATTTTAACAGTAGGCGGACTTGGTTAGATATTTGAGTAGAAAGACCAAGAAAATCATGTGAAAATGACGTTTCTTTGAAAAAAAAAAAAAAAAAAATGAACTTGTAAAAGGGTGGATGTTGATTTTTTTCTCAACAGCGCACAGTGCGGCAGCTTGTGGACAAAAGTCGAAAAATCAACTTTTTTTAAAAACTTTTTATACTAAAGTAATATTTCCATAATGACCTCAATGATACGGAACGGGAGCTTTTAATCCTATATTCCCCCAAAAAACTATAGATATCATGTTTGAAGTAGTGGTAGATCACATATCTTTCTGAATCAAACAGCAATTTGCAGTATGTAGTTTTATTTTCTACATTGAAGGTTTTACTAACTATTTTAAGGAATGGAAAGCATCGAAGAAGGTAATTATTTTTCATTTATTATATTATTTATTATACTATTGTTATATTATATTATAATTATAATTATTAATATAATTATAATTTTTAAATATTAATTTTCGTAAATACCTACGAAAAAACCCTTTTTTTAACTTTAAATTGAAATATCTCAAGTTCTTCTCAAAACATCCTGAGATTATGATATAATCTAATAAAACAACTATTAAACTTCATAAAACTGTCAACGTTTCTTGCTTTAAACTGCTTTGAACGTTTCTATGATTTTTTCTTTCAGAAAACCAGCTGCCGAAATTTTATCACATCTTCATAAGTTATAACTTTCCAGTTTCCATTTTATTTTTTAAATTTTACTATAATTAGGTAATTACTACTAATTCCAATTGTAAATAATGAAATATTAATAAAAATTTTAAACTTTTTCATTGTTTTCTTTAAAAAACCGTCATGAACATACTTTGGTCCACTTCGACCATACAAGCGAAGCATAATGCGGACTTTTCTTAATGTAAGAGTGAAAAAATACTTGTAAGAGTGAAACATCCGATTTAATTTAAACACAATTACACATTTTGTTTTGGCTTACATATTTAAGACCCCAGTGGGTCGTATCCGAGATCGTAATGCCATTTTTTTATGAAATCCATAGCCCAAAGACTTTTGTCCACTTGAGCCATATGGTTGCCGCACTGTGCAGCGCTGCAAAATTTAATATTTAAAAAATTATTTTTCTGTTTATTTGAATTAAATTAAGTTTAGAAGACGATATTAGAAGTCATGAAGCAGATTAAATCTGTAAGATAAGTGTTGAATGGATGGGGTGAACGCCGCGGAGGGAGCTTATGTTACTCCCAATTGCTAATTGAAGAGTTATTACGGTGAAAGGAGAAGATTCGAAGGTATCTACTGACTTCTCGCTAGATTCGAGGGTGGCGAGAGGGAATGGGCTCGGCCGGAGGGTTAGCGAAAAGGGCGGTCGGATGAGGGAAGGGGGTACGGAGGAGAAGCCAAATGTGAACTCATCTGTAAAGATCACATTGTTCCAGTGAGTGCGTTACTCTGCGAGAAATTGAGACCACCCTCGCAATCGTTTCAATTGGCGAAACTCGCACACCTGTCTTTGAACAATCACCTGAATCGTAATTTGCATCTTGAATGAAGTCCGGGATTAATTTAATTAAGAAGTTGAAGTTGAAAAGAGGAAAATAAAACCTCAAATCGGAAGGAAACGAAGGTTATTCAAACATCTCCATTATGACTCATATCCTCTCATGACCTATAAAGTTTAATAGATCGATCAACTCCCCAGTTCGGAAGTCTCCAACGACATTCCGATTCGAATGCTTGTCAACATTCATTTTTAATGTTCTATTTTCAAAGGAAATCCTTTTTTTCCTTTCTCTCTCGGGCTGTGTGCGTAAGGTAAGAGTGTAACCCCTTTAATGCCTCTACGTGGCTGGAATCCAAAGAAATAATAGGCGTGTCTTCACCCAAACAGAAGAATTAGTACCGAGTTTATCAGAAGAGTACTTTATTGAGGAGGATAAAAAATTCGATTACATACTTTATTTAGAGCACTCGAGTAAAAGATTTTCTGTCGTAAACGTGTCAGCTTCATAATGATACCAACTCCTCGTCCCAGAAAAAACTTACAGAAAACCTGAGATATTGACAGCTTAATTTTAGGGAAAACATCTCCTTTGTGAAGAAAAAGAAAATTAAAGCTCTCAGATTAAGATAGAGAAGAATAAATCTTTTACCAATTGACTTCCTTGGTCCACCCTTTATAATCTCTAGAATCTAGACAGTTAAAAATATTGCTTTAAAGTTTTAAAGATTTGAACTTTGATTTTTTAAATAACAAGAAGTGGAGAAAAACATAGAGAAGAGTGTCGAAAAAGATTACAGGATTTCATTAAAATGCTTAAGCCAAGATAAAATATAGATGGTGGAAAACGAGGGGGATGGAATAAAATGGAAGTGTTCTACAAAGAGGAGAGGAGATAATAATCAAATTGTCTAAAGTTGAAATTTATTATGGTAACCGTTGTTGTCCCATTGAGAATTCAAAGTGTAGGTACTTGTAGTTTGCTATTTATTCAGACCTTAAAAGCTTACAAAATCGGACAGTTTACATAAATAATAAGCAAATCTCGAATTTTATTAGTCTCATTAAGCTTAGGTTCGAAAAAAAATGGAAAATATTTTCGGGATCTATGAGTTTTTCAGGCAGAAATGCCTGTAAAACGATGTTAATTAGATCTTTTTGTATTATAAAAATTATGAAAGTACGCTTCGGAGAAATTGAACGGTTCGATCCAGGGACTGAACGCGTGACCTTTTCAAAAGGAGCAGTAATGTTACTTTCCATAAAGTAATTCAATTCTGGGTTCGAAATCGTTGTAAGGTTCTGCGGGTGGTGGTGGGTAGACGGGAGAGAGGAGGGCATCTGGATGATCCCCAATTTACCGTATCATGTTATTCGAACTTTTTTTTTTCTTTTTCTCTGCCTCCCTCACTCACAATCCGATGACTTCTACCCCTCAACTAACCAATTACTCCCACCCAACTTATTATTCTTTTCTCTGAAATTTTTCATTTAAAAACGTAAATTATAAAGATTTTGTTAATTTTGTATGACCTAAAACCTTTTACTGAAACGTCGAGTCAAATTATAATTTTCATTAGGTAAGGAGCAACCTATTTTCTTTTCAATAAAGTTTACATATTTGGATTCTCTTCACTCTCTCAAATATCATAAGATAAAGAGGTAGCCTCTTAAGACCTCTCCTGAGGGAAAAGTTTTTCTATATATAGTACCTATAATATTAAAAAGTACTTTTCTTCAGTTTACTCTGGCAAAACTTTCCTAAAATAATTTGGAAATTAACTACTAGAAATTTCGTTTAGATGCCTTTTTGTCGTTTCTTAAAATGTAAAGTGGAGATTTCAATTTCTGAAAATCATTAAGAGTGCAGAAGCGGCTGGTAACCATCCGGGCCAAATATTTTCATCAACGACCCAAAATATATCTAACTGGGCCAACGACTTGACAACTATCGTGCCCAACTCGGCCAACCACTCGAAAGCCATAGTTACTAATTCGGCCAAAAACTGGTGCTCAAGTCGGCCAAAATTAATACCGTCGATTTTGTAGTAGGATAACAATAAAAAAATCAAAATTAAAAATTTACTTCATATTTTATTGATCCTACAGTTGTATCGTTTTTATATTCGACTGTCAACCCGAACCTCTGAATTGCACGCCACCAAGCTTGAGTTAAATGAAACCTGCATCCCACTTGTCGGGCACACGGCCATGCCTTTTTTAAAGGCATTTTTGAGCAAAATTGCATTTTTAAGGCATTTTCGACCAAAATTGCCATTCATTAAAAGCATTTATCACAGTTTTTGTCTGAAAAACAACAGATTTATGGCATTTTTGACCAAAAATTGCCTTTTTTTAAGGCATTTTTTACCAAAATTGCATTTTTAAGGCATTTTCGACCAAAATTGCATTTCATTAAAAGCATTTTTCACAGTTTTTGTCTGAAAAACAACAGATTTATGGCATTTTTGACCAAAAATGGACTTTTTTTTTAGGCATTTTTGACCAAAATTATCTGTTTTAAGGCATTTTTGACCAAAATTGCCTTTTTTAAGGCATTTTTGACCAAAATTGCATTTTTAAGGCATTTTCGACCAAAATTGCCTCTCATTAAAAGCATTTTTCACAGTTTTTGTCTTAAAAAAACAGATTTATGGCATTTTTGACCAAAAATTGACTTTTTTAAGGCATTTTTGACCAAAATTGTACCATCTAAAACATGGTTAGTTTGTCGCAGTAGTAAAAACGACCAATTCTCCTCGCATTTGTTGATAATCAAGTATTGGCCCAGTTGGATACAATCATTTTAGTGTTCATTGGCCCAGTTAGATACTTATGATTTTGATACAATGGCCCAGTTAGATACGTCCATCGGCGACATTTTTTATCAGGTAGAAAGGATTGGCCCAGTTGCAAGACTCCCGCAGAAGCAGTTGGTTCTCTCGATTTTTAACAAATTGAGAATTTTGTCATTCCAAACGAGTGTTGGTTACAAGAAAATAAAAACTACCTTCATAAAAAATAAATTGAGCAATATTAATAGCAAGACATAAACCTATATTTATTAGGGCAAGTATCTTTCGAAGGGTAAAGTGAGTATTGAGCTTCCTCTCAAATTATGACTGAAAGCATTAGACCTCATAAATCATGGGATGACCATAAGCGGCGATTGCTCTTGTGTGTAGGTATGGAGTTGAAAAAAAATATGAAAAGGAGTTAAGAAAAACAGGAAACATATTTTGCCAGGCGAGGATGTAAACAAACACGGACATGTTCGTGAGAAAAACAAATTAAGAAAATCCCTAATTAATCTCTCCCTCCCCCCTTTTCACTAATTTAATGCTCTCGGCATCTTCATCGCCACCCCGTATAGTCCGCGGTCTCCTTACCGAATTCTATAAATATTAAGGGCGTTATCAAAATCTCAATGCTATTATACCCAAATTATATTCGTCTCGCGTGAAATTATTAATAAAAAAAATAATTTAATACGCCCCCACACAAAACACTTTGAGAATATTTAGAATTATGCATGAGACAAAAATTGGTAGCTTGATGGTATTATTCATTTTGAGGCTAAACCCTACTATAACGCTTGTTTTGATAAGGTTAATAATAACCGTTTTGACATGATATCTGGGGCCGAATAAGTGAAACATTACAACATTAATAAAATAATCACGCATTTCCAAAATGAATTATGTAGACATTACAAGGAAATAATTGATAAATTATGTTGTAATTAGAGAATATGTACAGAGTGTCCTAACTAGTGATGAGATTATTAACTACGGTTGTCGTAAAAAAAAAGTTATTTAAAAAAATTCCCTTTGTAAGGAATTTTCTTGCCATCTCCCCTAACCGTTTGGTGTACAAATCCAATTTTTTATCGGTCAAAAACATAATTGATATGAATGTTTTTGAAGTATCAGATTGTAGATTAGAGGAACATAAAAAAGAGTAGGGGCGTTTCCCCTAAGGCATGGCGAGTGAGAAAGAGGATCGCAGAGTGAGAGAGAGCGTGCAATCTACAATGAGCTCCATTGTTGATTGTATTAAGCTTTATAGTATTTTTAAATTTATCTTGACCAAAAACATTCTTCACGATAAGAAAAGTTCAATTTTCATTTCCCAAGTTTGCAGATTTTCGTGTCAGTATTGGGCGTGGGATTTCAGAGCTTTTTTTCAATTTTTATTCGTTTTGAAAGGATAAAGGAATATGAATTTTGTGTACAGTTCTACCACAGAAACATTTACGACTGTTTGGACTAAAATCAATTTATGACGACCAAATGAAAAAATTAATTTCATACTGCTAAAGGACTTTTCATTTTAACTTTCTCAAATCGTCGAACTCGAGTTATCAGCAATCGGTTCAAGCGTTTCTGGGGTCAAGGATCGTCTGACCGTCCGTCGCCTCGGAGCACCTCACTGCCTCAATAAAAAATAAACAATTTTTTTATTAGACAAAAAAAGAATAAAGGTGTTATCGTTGAAGGTATTACGGAAGTGAAGTTCAAAGAGTGAAAGAATTTAACCAGTCTGAATGGGGTCTCGACCCGGGATCAAAAGGCTTCTGCAGCATCAAGTCACCCTACGAGATGTGTACAAAATCGTCAAGAGTCCTCGAGTGACGTCAAAGACTAAACCATGCGTCAGGAATAGTTTTTTACGTCTCATACACGGCAATAAAACTGAAACTTTTTCCCATTAACTTCTGATGACGATTGAGCATCATCAAGTTTGAATGTAATTTTTGATAATTTCAATTTTCTCTCTTTCTATTTTTCCTCCTTGCATTTTCCCTTTTCTAGACCTTGGAGTAAAAATACTCTCACCGATTTGATTAAAATTGGACTTTCTCAAAGAGAGAAAAAGTCTTCACATGCGTATTCAATTTTCTAGAAAGGAATTCATTCTAATAACTTGCCTGCCGAGTTAATAGAAAAGGATTCCGTAAGGTGAAAACGAGCAAAAGTTTTAGGCCGACCAGCGAAAAAAAAGGTATTCCTATTTTTTAAATTCCTAATTCATTTAATTAGGATTAGAGAAAAAAGAAGAAATTTTAGGTTCTCGCGGCCTCAATGGGCGAAGATTTACATACCTGATACCTACATACCTGGCTTCCAACGTTTTATTAAGAGTATTTGGTGAAATTTTGGTCTAGATCGGACCATTATTACGTCCGCAGCGAGTAAAATAAAACTTTAGACTAGCAGATCTCCGCCATTTTTGCGAAGATAACCTCAAGACACCACTCTCTTGGAAATGCTTTCGTACTCCGGGCCGATGGATGTCATCTCTGCCCCTTTACGGGCTAATTCGTCATTGCCCTTCTTCCTAGGGCTGGCGTTACCTTCGCGTGTTGAAGTACTTCTGGCTTTCTTTCTGTTTTCGATCTAATTATTTCATTTGCAACAAGGAGAAATGCGTAAAGGAGTGATTTAAACAAGGAAGGAGCTAAACTCAGTGTTAAACTTCCGACATGTTGATGAAAGCAAATCCAATTTCGAGAAGGGAATTAGCGGGAGGAAGTACCTTTATGCGAGCCAGTCATGGCCGCTTAGCTTATCTATTGAAATCTCCATAAAGCTCCCACCTTCCAATTTTTTTTTCCTTTTTCTTTTCATCTTTCTAATTATACTCTTGAAGAAGGGGGTAGTTTCAAAGTATCAAGTTGCTAAACGGATTTAGGCATTTTTTCTTTTTCCGTAGTTCTAAAAATTATTCAAATGGAGCTATTATTGTGAAAAGTATTAGGCAAATGGTATTCTGTTTAGCCACGAATGCCTTTGGTGTTGAAAATAATCGATGGAAAACGCAATAAAAAAAAATTGGGCTATGAATCATTGAGGCTTTTACGTAGTTCATTGTTCAACCTGGAGAAAGAAAAAAATTGTAGATAAAAACACATAGGTACTTATTGGACAACAATGAAAACGAATTTTATTATCTCTATTACTCCGGGCGTATACGCAGAGAAGGCCCAGACGAGAACTTCCTCAGAGTGGGGCAACGTTTTTCATCTCCAATATCGAAAACATTCAGAAACGAGGTAGAAAAACTGAAGGTCTTCGCCCAGCGAGGGCACATGGAACGGGCAAGAACACCCCGAATTTCTCCATACCGTACTTTTTCGAGAATTTTTATTTTTTCTTCGATATCCTTATACAGGGTGTCCGGAAACACATGGCAAGCGTCTGGGAGAGCGTTAAAAAGTGGTTTTACGAAAAAAAGTTAAATGTAAACCCCCCTTAATTTAAATCAAAGAATTTGATGGTGTAGTTTAAAATCCGCCTGGATATACAGGGTGTCCCAGACACAACCTAACTTCGTTATTTCAAATGAGAACCCCTATTTTTTATTTCAGATTCGTAATCTACGCAAAATTTCAAGTAGATTTGAGTACTCATATGACGATTTTGGACAACTTTTAAAAAATGGCAAAATTTAGCGTTTTTTGCGCTAAAATCCGTTAAAATTGACCTAGGAGACTCGTTTTTTTTTTTAATTCCACTTATTTTTTCCCGAAGAATCCAACTGTCTCAAACTTGAGCATCTTCGCAGTCTGCATCACGAGATTTCGTCGCTAATGGCCTTTTTTCAAGTTTAACTCCAAATTCCATACTTCAAAAATGGAAATTAGCGATTTGTTGACGGAATTTTAATTTTTGATGCATAAACACAAAAGACGCTGTAGCTCTTTCAAAATTTGTGGTCCGAAAGAAAAATTCCTTTCAACAAGTGCTAATTTTCATTTCTGAACTAAAAATTTGGGTTCTAACTTGAAAAAAGGCCATTAGCGACGAAATCTCGTGATGCTGAATGCGAAGATGCTCAAATGTGAGACAGTTGGATTCTTCGGGAAAAAATAAGTGGAATTAAAAAAAACGAGTCTCCTAGGTCAATTTTAACGGATTTTAGCGCAAAAAACGCTAAATTTTGACATTTTTTAAAAGTTGTCCAAAATCGTCATATGAGAACTCAAATCTACTTGAAATTTTGCGTAGATTACGAATCTGAAATAAAAAATAGGGGTTCTCGTTTGAAATAACGAAGTTAGGTTGTGTCTGGGACACCCTGTATATCCAGGCGGATTTTAAACTACACCATCAAATTCTTTGATTTAAATTAAGGGGGGTTTACATTTAACTTTTTTTCGTAAAACCACTTTTTAACGCTCTCCCAGACGCTTGCCCAAAAACTCAAGTTTAAAAATAATTTTGCTTAAATCGACCTTTTTGAATGATTTCGGAGACAAAAGAGCGATTCAACGTCAAAATGACAATAGGCGAAGATTGAAAGAAAAACACAAGTTTCCTAAAGAGGTCAGGGACCCTCGAAGATCAGTTGAGCGATCTGAGAAAATTGTTAAACGAATTGGACGAGGCGGTGGTCGTGACCCGGTCGAGATTATCTTGCGATATAAATGCCCGTCGTGCTGTGTGGTGGGTGGTGCTGTCCAATAGCGGGATGATATGGGGCGGGGAAACCGGGCTTTCGTCCTTTTTGATGATGATAGATTTAATCCCTCTGGAAAGCTTAGGGCACTCCTTGTACATCTGAACTCACCCCTCCTTCCACACAGCTGCAAAACTCTTTCAACCGTGCTAAAATATGGTTTCATTTTCTCATGGAAAAAAAACCCCGGTCCCAGTCTGAAGTTTTCATTTCTAAAGAACTTAATATACTTAATTAAAATCCATTGAGAATTTTTTTAAAAATAAAATCATATCTATCTTCAACGAAAAGAGCAGTAAGTTATTGCGCTGTCAACGATTACAGTGAAACTTCCCAATAACGGACACTCCTGGGGACCGGAAATTTGTCCGCTATATAGAGGTGTCCGCTTTTCGGAAAATAGGAAAAAAAAACTTTTGAAAAAAATGAAAAATGAAGTTTAATTTCTGATTAGGAAAACATAATATGTATTATTACATACATATATACGATATTACATAATATGTACATACATATTAAAAATAAAAAATTAAACTTTTAAAAAGTCGGTAATTTTGAAGTGAAGTCAAGAGTATAACTGAATTTTAGAAATAAAAGACATGGCGAGGGACAAAAAGGGATTAACTAAGGTCAAAGATCATAAGTAAGATGCAAAATGTAAACAAAACATCTCTAGAACAACAGAATGTCAATAAACTTTGTCCTTGAAAAAACGTGCTGTCCGCTTATAGGAGACTTTTAGGGGTAAAATTGAATTTTTCAGGCTGTCCGCGTCCGTTATTGAGAGTGTCCGCTTTATAGAAATATTTAGAATACCTTTTCCTATGTTTTAACGCCGGGGAATCAGAATTTGTCCGTTGAAGGGAGATGTCCGCTTTTAAGAGGTGTCCGTTAAGGGAAGTTTCACTGTATATATTTTTTATAATAACTTTGTTTAATTTAAAAAAATAATTATAACATCTAAGACAATAAACTAGGATGCTAAATGGAAGAAACGAATTAAACGAACGCTCCTTTCTTCCGAAATTGGAAACGGAATAACAATGGAGGCTTAGATTGGAGACGTTTCGTGCTGGCGGCCAATGACTTTCAATCCATTTGACTTTATTTGGTTTTCACTTTAGGCGGTTTTACTTATACGCACATTTTCCCCTGAACTCGAGAGGAAAATTATTCAAGACAGTCGTCTTTTGTTGGCATACTCGTCTGTAACAAGCCGTGTGGGAAAAAGAGGGTTAGATTCATTTAAGAACATCCTTCCGCCTCTTTGATCGCGTATTTTAAATGCCGTTAAAATAATCGTCGTTTAAAATTTCATACTCGAAGAGGTTCAACTGTCACACTGTCGTAAGTGATAAAATCGCCTCATATCGTACCGGCATCACGTCGTAGAACGTATGAAGTTATGACAGCGATAGTTAACTAACTCCTTTTGTGGGTGATTTTCTGATAGAGTTAGTCTCGGTTGAAACCCAGCTTTATAAACTATAAATAAAAACGCTGTTCAGATAAGTCCCTTTTATATGCCTCACACGTTTTACAGTCTGTCACATGAACATTATTACAGTGCAAAATACCACTTCATCATTAAAAAAATGAATAAAACTAGCCGTATAAAAAAGGCGATTAAAATTAATAACATGATATAACCGAAAAAATTGCAAAAATAAACACCTTTCCTCCCTTAATACGCTTTAAACTGTTTTGAGCCGTTTTTCAAATTTGTGTGTGGCGTAAATGAGATTTACCAGTTCCGCGGACCTTTTAATCTGAATCAAATGGAAAATCCGATTGCAATCCGTGATTATTCGGCGGTTATTAACAGCTTATTTTATGCACGCAAAAAACTCGGACTCGTAGGTTCTATGATTGATTTTAACCAATTTACAGATGAGAATCAATCTTAATTTTAACGCCTAATGGGAAATTCAGATTTTGAGCTCAACTGTTTAGAAATCCAGATTAATAACTCCTCATAAAGAATGGGTTTTTTAAATTCACATTCCAAAGTTAGCAACATTTTTCACTTTTTGTCTCCTTAGAAAAACGTGTTTGTGCTTTTGAGAGGGGTTCTTCTAATACCAAGGGAGGTGTTTTCGGACTCAAGAATGCACCCGGAGAAGGGCACTCGGGAAATAATGTGTGTAGATTGCATTTGGACAAGGAGAAGGCCGTTGTTCTTGTCACCGTCAGAGCTCCCTAACACTCACCGCCAAAAAATCTTTTTACTCCTCTCTTATAAAAGATAAACTTTTAACTTTTCAAAAATAATTTATAGCTATACAGTGAAACTTCCCAATCACGGACACTCCTGGGGACCGGAAATTTGTCCGCTATATAGAGGTGTCCGCTTATCGGAAAATAGGAAAAAATTAAAAAAAAAAAAAATGAAAAATAAAGTTTAATTTCTGATTAGGAAAACATAATACACGTATATATTATTACATACATATATACGATATTACATATGTACATACATATTAAAAATAAAAAATTAAACTTTTAAAAAGTCGGTAATTTTGAAGTAAAGTCAGGAGTAAAACTGAATTTTATAAATAAAAGACATGGCGAGGGACAAAAAGGGATTAACTAAGGTCCAAGATCATAAGTAAGATGCAAAATGTAAACAAAACATCTCTAGAACAACAGAATATCAATAAACTTTATCCTTGAAAAACCGTGCTGTCCGCTTATAGGAGACTTTTAGGGGTAAAATTGAATTTTTCAGGCTGTCCGCGTCCGTTATTGAGAGTGTCCGCTTTATAGAAATATTTAGGATACCTTTTCCTATGTTTTAACGCCGGGGAATCAGAATTTGTCCGTTGAAGGGAGATGTCCGCTTTTAAGAGGTGTCCGTAAAGGGAAGTTTCACTGTACTCTCGACGGATGGTTTCTTAAAACGGTTTTCTTTGGTTTTGAGAAACCCCATTTTGACAAGGACGCCAATATTGACAGAGCGGGACTCAAACCCGAGAACTTCTTGAGAAACCGCCACAACCCAACGGTGTTATAACGGGTTTGACTTCTTAACATTATTCTCTATATTGTTCACTCCCACGAAAATTTTGTTGTTTAAGACCAATCTGTTATAACCAGCAGAAAACAAAAATGTCAATCAGCTTTCTATAAATAGCGCTTTCCGAGGTCGGAATATAGAATTTAAGCGAACTAAACTTCAACCTAAATAAAGAATTTTTCATTTTTTGGGACAGTTTGATAGACCAAGTTAATTTATGAAGACGAAATAAAAATGGTTTTTGAAAACAATATGTCCATCAGTGCATTATGTGTAGAGGCTTTCATGAGTTTTTGAGGGAGTGAGGGTCGTTGTTTCTAAATAAACGTTCTGTTCCCTGTATTGAATGGCATTGAACATTCTGAAAATGGTTTGAAGTGTCAAAAGGTTTTCATTCATTCATTTCGAGCGCGTTTATTCAGCTCTTGTGGCTGTGAATGCGGTCCACTCGAAAAGTGACCGCAGCATAGTTGATGACGGGTTCGGCCTCCCCCGGAGCCAGCGAACCTGTTGAACTCCCTAACCTGAAACCCTTTAGGCCCAAAACTTAACTTAGAAACGCTACATACCTACGTTTCGCCGTTGGTGCTTGAACTCTTAAAAGAAAATGAATTCAATACAGTCCATGAATAAAGTTAAACCGTGAAGTAATTCGAGCATAAAAATCTGTAGGCATGAGAAGAGTTGTAAGGGAGAGAAACTGTTCAATTCGACAGGAGTCCGACGAATCGAAAGAGAAGAGTTCCTCCTCGTAAACACCAAATGATTTGTAAAGTTTCTTCCTGGTCGATATGAGCATTCCTTGAAAGTTTTGCTTTCAAGGAGAATCCTAAGCATGTTAAAGGTCCTGCACCCTCCTCAAACTTGTTTGGTCACTGACAAGGCGATAATTGCCTTTTTATGATCCTATAACGAACCTATTGAAAGTTCACCCCAACCAATTTTTTTCTCTCATTTCTTTTGTTTTAGAATGTACATGCGATTAAAAAGGAGTGCAACTTCTCTCCTTCAATCTCCGAAAACGTATAGAAATCAAGGGGACGTGTGTTCTCTAAATAAATCAGCTACTCATTACTGTAAACAATAGAAATCAAGCGGTCAATGTCTAAGCAATCAAAAAGCCCGGAAAAACGGGTAGCCTTTAGATATGAGGCGCTCCGGGTACGAAGGGCGAACTCGACAAAACGTAGTTTCGAGATATTCGCATTTTAAAGTTTCGGTTTTTACGTATTTAAAGTGGAAAAAATGGTGAACTCAACATAAAAATTATATGGGTGTATTCACCAAGAGGTCTAGAATCTGAAAATGAAAAAAACTGGAGGACACTTCCCCAAAAACCCGACGTCGAGGGTATCACAATAACTTCTTTAAGGAAGTTAAAAAAATCTTTTGTCCGGTGTCGAGTTCGCCCTTCGTACCCGGAGCGCCTCATATTAAAACCTCAATACTACACGTAAGCGCCACCCGTTAGACTTCCCAAAGGAGGAGCGCTACTTTTACGGTTCACATTATAACATGAATAATGCTGCGTTTATTAGTAGCAAATTGAAACACATTATTAAATGTTTCTTTCAGTAAAAGGGTTGTTTTTTTAAATGTTTGAATAAAATTTGACTCCCTCTGATTAATAATTAATCAGAAAGAAGTGACAGGGAGCAAACTGGCCAATATATCACGAAACCACGATGCTGGAAGGGAGGTAGAGGCGTGCGAGGGGAGGGAAGGAATAAATTATCGTTTTGTGAACTGATTGAGGAGGAGGGATCGGCGAGAACGAGAGAACAGAGAGGGGTAATGGATTTTTATTGTCATATTTGAATTTATTGATGACCATCCCTGCCCCCGCAGTGCATAATCACAGGTGCTTCAACTTCTACTTGGACCCCCCCTTAACTCACCTACCGTAATCACACCGTGTCGTCTCCCTAATCGATTGAAGGATGGAAACTTTCGGAGCCTTCCTACTCTCATTCAACTGACATAGCACAACTACTAGTCCAGGATTTCGGGGGTCGGATTAAGCGCGAAGCTATTCGGCAATCGGTCTTATTCACTTTCTTGCTCACTCAATCTATACAGTTTCAAACAAGTTTGCCCCCGTCTTTATTTAACCCAAATCTTATTGTTCAACCCTTACAATGCCTAACATCCACCCTTAAAACGAAACAAAACGAATTAGTATTTACGAATTGAATCTTTATTTCAAGAATAAGGCGGCCTTTTGTCCGAAAAAGGAGTTCCTGTTACAGAAGGGTGGAAAACGGGAGAGTTTGAGTGTCTCTTAACTGGGTAACAAATAGATATTTATGTATGTATCTCGTTCCCTTAAGAATGTGTGCTTTTCTCTTATGGCCAGGAACCTTCTAACGCGATACTTGTGAGGCTGTACTAGCACGTTATTTGTCGCTAATATCGTGCGATAACGTCCTTCCTTTTCCACGTTAAACCTTCTTCGCTTCGCTGTAATCGGTAAATTTACATGCCCCATTTTTTTTCCTCTACTCTTTTCATACTCACTCTCCTTCTCTTTTCGCCTTTGCGACCTTTCCTTCCCCCGAGGGAAAACGGTGCAAACGGTTTTTCGGCTACCCTATTCATAAATTTATAACTAAAGTAGAAAAACTAGCGTAGGATAAGGAAACTTAATAATTTCTTAAGGCGTCTCCCTCTGCGGTTTTCTCTTTCTTTTAACTCCCACTTTTGCTTTCCCTTGCAGGTTTTTTTTCCCGGATATTACCTTTTAAATTCATATTTTCATTCTAAAAAGCAAGTACGTAATTCTAGCAAATACCCTTGAAAAACGATTATTAAAAAGCGGTTTTATTTTTCTTAATTGAGTCCTCAAATAGGTACTTTACCCGATGGTTCCCAAAACGAGATAATTATACCCGATGGTTCCCGGGCTGAAAATTGCCACATACCCGATGGTTCCCGGGCTGAAAATTGCTATATACCCGATGGTTCCCGGCCTGAAAATTGCAATATACCCGATGGGTCCCGGGCCGAAAATTGCAATATACCCGATGGTTCCCGGGCTGAAAATTGCTATATACCCGATGGTTCCCGGCCTGAAAATTGCAATATACCCGATGGGTCCCGGGCTGAAAATTGCCACATACCCGATGGTTCCCGGGCCGAAAATTGCAATATACCCGATGGTTCCCGGGATGATAATTGCAATATACCCGATGGTTCCCGGGATGAAAATTGCAATATACCCGATGGGTCCCGGGCTGAAAATTGCCACATACCCGATGGTTCCCGGGCCGAAAATTGCAATATACCCGATGGTTCCCGGGCTGAAAATTGCTATATACCCGATGGTTCCCGGCCTGAAAATTGCAATATACCCGATGGGTCCCGGCCTGAAAATTGCAATATACCCGATGGGTCCCGGGCTGAAAATTGCCACATACCCGATGGGTTCCGGGCCGAAAATTGCAATATACCCGATGGTTCCCGGGCTGAAAATTGCAATATACCCGATGGTTCCCGGGCCGAAAATTGCAATATACCCGATGGTTCCCGGGCCGAAAATTGCAATATACCCGATGGTTCCCGGGCTGAAAATTGCAATATACCCGATGGTTCCCGGGCCGAAAATTGCAATATACCCGATGGTTCCCGGGCTGAAAATTGCAATATACCCGATGGTTCCCGGGCCGAAAATTGCAATATACCCGATGGTTCCCGGGCTGAAAATTGCAATATACCCGATGGTTCCCGGGCTGAAAATTGCAATATACCCGATGGTTCCCGGGATGAAAATTGCAAAAATACCCAATGGTTCCCGGGCCGAAAATTGCAATATACCCGATGGGTCCCGGGCCGAAAATTGCAATATACCCTATGGCTCCCGGGCTGAAAATTGCAATATACCCAATGATTCCCGGGCTGAAAATTGCAATATACCCTATGGTTCCCGGGCTGAAAATTGCAATATACCCGATGGTTCCCGGGCTGAAAATTGCAATATACCCGATGGTTCTCGGGCCGAAAATTGCAATATACCCGATGGTTCCCGGGCTGAAAATTGCAATATACCCGATGGTTCCCGGGCTGGAAATTGCCACATACCCGATGGGCCCCAGATATATTATAAAGTGAGTGTTCTTAAACACATTTTGTGGTGTTGGGTTTGAAATGTTCTTCATTGATACCTGCGTTGCAAAATAAACACGGGGACCATCGGGTATGTCGCATTACTAGAAGCGGGAGCCATCGGGTATATTTGATTTGACCTACTTAGTCTCCGGGAACCATGGGGTATCCAACCCTCAAATATCCTCAAAATATGACCGGGGATTGACCTCTAAGTTTAGCATATAGTCTTTTTAGAATTTATATTTTGTTTTCTATTGTATTCGTTTGCTTTATCTACCCGGGAGTGATGTTGAAGTTGGCACCTTTGTCCGATAAGATGTCTTAAATCACTTAAACACGGAGGCTCAGCGAAGCGGACCAGCTCGACCTTCCAATTTGTACGAATCCTCCCCTTGAATACAGGCTGTTAAACAATCCGTCAGCCAGACTTGAACCCTTTTCATGAAAACAAAGGATCTTTTACGAATCCAAATACCTAAGAATAATTTAAATTTTCGAGAGCAAATTTTACATTTTTAAATAAAAATGGGTGGATTTCTGAAAAAAAGAAATGTACCTAAAATAATGTAAAATTAAAGAAGCACCAATTCAGTAAATAAGGTCTATTGTTCGATAGTTTCGGAAATGAATAAATGAGAGGTTCTGGCAGGGCACGAACGAGAGAGGCTGGTCCCGCCGGGGATTGATCAATCAATGAGGATCATACAGCATCACAATGGTGCATCTAGGATGTTCATTCCCAATGAAGGGAGGTTCGTATATCAACCAATTATTCAGACAGATACCAACGTCTCTACACCGGATGGCACATTTTGAGATGACACACATACCGACCGAAATGATTAATTGATTCCAGAGAAACCTCCCCCTAAACTCTCCCCTCAATCCCTACCCATCCTTAATTTTCTATTGAGCTGAACCCAATTCGAATTACCTTCTACCGAAGCCGATCCCGACGGTATTGTTTGCCTTTAGGTTTATGAATTAAATAAACGAATTTTAAAGCCTTTAAATCTTTCGGAAAGAAAAACGTGTAATATTTAGTCGTCTGAAAAAGGGGTGGAAGCAGAAGAAGAGGAATACATAAATGATGACTCTTCGTTGGATTTATAAGAGTTGTTATTTTGAAGCAAACGGAGTTTTGTTCGTATTATTTTAATCTGTTATTGGCGTCGGCGGGTCTGCTTTCGGTTACGGATGGCGAGGAGTTGGCGAGGGTGTTCCCAGGGAAGGGGGTCGGTTATCCTACCCTCTTTGGAGTAAGGAACAAAGAGGCTTCTAACTCTCGCACCCTCCTTATTAACTTGGGACGCTCGTATTGCTCCCCTTTAAGTTATCCCATTACCAACCCTTACTCTCCCATTCAAAATCTAACTAGCTCTACATTTTTACAAAACTGGGAAACACTATGTTAAGGAAGCTCCTAGAATTGTCATTAAGTTCGAACCCAAGTTGGCTACAATTAGCGAACTTGCTCCCCCTTCTCCTTTACTCATAATCCCCTTCATCAAGTTTATCTTTCCGTTTGCCTCCCTCCCTAGAATCACATGTTTTCCAATCTTATTTTCTTCTAAAACCACAAAATTAACAAATTACTATTGTTAAAGTTTTAATAGCATTGATTTTCTGATTCTTTTTCTACCCGAAGCTAATGTCCAAAGCGTGTTTTATATTCAAGAGTTGTTGAATATGTTCTAAAACACGTAGAGACGCTTAAAAAATTTGAGAGGGAATTAATTAGTGGCGAGTTTCTACCCTTCGCCCTTGCAGTTCCCTGGGCTACATTCTAAACTTCTTTCAACTTGAAAAGAGGGGAAAATTAAAAGTAGAAACCGTTAACATCCAGTCCTATACCTGCCCATTGTTTCAGCACCGTCCCCCTTCCCTACTTCCACCCTCGGTAATTAGAGACTTACGTTTACTGACCTGCAAATATTCTTTTTTACTTCTTGAAAAAGAAATTTATCGTTCAGGTTCATTAATAGCAAGAGTTTGAATGTTTTGATTGCTGGGTGCTTACCTCTGGTTTATTTATTATGATCATTTTTTCCTAACAAGAAATTTGATTCCTGGGCGAATATTTATATTTTTTCCACCTCGACACTTCAAAATTTATTTTTCATAGTATACAGGGTGTCCGGAAACACATGGCAAGCGTCTGGGAGAGCGTTAAAAAGTGGTTTTACGAAAAAAAGTTAAATGTAAACCCCCCTTAATTTAAATCAAAGAATTTGATGGTGTAGTTTAAAATCCGCCTGGATATACAGGGTGTCCCAAACACAACCTAACTTCGTTATTTCAAATGAGAATCCCTATTTTTTATTTCAGATTCGTAATCTACGCAAAATTTCAAGTAGATTTGAGTACTCATATGACGATTTTGGACAACTTTTAAAAAATGTCAAATTTTAGCGTTTTTTGCGCTAAAATCCGCTAAAATTGACCTAGGAGACTCGTTTTTTTTAATTCCACTTATTTTTTCCTGAAGAATCCAACTGTCTCAAATTTGAGCATCTTCGCATTCAGCATCACGAGATTTCGTCGCTAATGGCCTTTTTTCAAGTTTAACTCTAAATTCCATACTTCAAAAATGGAAATTAGCGATTTGTTGACGGAATTTTAATTTTTGATGCATAAACACAAAAGACGCTGTAGCTCTTTCAAAATTTGTGGTCCGAAAGAAAAATTCCTTTCAACAAGTGCTAATTTTCATTTCTGAACTAAAAATTTGGGTTCTAACTTGAAAAAAGGCCATTAGCGACGAAATCTCGTGATGCTGAATGCGAAGATGCTCAAATTCGAGACAGTTGGATTCTTCGAGAAAAAATAAGTGGAATTAAAAAAAAACGAGTCTCCTAGGTCAATTTTAACGGATTTTAGCGCAAAAAACGCTAAATTCTGACATTTTTTAAAAGTTGTCCAACATCGTCATATGAGTACTCAAATCTACTTGAAATTTTGCGTAGATTACGAATCTGAAATAAAAAATAGGGATTCTCATTTGAAATAACGAAGTTAGGTTGTGTCTGGGACACCCTGTATATCCAGGCGGATTTTAAACTACACCATCAAATTTTTTGATTTAAATTAAGGGGGGTTTACATTTAACTTTTTTTCGTAAAACCACTTTTTAACGCTCTCCCAGACGCTTGCCATGTGTTTCCGGACACCCTGTATATGAAAAGTTATTAAGTTGCCCTAGTTCTCGACGCAGAGACAGAAAAGATACCTTTAGCGTCAACGCGTCCAGGTCAACATTTTAAAATAGATAAAACTCGCAATTTTCTACTTTTTAAGTTTTTCCAAGTTTGAAGTGAAGGGAATTGAACACCGCAGAGATTACTCAAGATCTACGTTCAATACATTTTTTCTCTTTTATTTAACGGCGTCAATTTATGCACAAGGGTGCATAAATTTCACAAATTACCTACACTTTCTGAAATAGATGTGGAAATAATTTTCGTCCGCGCTTCAACTGCAGTCACGCCATCAATCAATTTGCAATAAGTTCATATTATAATTTTTCAAGCATAAACATTTGATCGTTATGACGGACGCTAATAATTCACTCGTCAGGGATAATTTACTAATTTACATGAACCGTGATCCTTATTTACTGTTTCAACTTATGTAATGAAACGTCAATTTGACAATTTGTCAATTAGATGACAAGTGAATTTAATTTAATATAATTTTTGGTCCTATGCGCAATCGGGGCAATCTCAAATTTTTCCTATTCGCAAATCAAGTGATAAAAATGCGCAATCAGGGTCTAATGGTAGTCTAGGATACTTCAGGTAATTTTGATCTTTTTAGTTCTCCGTTTGTAAAGAGAGAAAAGCGTGGGAGGAATTCTATTTCTCCTGAAAACCTACTGGGAGGTACCTTATTGTATTTAACAATTACGAACTCGCGTGACGTAACAATGGTCGCCCGTTTATAAAAAGCTGATGGAAATTTCACCGGAGAGCATTCAAGCGTCTGGACCAAAACAACTTTGATTTACGATTTCAAATCTTTCCTATTTTGTAAAGCGTGCCGCACGAAATGAGAAAACCATTTTTTATTATTTACTTTTCATTTTTCAAACGTTTTCTTCCGTTTTTTTCCCCCTTCAAATAAAAGCTAAATAATCATTGTCAACTCCCTCAAAAGATTTACGTAAAATAGGAGAAGTCGATCACCGCTTTAAAAAAACTAATCTTGATTTTTTTCAGTTATTGGAAGCTCGGAAATTAATAACAGGATAAAAAAAAAGTATGGAAGTTGCCAGGTATCGTCTACAACCTATAAATTTCTACAATGTGTAACGTCAACGTTAAAATTGATAAAGGTTTACTCATATTATCGCGTCCTCAATATCTCAGAAACAGAAAAAGCCGTTCATTTTATTTAATGGTACCGTCGACAAATTTTATATCAAAATCGATTGAATCAAAAAGGCTGAAACACTTCGCATAAAAAGTGAGAAAAAAAAAATTTCATTCCATTACGTCTTTTATTATTTTTTAAACGACCGGGAATTATCGTTAGGCTTACCGGCCATTAATTTTTTAAAAAGTTTTAATCACTCTCAAGAGTTGTTTATGATGTTAATTGAGCCAGGAGGATGACTCTTCAAGTTGTAAAATTTAAATTAGTTTTCAAATGAGCTCTATTCAAACTAATCATTGAGATGTCCTTGTATTTTTTTTTCCTTTTCCTTTTATTTAAAAATACTAGTTTAGAATTTGAACTGTGTCCTTTATTGAAATACTGCAAACTAAGCCTTCTCGCCGACTTTAAGAAGATGATTCGTCCAAAGGATTTCCCGAAATCTTTTCATCAGAGGAGGGCACCTGTTGACTTCGAGATCCTCATGACGTCATCTTTGTTATCGGATTGAATTAGAAGCTCCCAGTTAGAGATAGGATTCATTTTCTCTTTTTTCTTTTGCCCTTCTTTACTCTTTTTTTTCCCCTCTCTCGCTCTTCTTTTAAGCCTTTCGCCTCGCCTGTGAAAAAAAACTAAGTTCTGTCGGATTTTGTTTAATTTAATTAATTCGCACGGGTTGGCTCTTTGTGAACGTTTTAGTAACATAAAGGGGAAATTCTCATAGGTAAAAAACATTGGTTATTTTCGTGATTTTTTTTTCTTCTTTTTTTATTTATATCATTTCATCACTTAGACCGAATTCAATAAGAATTTTCAAAACAACTTATCTATTACAAATTTTCCTGAAAATTAAATTAAAATAATTTTAACATAAAGCGCTCGTTTCGTGAGACTAGGAGCGACGGAACGATGGAAAAAACAATTCAGAAACTAGACCAAGTACTGGTTTGAAGAGCTTCCAACGAAAACTTCCTTAAAGAGAAGAATCTATGTAGGAGGGGGAAGTATAACGGAGGGGAAGTAAAACGTAGCGAGAAGTTATGGGAGGGGAAGTATAACGGAGTGGGAAATATATGGGAGGGGGAAGTATAAGTGAGGGGAAGTATAAGTGAGGGGAAGTATATGGGAGGGGGAAGTTTAAGTGAGTGGTAGTATAACGGAGAGGGAAGTATAAGGGAATGAAAGTATAACGGAAGGGGATGTATAAGGGAGGGAAAGTATAAAGGAGAATTTTCCAAGTTTGTTTTTTCGAAAAATTTTATAAGTTTATTTTTGAAAAATTGTCCGAGTTTTGTTTTTTCCCAAAAATTTTCCGAGTTTTTTTTTCTTTTTTTTTTTTCGAAAAATTTTCCGGGTTTCCTTTTTTTTTCGAAAAATTTTTTAAGTTCTTTTTTCGAAAATTTTTCAAAGTGCCAAGGTAGAAATAATGAATCTTTGGCCTACGGATGTGCCTCTCGTAAAGGGTAGAAGTATAAAATTTCTCCCTACTAAAAAAATTGATAATTAAAAAGTGGCAATTTTTTACACCAAAAATTCTTAAAAAATATAAGGAGTAATTGATGAAAATTAGGTGAAAATCGGATTAACGGTTCGGCCGCAGGGAGTTTTTTAAAATTTCAAACAGACATATCTCCGCCATTTTTTCGAAATTCAAAAATCGCCCTCGTTACATTCTTCTTCACCGGCTAAAGAAATTTGTGTGAAAATTTGGTGAAAATCGGTTAAAAACTGTGGCCGTAAAGTGTTCCGGAAAAATGCTACGGACGGCCGGAACCACAGACAAAGTTGAGATCGGTAAAGATCAATATTCGATTTTAATCCTCCGGGGTCTGGAAGACCCTTCCCCAAAAACCCGACGTCGAGGGTATCGCAATAACTTCTTTAAGGAAGTTAAAAATGAGGGAAGGAGGGTAACATTTAACTTCTTTTCTTTATTTTCATTCGTTTTCGAGTTAACCTGGGGATCAGTAAGTTTCCACCCTGTATGTGCTTAGATTATGATGTATTTTCCAGGAAAATTCAAATTCGCCCCATTTCTTGTAATATATGAAGTAATTCACATATTACAAAAATAAAATAAACGAAAACGTTTTGGATGCATTTGAATGGAACAAAAGCGAATGTTAAACTCAGGAAATCGGGATCTGGAAGGGCGACCGCAGGGATTTAGGGTGAGGGCGGGTAGGGTGAGCGTGGATCAAATCGTACAGTCATATTTATGTATGTATGACCTCCCCGTACCACCCTTTCAACCTCCCTCCTCCGCTTCACTACCCCGTCCATCCTCTCTTCGACCACAAGGGTTCAGTTATGAATGTCCACCGCCTATTGTTTTACAATAATTTAGAGGTGGGAATGGATGAAAAGAAAGCCCACTTTCACCACAATATTAATCGACCACTCTTTCCCTAATAAATGTTCTACATTAAAATATTTCCCTCAATTTCTCTAATAGCTAGAAATAAGCCTGAGGGCTTTCTAACGTGTTATCCTTCATGCTCATCTTGCTAATAAGATTTATGCTCGTTAAGACATAAAATAGGAAGGTCCGATGTCGGAAGGGCTGTTCAATATGAGAGGTTCGATTTCATAATATTACTACAGGCTTAATAGGTTTTGTATTAATTAAATTCCTCTGAGGTCAATTGTGGTTAATCGTAAATATTTTAAGCTGAACGAGCTTAATTGTTTGATTAATCCAAGTTAGCCGGCAGCCATTTCGGTGTTGTTATAGAAGGTATTTACCTAAGGATTAAATATTTTGGACTCGGCCATGAATAATCCGAGCTATTGCGACCCTCCTGCACCCCCTTTAATTAGTCCAGAGGACTAAATTTAGAGATCGATTATCTTTAAAGGCTTTTTTAAAAGTTTTATAAATAACGCAATGCTAATTATTGGCATGTGAATCATTTGCACCCTTCTTGTATTTTTTGCTCAAATCGAGGTTTCCGCTCTAATTTTAAACACACTGTGCACATTTAGATTTTTATTTTAGGAGATAGCAGCCACTTTAGGCGTTTATTCTTGACGTACAAACAGTGGGGCCAAAATGGAAATTCGTGGCCAAAATGGGGAAAAATTAATCAAATATTTATGGTACGAATTCACTCAGATTAGTTTCTATAACCCTTAACTAACGTAACTTTATGTGAAATTATATTTTTTTCCTCGTACAGCAGGTGGTTTTTTGTTGCAAATCCTACAATTGAGGCGCTCCGAATACGAAGGGCGAACTCGACAAAACGTACTTTCGAGATATTCGCATTTTAAAGTTTTCTGTTAAGGGCGAACTCGACAGAAAAGTCACTCTCTGGAATTTTCGTGGCGAGATTTTAGAATCATCATAGAATCATAGAGAAAAGGGTTTTTTAAAAATCACCAAATCTCGAAAAGAAAAAAAAAATTAAATAAAAAAGGTTGAGAGTAGAGCTTTGCCGCATATCGGTTTTTACGTATTTTAAAGGGGAAAAAATGGGAAACTCAATATAAAAATTACATGGGTGTATTCTTCAAAAGGTCTAGAATCTGAAAATGAAAAAAAAAAAAATTTGTCCGATGTCGAGTTCGCCCTTCGTATTCGGAGCGCCTCAAATATTTATGGTACGAATTCACTCAGATTAGTTTCTATAACCCTTAACTAACGAAACTTTATTGGAAATATGTGAAATTATATTTTTTTCCTCCTACAGCAGGTGGTTTTTTGTTGCAAATCCTACAATTGATCCTTTTCTGTTTATTTACTTAATTAACTGTAATGCCCTTGTTTCTTTAAATTTCGCTGGGTATCATTCAATTGACATCTTCGAGAAGTCGAAACACAATTTTTGTTAACAATGGATCACTTTTCGGCAGGTAACTAATATAATTTTATAGCTATTTCCATGTCTCCTAGTGCTTTTTTTTTAAAATGCGATTTTTCTCGGTTGCCTCGGGTTGCCTCGACCATTCTTTCAAAACTAAAACATTGAACTGTATATAACAACGCCACGTTGACAGAAATTGCCCAGAGTTGCTCTTCTTTTTTGGCGAATTTTTTAAGTTGACAACTTTGACCAAAATTTCGACTTTCACCAAAATTTAATCTTTGACTCAGGGTATTAATTTGGATATGGCAAGAGGGTTATAATCAAATACTTTCGTCCAACCAATTTTAGCTTCTTTGCGGACCCTTCTTAAGCAGAAAAAGAAGGATATTCCTTCAAAAGTCATTGCTTTGCTAAAAGCACCAGAAGCGGAAAGTGAATAAGTAGTTGAAATAGAAAAAATTAATTAGATAGATTTTTTTATTATATTTTAAAACAAAATTAATTTGATAGATTTTTATTATATTTTAAATCAAAATTAATTAGGTAGATTTTTTTTATTTCATTTTGAAACAAATTTAACCGTTTATTTGTTAATTTTACCCCCAATCCAATATCTAATGCCCGAAAATACTAAGATTAATGCAATAATTTTGAAAATTTTCAAAAATAACCGCTTGATATCAAAAATATTTTTAAATGATTTTTTCTGGTTTAGAATCCAAAAATACATAGAAATGGAGAGTTTCAGAATTTTGGCCATGAATTTGAAATTTGGCCCCACTGTGAAACGCCAGGAACCCTTTATAAAGATTATTTTTTGCAGAAAAAGGGTAAAGACTCACAAAATATTGATTATAGTCAGAAAAGTCGAGGAAAAGGGTTTTTAGTTCGAATGGTATTAGAAACGATAAGAATGTGTGTTTTTTCGCTGCAGGAGGACTGGATGCTTCCGTAATATGCTTATATTTACCGAGCTCTCGTTTGTTGTACGGGTTCGGAAAGATCTTGATGTCTAAACAATTCCATGACGTCATTTTAGCTGGCGTAACACAATCAGGTGATAAATCGAATCGTTAGCAGATAAGAAAAATTGCAAAATTACTGCTGTCAACCTTAATCTAGATTAAAACCGAGCCATTTGAATTCTTCTTTAGTTCCGGAAAGCCCTATATGAATATGAATGACCTTTTTCCCCAGAGCGTCCTGATCCTAGATAATATAGGTCTTTAATCCCAAGTTCCGTACCAATCTTCTCTTGACAACTTGCTGAGCGTTCGTTTTATTGAAAGTCGGATTAACTGAAAATCAAAACCCGGTAGATTGAATTTAAAAAATTTTTATAAAAAGGGGGGAAAAAGAAGAGTTGCTGGGGTAGCCGTTTCTCAAGTCTCTACTCTCAAGGAGCTTTGGCGCACGTTGGATGAAAATAAATCATGGGAAGACTCAGGTGGTGGGGTTGGGGGGGGGCAACAGGTGATCAACTTGTAGGAAGGTTATGTCACAAACTTGTCCTGTATTTTTGCATATGTTATACAAACCTGGTACAAAATTTCCTTAACCCATGGCATCTTTCTTCCTTAGCAGGAAAATCTGAGGAATTAACAGCTTAAAAAAATGGTTTTTACCTCTTTTATTTGAAATATACTTGGGGCTTAGTACCCTAAAATGGAAACCACAAATTCTCGAATTCAGAATATGATTCTTCTTATAATATCTAATAATATTGAAATTTAAAAAAAAAAAATTGAGGCGCTCCGGGTACGAAGGGCGAACTCAACATCGGACAAATTTTTTTAACTTCCTTAAAGAAGTTATTGTGATACCCTCGACGTCGGGTTTTTGGGGAAGGGTCTTCCAGTTTTTTTTCATTTTCAGATTCTAGACCTCTTGGTGAATACACCCATATAATTTTTATGTTGAGTTCGCCATTTTTTCCTTTTTAAATACGTAAAAACCGAAACTTTAAAATGCGAATATCTTGAAACTACGTTTTGTCGAGTTCGCCCTTCGTACCCGGAGCGCCTCAATTGTTGTTCATGAGTAAAAATTTTTTATTAATAAAAACATAAAATTTTTTCGTTTTTTGTTTAATGATTTTTTTTTAGAATGAAGAGGGCTCTTATAACATAAAATATTAATGATTAAAAGAAAAAAGGACGAATCCTTAAAAGGGCTTTTAATGATAGAAAGTAGCTTTAAAAATAGAGTTGGTAGAGAACTAAAATGCGCCTTTTAAAGAAGGTTGTCGAGGGTTAGTCGAGTTCGCCGGACTTGATACACTTGAGCTCGGTTAGAGCACCTTCGAAAAAGAAGAGAGAGAGAGGTGGAAAAGAAACTTAATTCCGACGGGAAATAACTCCCGTTCTGTCTAACTTTGTTTTGAAAGAATTAGGCCCCTACTTATTCTCACTTTAAGATAATTTCATGCCTATTATTAACACGCTATTAATTTATCCAATTTTTATTTCTAAATATTGAATTATAAATCAAGAATAAAATTATCAGTTTAAGCCAAATAAATTAATTCGTAAATAAATGATGCCAATTTTTCTGAGTTTACTGGTTATAAATTATTGAATGCAAGTTAAAAAAAGATATTAAATTTTACTACCTACGTTCGAGACATCAAGGTGATTATTATACGAAATTATCATATTTATTATCTATAAAATGGAGATATAGATGATATAAAACAGATTTAATTGTATTCAGAAATTAAATTTTATATTAATTGGAAGGTTGAATTTAACGTCATTCACTAAAGTCATACGAATGGAATGTTATAATTGATATGCTGTCGTCCATCGGCGCTAATTATCGAAAAAATGTGCAACCCGGTCGTAAGTTGACAATAAAAGCGAGAATATTTATGAGTTTTTTTGTATTTGGCCGAGATATTATACATGTGAGTAATATTTACGAGTTGAATTGAGGCGCTCCGGGTACGAAGGGCGAACTCTACATCGGACAAATTTTTTTAACTTCCTTAAAGAAGTTATTGTGATACCCTCGACGGGAAGGGACTTCCAGTTTTTTTTCGTTTTTCAAATTCTAGACCTCTTGGTGAATACACCCATATAATTTTTATGTTGAGTTCGCCATTTTTTCCCCTTTAAATACGTAAAAACCGAAACTTTAAAATGTGAATATCTCGAAACTACGTTTTGTTGAGTTCGCCCTTCGTACCCGGAGCGGCTCAATTTTATAAATAGGAATGCCTGTCAGCATTTGGGACTTGGGCAAACTTTCTAAAATCTTACATTCAGTCTTCTCTTCTCATTTGTCGCCTGTTATAGCATACAACTGAGACGGTAACGGACTCTATCCGATTATAGTTTCTCAAGCAATACCTTAAAATAAGCGGAAAAACACTATAAATCCAGTGTGAAGTGTGTATAACTCTGAAGTATTCTTATTGTTTTTAAGGAGGTATGATGGTTTTTAAGTGAGTTGCTTTGCAAATTTTTCGGTTTTTCCCTTCTATCTCGGAAACCGTCACTCAAAACGAACAAATGTCATAAGTAAAAGTTGTAGGTACTAAAATTTACTACATAAAATATCTTATTAGTTTTTTCCATCAGAGCAATACTTTAGGAGATATGGAAGTTTTTAAGTTGGTTGCCTTGCAAATTTTTCGTTGTTAACAACGGTTTTCGGTTTTTTCCCTTCTATCTCGGAAAGTGTCGCTCAAAACGAAAAAATGTCCTAAGTAAAAGTCGTAGCTACGGAAATTTCCTACAAATAAGACCTCATTGGTTTTTTTGTCAGAGCAATACTTAAGGAGATATGAGGGTTCTTAAGTGAGTTGCTTTGCAAATTTTTCGTTGTGAGCAACGGTTTTCGGTTTTTCCCTTCTATCTCGGAAACCGTCGCTCAAAACGAAAAAATGTCCTAAGTAAAAGTTGTAGGTACAAAGATTTCCTACAAAAATTTCTTTATTCATTATTTCGTAGGAGCAATATTTAAGGAGTTATGAGGTTAAAACTAATAATCCTACAGAGCCTGTCTGAAAACTTAAAACCTTCATATCTCCTAAAATATTGCTCTGACGGAAAAAATCAATAAAATATTTTATGTAGTAAATTTTCGTAGCTACAACTTTTACTTAGAACATTTTTTCGTTTTGAGCGACGGTTTCCAAGATAGAAGGGAAAAACCGAAAACCGTTGCTCACAACGAAATATGTACAAAGCAACCAACTTAAAACCCTCATATCCCCTTAATTTTTTTTAAGATTGAAACGTTAAAAGAGATAAAAATGTTCTTTTTGAGTATTATCAAAAAAGAAAGGAAAAAAAAAGTCTGTCTGTTTTATTGACGGCATTGTTTTAATTAAAAGAAAGTGATGTGTGGGCTGATCTGCAGGAAGGGTAGAAAGGTTGAAACAACCACGTCAGGGTTATGGTGGTAGACGTGTAATTCGGAAATTGGTTAACTACAACGATCCAGAGTACAAACCCCTCTAATCAAACTCAATATAAAATAACTTTTTTTTTTTTTTCAACATACAAGACAATAATTCATTGGACTCTCTCCCACCAACGCCACCCCTCTGTACAGACGTTCTTTCCTCGTTTTCTGTGTGCCCTTTTTTTTTTTCTCTCACCACTTTTTTTTTAAATCATCTGATGTAAAAAAGTTTTCTGGCCTGGATCCAAATTTTTTTTCGTAACGTCATTTAACATAAAAATTTTAAAATGGTTCTCACTGGATGGATATTTATATAATGACCATTTCTAACTATTGTGGAGTGGAAGCTTGGTTGATGTTTACCTATTTTCGATGATTTTAAAATAGGTCCTGGAATTGGCGTAGGGAATGTTTGAAAGAATTTTCGTTTGTTAATCATATTTAGGGTCAATAAAGTGTTTATTTTTTGGAACATTGTTTGCTCTGATTCTGCAATAATTCGTCGGTTTTTTGTTGTAGTCCGAGCTTCCCTTGTTCTGTTTTGTATCTACTTGTCGACGTAATAATTCATAAACGGAAGTCACATACATCAGTAAAGTTATTAACTTCCTATCAACTTGTCAGAACATTCATCACGTCCAGAGACACCGTTTTGAAATTAATTCAAACAAACCATGGAGGCAAAAGTGGAGGCTTTGGTGTGGCGAAAGGGAGAGGGGAGTGAAAAATTGTATGGATACGCCTTTAATGGTCCCCCGTCCCTCGCTCGGTCTTCCAACAAACCAGAATGTTTATATGGTTAATTTAGTAAACAAGAAATTTTTATTCCGACCACGAATTTTATTCCGTTCCTATTTCGGATCAGGGCAAACATAATACACGTGTGTGCCGGAGTCGACCGGAGCTGTTGGAATCTGCGGTGGTGCCACGAGGGGGTTGAGGGGCGGGAGGTAATTTAACAATCGGAGACAACCAGGCTGGTCCATTATTTGACTTAGCAAAACGTCCGTATTCTCCCTTTATCTCGGATTTTCTTTTGTTTGTATGAAAAGAGAATCGTGTTTTTCCTCCCTTTTTAAATTAACATTTTAAAAGGCCATTTCGCTGAAACACATAATAACATTTTCTTTTGTTAATAATACCTGTTTTTTTTTTTCTCTTCCTTTTCGAAATGATATTAGGTAGATATAATATGCAGATTCAATATAAAAATTTTTCATTATTTGTATGAGAAGGAGAAAAGTCATTCAAAAGAAAACTTCCCTTGCCAACACCGAGCATCACAATGCCACCAAAAATTTATAATGTAAACAGAACAAAAAGTCCTTTTATTATAGACATCTTTTATCGCTTTAATGGCTCCGTAATGAAATTTTTAAAAGAGATTTACATGCCAAGAACAATTGAGGCGCTCCGGATACGAAGGGCGAACTCGACATCGGACAAATTTTTTAACTTCCTTAAAGAAGTTATTGTGATACCCTCGACGTCAGTTTTTTTTTTTCATTTTCAGATTCTAGACCTCTTGGTGAATACACCCATATAATTTTTATGTTGAGTTCGCCATTTTTTCCCCTTTAAATACGTAAAAACCGAAACTTTAAAATTGTCGAGTTCGCCCTTCGTATCCGGAGCGCCTCAATTAAGAAATGCGGTATGTATTATAAAAAAGGCTCTCAACCAAAAATTGCATAAAAAACCGTATACACACATCTATTATATTAGGGCAAGTTTTATACTGCGAACCTGCTTATTGCTTGACTCTCGCGGGAAATAAATACCCCGAGGGACTCAATTCTTATTAATTGAATACCCCGGGTTATACATAATTTATAAATTTTCGATATTACTGAAGTTAATTGTAAATCCCGTTGTTATTTGACGAATAATTGATTGCCATAAAAATAATTCTAATTTTTGTATGCGAACTTTTTTTTTTCTTTTTTTTCCCAGACTTACGCATTTCAAGTTGATTCGAATATTCATATTACCTCTTTTGACTACATTTAAAAAACCCATTTTTTTTTAAGTTTACTTATTTTTCCGAGGATTCTAACTACATATCTTAAATTGAAGCATTCTTGGTGTCTCAGGTCATTTTTAACGGATTTTTGGGGCAAATACATATTGCTAAAATTCGTTACTTTTAAAAGTATAAAAGTACCTATAGAAGTAATAAGTTTAAAAGTATAAAAATAGGTTTTTTTAATTTTTATTTTAAGCGGGTTTTCAACTAAAGAGTTATATTACCGTTATATTATACGTCAGTAGTGTTTTCCCATTCAAAATTCGTTATATGGCTATTCAAATCAACATGTTTGAGTAGATAACGAATATCAAATTTACGAATTTTCGAACTACAATAATTCGAAAAACAAAAGGGGTGATTCATTTTGTATGCTCCCAGTGTATTTGCTAATTAGCGCCTCGCGAAAACCCTTAAAGTTATGGTATCAACATCAAAGCCTGTGCTCCCGTTTTCAAAGCTCCCCTTGGCAGCGTCGCGAAATGCTTGTTTACAGTTGTGTAATATGTATCAGTGATTACCGATAGATCATCGATTACTCTGAAATCCTTAAAATTTCTGAAAAGAGGCTTGCCTACAGGCTCTTCTTAGGGCTTCCTCCCTCAGTATCGTAAACATTCCTAAAAACTGTGTTTCAATGATAAAAAGCATTTCGGGACGCGCCAAGGGGAGCTTTGAAAACGGGAGCACAGGCGTTGAAGTTGATATCATAACTTTTTCTGGCTGCTGTAGAAGGGTTTTTGCGAGGCGGGCTGTTTTTTACACGGAGTGTTTTTAATAGCGATATCACATCTTTTTGTACTTTAAATTATTAACTATTGAAATGACTTATTATATTTAGGGAGATACTTTTATATTAAGACTATAAATAGAGTGCAAAATTTCAAGTTTAGTCCTCCAGGCTTGGGGACCCTTTAGTGCAGCAAAACGTAGCCTAAAATTTCAGTTATGTTCCTAATTTTTTTTTGGGGGGGGGGGGGAAGAAATGGGTAAAATCCTTGTCGATTGGTACAGTTACCCAGGCTGTGGGCCTGTCAAAGTGGGAAAAATCTCGCTGAAATTTCAGTTTTTTGTTCCTAACTTTTTTTCGGGTTGAAATAATTGATTAAATATTTTAAAAGGCACTGGCTAAAATTGAAAGGAGGCTCTGTGCAAAATTTCAAGTCAATCGGTGCACTAGGAGAGGCTGAAGCCTGGTTAGAAGAAGAAGAAGAAGAAGAAGAAGGAAGAAGAAGAGGAAGAACAACACGCCAAAGGCGAATAACCGGGTTTTCAGAGTTCTATAGAGAGTTTCAGGGAATCGTAATTCCGAGTCCCGACTCCGACTCGCTCAAGGTCATACGACTCGAGCCGCCAGTCGTAATCGTAATACGACCCGACTCGGCTGGGTCGTATACCGGAACGACTCAAATCCCGATTCCGAGTAAACGTAAGGTTATATTTTACGAAGGTTATTTCGTTATCTCTTCTAGTATCGGGTTCATGTTTTTACGATTTCAAATACAATTTTGTTTATTTTCGGGTTGTTTTTTGTTGTTTTCACGATTTCAAATACAATTTCGTCTATTTTCTTGTTGTTTTTAAGATTTCAAATTCATATCGTATAGTTTCGATTTGTTTTTTGTTGTTTTCACAATTTCAAATCCAACGAGGAGCCCTGGGAGTTTTTTCAACAGCATTGGCTAAAGTCGAAGAAATAAAGGTACCTAAGTTCGATTCATGAATTTGCTCTAGTGAGAATATTGTGAACTAACTGAGTCGGAACTGAGTCGGAACGACTTCCTGAAACTCTGTTTATTACCTCTACGAGAAGACCTTTCCCGTTTGGTGAGTCGGAGTCGGGACTCGGAATTACGATTCCCTGAAACTCTCTTATATCTCGGCACCTTGTATACCGATCGACTTGAAATTTTCAGCATTTACTCATATCAAATCAGAGAAGACCTGTATAAAATTTGAAGTCGATTGGTATACAGGGTGCTGTGATCCAGATACCCGAAAAAAGGAAATCGTGACGTGAAGTAAACATTGATTTCACTATGTTTAATAATATTCTATGATAAAAAGCTAAAAATAAAATAAAATTTTCAAATTTTCTCTCTTGGGTCAAAATTTTTTGATTTAGTTTTTATCTGGGAGGCCTATACAGCTTTTAAAAAATAATGATCAGAAAAAATGAGGCGCTCCGAATACGAAGGGCGAACTCGACAAAACGTAGTTTCGAGATATTCGCATTTTAAAGTTTTCTGTTAAGGGCGAACTCGACAGAAAAGTCACTCTCTGGAATTTTCGCGGCGAGATTTTAGAATCATCATAGAATCATAGAGAAAAGGGTTTTTTAAAAATCACCAAATCTCGAAAAGAAAAAAAATTAAATAAAAAAGGTTGAGAGTAGAGCTTTGCCGCATATCGGTTTTTACGTATTTTAAAGGGGAAAAAAGGGGAAACTCAATATAAAAATTACATGGGTGTATTCTTCAAAAGGTCTAGAATCTGAAAATGAAAAAAAAAAAATTTGTCCGATGTCGAGTTCGCCCTTCGTATTCGGAGCGCCTCAAATCTTCTACGGCTTTTGTCACTTTTATTTTTGCAACTTATCGATCCACCTCGCCGCCACGGACGTTAAATTCTGAATCAAATCAGGTTATGCACTTACGTTGATAAGCACATCAGAGACGTTAGATTTAAAAAAAAAAAAGAAATATATACCTTCTATAAAGAGGAATGTTAAATTAATAATTTTTTAAACCTATAAGGAAAATTATTATATTGGATAGGGACGTTTGGTATCTAGGAGAAGGGTCCGGGTTGAATACCGGTTGTGTAAATAATTATTTCACTTCTTTAATTATTTAATTTAGTACCCCTAAAAATAAAAACTACTATCGGATTATTGGACATCCTTATCGCCTCAGTGTTAAATCAATTTTATAAAAATGTTCTTTACGTTATTACAAGAATCTCTTTTGTTTAGGTTGCAATCGCCTTTTTTTTAAGGAATCCGTAAAAATAAGAAGTAAGCAAAAAAAAGGGAAAGATTTCAGAAAGGCATTTCATTAGCAGATTAAAAGGAAAAAAAAATTTTTTTTTCTAAGAAAGTTCTGAGATGAAGAAACCTTTTTAATAGCAATGTTTGGATGAATATTTACATATAAATTTTTAAAAAATCTTTAAAATGCAATTTGAAAGTAAGACATAGAGGACAAAATAGGGATTAAATGGGAGGGAAGAGGGTGAGATCCGCCTTTGCTTTGAGTCGGAACAGTTTCAAAGCGTTGGAAACGGTTTGTTAAGTCGACCTCTTTAATTTAGTATCGTCGTAAGGGGAGAAGTAAGGAGGGCACGGCAGGGTATACGTCACGCTTATTCTGACAGTAATGAGCTTCCACTACCCTCACCCGCCACCCTCCGACTCGGATAAGAGTCATAAACTTGTATTTTCAATTTCCTTTCGAAATTAACGGGACTTGTCAAGTATAAATGAATTATTGCTACTCACCCTTCAAATTTTGTAGTTTGAGGTTTCTGTATAAAAAAAAATACGATTACTAAATAATTAAAAGGAGAGTAGATGTAAAAATGACTAAAGGGAGGAAAAAATTGTGAAAAAAGGGAAGGAGAAGGAGTTAAATTGAAAACGGTCTAAGACAAAAGTGGTCCGCAATTAAACTCTGCACTGATCGCTAATTGACGGAGTTCTTTTTCTCCTCAGTCCTTCGAATTGCACACATTTTTTCTTTTTCCTACCCGTCTTTTTTCCCCCTTCAATCTCCACTCTCCTGAATTCCCCTCTCTATTGTTTTCCAGAGAAATTCAATAGGTTTAAAAGGAACAGAAGCATTTAATTGTCTTTTTTATACCCTCGAACATGTAATGAAGAAGAAGTAAACTACGTTAGATTGTCATTAATACAAAATAACTTCTTAGGAAGTTACTACCGTTCCTCTCCAGGTTCATCAAAGAGGAAGCTAAAAAAAAGCATAGAAAAATGAAAACCATAAAGCACAGAACGCCTCTTTTACTAGAGCTGTCCCGCCGAACCACGTCTTTCCTTAGACTCCGTCCTCTGGCACCTCCTACTGCAAATCTTAGGCAGGTGTGCCCGTCAACCGTCCCGGGTTCCTCAAATACTGAAGGGAAACAGACTAGTTCTCCATTTCCTACTTTGGTTAACGAATGAAACGTTTTATACGAGTTAACTAAATATGGAAAAAAGTGGATGAGGAGAAAGAAACTTGATAAAAAGGAGTGATTAAACTGGGGTTTCAATCATGGCATTCAAATCCTCGGGAACAGGCATTCAAAATCCTGTTACAGGGAACGATTGTATTTCATAACCCTCTAAGGAAATCATATTACAGGATTATCAACCCGATACTCATTCACCGCCTTCCTTCGCGTTCTTCCCTTTTGAATTGAACTTCACTCTCTCCTACCGAGAACTCACAGGACAATATTTTCCATCCCGTATATTTGACCTTTAGGCATGTTTACCGGTGTATTTGATCTTGTTTTTTTCAGAATCGGAACATCAAATCTCATATCTTGCTCGGAGTATTCGTGTCTCTGTGTGGTCTTTCGCAAGGGCGGGGAAGCGGGAAAAAACTCGCTTACAATACCAAGAATGCTACTTTTCCTCGGGATCACCTCGTGATAAAAGCACCTACTCAACCGTGAAGAAGAGGTCCTTTTCAAATTCAATATAATACTTATTTCAGCCAATGAACTTACGATATATTTTCGTCAATAAAATATGCGTGCCTACGATATTATACGACCATCAAAAGTAAATATTATATTTACGATTTTATTTCTTAAATGTCAATGCTAAAAAATTACTTTCAAGTTTTTATTTTTTATTTTATACTAGCCTTCAATGAAATTTTAAGTTTAAATAAATGTTTGAATTCGTCGCTCAAGGAAACTTGGCATGTTTTGAGGTCTTTCAATAAAAAGATATTTCACCTCAGGAAAAAAGTTTCCAGTAGTTGGGGCCTTTTGTTAGTAATAATAATATATAATAATAATAATTCATTTTATTTGTTTAGAGGGAACATGCCCTATACAATGGAGTCTGAATACAGATACATATACAAAATTAAATTAAAGGTCCTTTTTACAAAATTACAAAACTAAAATTAAAATAGAATTTAAAAAAAAATAAAATAATAATCCAACTGGGTGCTTTTTATACTTAATTTATTAAATTATACGTAAAAGAGTTTGAGATGAGGTTTCAAATGATATGACGTTTTACAGGTCAGACTCCGAAAGGATAAATGACCTAATTAGCATGGCCGAGGCCAGAAAACGGTGGATTTCCCTTAATCTCTTCGGAGTCTGATCAGCAAGGAGTAATTTTATGTCGCCAGTGAAGTGGGGCGGCGTATGAAACCATACGCACCACACTTGAGAAAAACGTGGGGGAGGTCTTCTGGACTTTTTAGGTTGCATATTGAGCATATTTCATTGGGGTCCCAGGTGTATTTGCAATTGTTAACTTTTAAGAATATTTGACGTTAGTAAACATTAATTGATAAAATTATGTTTTATTTTTCTATGATCACAATTTTGTGGATTATATTCGTTTTGGTATAAATTAAACGAACAATAATTACGGCTGGTAACCAACCGGGCCAAATATTTTCATCAACGACCCAAAATATATCTAACTGGGCCAACGACTTGACAACTATCGTGCCCAACTCGGCCAACCACTGGAAAGCCATAGTTACTAATTCGGCCAAAACTGGTGCCCAAGTCGGCCAAAATTAATACCGTCGATTTTGTAGTAGGATAACAATAAAAAATCAAAATTAAAAATTTACTTCATATTTTATTGATCCTACAGTTGTATCGTTTTTATATTCGACTGTCAACCCGAACCTCAGAATTGCACGCCACCAAGCTTGAGTTAAATGAAACCTGCATCCCACTTGTCGGGCACACGGCCATGCCTTTTTTTAAGGCATTTTGAACCAAAATTGCATTTTTAAGGCATTTTCGACCAAAATTGCCTTTCATTAAAAGCATTTTTCACAGTTTTTATCTGAAAAACAACAGATTTATGGCATTTTTGACCAAAAATTGCCTTTTTAAGGCATTTTTTACCAAAATTGCATTTTTAAGGCATTTTCGACCAAAATTTCATTTCATTAAAAGCATTTTTCACAGTTTTTGTCTGAAAAACAACAGATTTTTGACCAAAAATTGACTTTTTTTAAGGCATTTTCGACCAAAATTGCCTTTCATTAAAAGCATTTTTCACAGTTTTGTCTTAAAAACAACAGATTTATGGCATTTTTGACCAAAAATTCACTTTTTTAAGGCATTTTTGACCAAAATTGCCTTTTTTAACTTATAAGCCTCTTCTCGTTTACTGTTAATTAAACAAAAACGAGTGGAATGTAATTATTTCCGATAAATCCGTGTGTCTTGAGGAACTGTTTAAAGTCCGAAGGCGCAAACTGGAAAGTACCATCTAAAAACATGGTTAGTTTGTTGCAGTAGTAAAAACGACCAATTCTCCTCGCATTTGTTGATAATCAAGTATTGGCCCAGTTGGATACAATCATTTTAGTGTTCATTGGCCCAGTTAGATACTTATGATTTTGATACAATGGCCCAGTTAGATACGTTCATCGGCGACATTTTTTATCAGGTAGAAAGGATTGGCCCAGTTGCAAGACTCCCATAATTACAACTAATTAATTAATTCTAAGTCCATCAACTTAATTTAGACTGAAAACCTCCCATGTATTTAAAATAAATTGCAGAATAATTTGAAATATTTTGATTACGGAGTAAGCTATCGAAGACATTCATTTGAAATCGCGTGCAGGTGAGTTGAAGTTCGTGACCGCCACGTTTCGGTAGGGTAATGTGTAATTGATGTAAGCCTTTTTGTCTTTTAACATTTTCACATTACATTTAAGGTTGTTTTGTTTTTTTTCTCCCATTGCATTTTAAAAGCGATAGAGTATTACGTTTCTCAAGGCTTTACCCGTTTCTCTTTCTGTCACGTTTCTACACATTTATCGTACACGGCATTTTCAACACGTTAGTTGTTTTATTAAATTATTCACCTCCATTTTTATGCCAAGAAGAAGGGTTCAAATTTTGATTTCCGATGTAAATATTTTCTCTGGACATTATTTAAGCTGTCGTTCGGATTATAATGTAGGCACAACAGTTTTCTGTCAGTTCGCAAACCAATATTTGAATTTCAAGGACATGGTCCGAACATGGGAAAACAAAACGGTAAGCTCTATGAGATGGCTAATATTCCAATACTCGGGGAACGGGAATAATTCCAGCAATACGAGTATTATTGTAATCGATGTAATGTGCGGATCGCTTAGTATTTCAAGTGATTGATGGGGAAACCGGTTCCACTCGAAGCTCTATTCGGGCCCTTCCTTTTCCAACAAGAGAAAATCATACAATCGCTCCATCCCTTTGTATACTTGACCTTTACAAAATTGATAATCTTTATTTCATTTTTTTTTACCGTTTTAATTGCCATACTGTTAATGAAATAATCAATCTTGTATAATTCATTAATTATTTTCGAGGGGTGAGGTATTCTTCAATTAAAATTGTATTCTGCTAATGATTTATTTTGCAGTAAGACAGGAAAATCTCTCAAATTCCATTGTAATTTGAAATCTCAACCTTATAAATGAGATCGAAAGTGATAACGTTTGTCAAAAATTACAGGTGGTTACTTCTACTTTTAGAAAAAGTACTTTTGACATCTACCTGATAGTTGTATGACGAAACTAAATTCAGGAATTGATTTACCATCAAATTTCCTTACAGAAATCGTTCTTAAACTCGAAAATTAAGACCAAGATGGAATCATGGAACTCTAAACCCGCACGACCGGAAAGTCTTCCGTGTATAGTAATCCTACTAAGCCACCAAGTGAAGCTTTGAAAACGGCCAGTATAAGTACTGGTTTGAAGAGCTTCCAACGAAAACTTCCTTAAAGAGAAGTATCTATATAGGAGGGGGAAGTATAACGGAGTGGGAAGTATGGGAGGGGAAGTATAACGGGGTGGGAAGTATATGGGAGGAGAAGTATAACGGAGGGGGAAGTATAAGGGAACGAAAGTATAAGGGAAGGGGATGTATAAGGGAGGGAAAGTATAAAGGAGAATTTTCCAAGTTGGTTTTTTCAAAAAATTTTTTTTTTCGATTTCCGGGTTTTCCTTTTCCTTTTTTTTTTTTTTTTTTTTTTTTTTTTTTTTTTTTTTTTACAAATCTAAGTTCATTTTTTGAAAATTTTTTAAGTGTCAAGGTAGAAATAATGGGCTCTTTGGCCTAGGGATGTGCCTCTCGTAAAGGGTAGAAGTACGAAATTTCTCCCTACTAGAAAAAAATTAATAAATAAAAAGTGGCAATTTTTTTACACTGAAAATTCTTAAAAAAATAAGGAGTAATTGGTGAAAATTTGGTGAAAATCGGACCAACGGTTCGGCCGCAGCAAATTTTTTAAACTTTCAAACAGACATATCTCCGCCATTTTTTCGAAATTCAAAAATCGCCCTAGTTACATTCTTCTCCACCGACAAAGGAAAATTGTGAGAAAAGGTGAAAATCGGATGAAAACTGTGGCCGTATAGTGTTCCGGAAAAAAATGCTACGGCCGGAGCCACAGACAAAGTTGAGATCGGTAAAGATCAATATTCGAATTGACCCTCCGGGGTCTGGAAGACCCTTCCCCAAAAACCCGACGTCGAGGGTATCACAATAACTTCTTTAAGGAAGTTAAAAACGCGGAGGTTGCTTTCCTCGAATGTGAAAGTAATGATTTTTTAAAATCATTTTTAAATTTTCGGCGGTTCATCACAATAATGTTCAACGTTTAAGGTTTAAAAAAGTTGAAACGATGATCCTGGCGTTATAAACTATTAAAATAAATAAATAGGCCTACGGGCTGAAGTAAATTTAACATTTTCAATTAAAAATAAAATTAAATTCTTTGGTTTTGACAAAATTGTTTAATTTAAAGGTGAAAGTAAAAAAAATGAATCAATAATATTCCTTGACCCGTGATAACATGGCTAAAAATGAACTTGTAAAAATAAAAAGAAGTTTTAGAATTTACAACAAAAGGAATGTTGTAATCGAATTTAAGCGGACTGTTAAAAAGGAAGCACAAATATGACGGGAACCATTGTTTCTGCGGTCTAACAATCTTGGTTGACCCACCCGCTATCAGGCCAATAACAAAGAGTTATTGAGATCCCGGGATATTCGAGTATGAGTTTTGTTCTGCGATAATGGCCTTTGAACTGCCTCTCTCCTCGCTATTGCCAAAACATTCCCATCCCGCACGCGCCTTTCTCTTAACAACTGGTGCGTCAGTGCTTAGCCTTAATTATGTCCCTGGAACGTACTCGCATAATTTATTTAAGACTGTTGCAACATCCTCCCCTCCACCGCACCCATTCAGACCCATCCAAACCAAGCGTTCTTTTTAATAAAAAATGTTTTATACTCCAATTCTAAAAATAGGGAGCGTGCGAGCTCTACGGCCTTTTTCATCTCTTTATCATCCGGGAACAATTTCGTTTTGTAATCTTCTTAGCTTTTTGATTTATTATATTTACGTAGTTTCCCCTTTTAACATGACGCAATAAACGCCCTACATCACCTATTGCATAAAATTTTTCCATTTTTATTAGGCACCTGATAAAAATTGATTTTTCAAAATAATAAAATGCGATAAAGAATTATTTTTTGTTTATTTTTCATTTTTCAGTAGATAAATAAACTCAGAGACCTTCCACTAGGCCAAATAGGAGGGAAAGCTTTGCGTGTGACCTAAAGGATGTGTCTATGAGCCACATGCAATTCCTTCTATTGCCTTCCCAAATCTAATATTCCAAAGATGTCACTTAACAAATTAAGTTGTAATTGAAAATTTAAGAAATAAATCATAAATTTTTGGTACTATATTTATTTTTAAATGTTATTAATTAATACTAAGAGATAATTTTATTTAAGTAATTTATTTTTATATATATTATTTTTTCTGGGACGAAGGTCCCTACTAGAGAAAATGAGGCGCTCCGGGTACGAAGGGCGAACTCGACAAAACGTAGTTTTGAGATATTCGCATTTTAAAGTTTCGGTTTTTACGTATTTAAAGGGGAAAAAATGGCGAACTCAACATAAAAATTATATGGGTGTATTCACCAAGAGGTCTAGAATCTGAAAATGAAAAAAACTGGAGGACCCTTCCCCAAAACCCGACGTCGAGTTCGCCCTTCGTACCCGGAGCGCCTCAAATGAATGAATCAGGAGGAAAAATTGTGGAATTTCCCACGACCTGGGATTCGAACCCAAAATCTCTCAATTTTTAGTCGAGAGTGTAGAGAAATCGAATTTTCGAGAGTCGAAAATTAAATGATTGTGAAAAAAAAAGTTAAATAAATAGGATGTATAAAATCGCCCCAGAATTTCGATATTATCGCGTGGTTACTACAGATTGACATTAATTTTCTCCCGAGACCTTTTTGGGTAAATTTCGTTTTCTTTCACCTCGTTTTAGTAGGCGGTGCTAATTCAATGAGCATTGGATTTCGCTTCGTTCAACACGCAGGGTTAACGGAGAAACGGGGATGGCGAGGCGGGTGTGATGGGTGAGTCTAGATTGCCCTCCTGGCCTGAACCCCCTCCCGCCCCGCGTTCAGCCACCACCACCTCTTTTTTATTGATACGTGTTATTCAAGTGACGGATTGTTTTAATTACGGCTTAGTCCGTTCTTTTATCCCCATGATGCGCTCTATTTTTCCCATCAACCGAAGTCTCAGATCGACCTAGTCACGCACCCCTTGGATTTTACACGGACTCCCCATGTTTTTAATGGTTAAATCACAATTTTACACTATTTTTGTGTAAAAGAGATGAAAATTGATTAAAGAAAGTTTTCCTTTTACTCTTGATTACAAAATTTTAAATTGCTTTCACCACATGTGTATGTAGGTTTCGTTTGTTTGAAATTAAACAAAATTGTATAGAGCTCGTGGCCTGAGAACGTGTTTATTTTGTGGCTTGTGTGGTGGAAGAATTTAAGCTTTAAACTCGTTCGCTCTGATGGAACGGAATTCCAGTGCGATGACGCGTGGTCGTTAATAATAGCTCAGAGCAAATATCTATAATCATGAAATAATCTATCCCTTTTTACATAAATTATCCCGGGAATTTTTTTGTTCATTATTTATAATTATGCGCGTCGGAATTGTTAAACGCAGCAGAAACGATATCAAAGTCCCGTCGACGTGAAATCATCCCGAATTCGTTTTTACAAGGAGGGGAAAAAATTGTCAAGAACGTGTGGCGCGAAGTGAGCGAAAAGAGGGAAGAGGACTGATATCTATTTTTGCCGCCAATTTCCACATTCTAACCAAACTCTCTTGCAGCCCTCGTTATCCACCTTGGATTTCTTTTACTCTTAACATACTTCCCTTGAATATTTTTTTCTTTTCTCTGTTTGTTGGAATTTCAATAACCTTTTTATGCTTAAATTTTTTTTTGTTTCCCTTCCCACAAAAGGCCGCTTCTTCGGTTAAAAATATAAAACAGAAAAACGTCCCCCGTCCCCTCGGCCGTAAATAAGTCGAAAAAAAACCAAAAGTAAAAAGATGAGAGAAAAAATTCTTCAAACCTTTGAGCTCTAAAGGTGATTTGAGTCTATTTTGTAAAAAGGATAAAATTATGTCGTAATGATCTCGTTATGTCGTGCCCTCGCAGCTTTTTCTCTTCTCGACCATGAGTTTAAAAAACTGAAAGCTAACGACAAATAGCAAAGCGTCACGGCATTTTATTTACTCCTTTAAGTTTGTGCAATAGGTAGTATGTATTTGCATAATTTGTTATCCCTTCTTTGTGATAAATTATTTATTTATTATTTTTGCGAATTTTTCAAACCTTGCGCGTTGGTTATTAGATAGAATCCAACTCTCAAATCAATATAGTTATTTTTTAATTAAATTGATTGAGGTGCCCATTAGTGTTTTTTTCTCATTATTTAAATTTAGGTATAATATCATCCAACGCTAATTCGTTTTTCTACAGTTTCACCATTAACAATGTTACTTTAGGATGGAGCCTCGGGTGTTTTGTATTTCGTCTAGACGGAGTATAATAATAAAATAGAAGGCCTGGCTCGGTGTTATGGGATAGTGGGAGGGGGATCCCTTCCTATTCTTCTGTCGGAAAAAAGGTTTATATTTTGCATTGAATCTGAGTCTACGAAAGAGTTGCAGGGAAAGGGAAGCTGCATTTTTTTTCTCTCTTTCTCTCGGGGTTTTTTTTTTCAGTAAATTGGACTGCCTACTCACTCAGAAGTAATGAAGGTTTGTAACGATGGGGCTCCCTCATTTAGAAGAGATAACACTTTTTTCGACCTTCCCCTCGGCCATCCACAAACCCGACTTTCCTATCGATCTATACCCGATTTGATTTGGTCAATTAAAAATTACACTTTTTTTTCCTCCTTTCTTATTATACTGGTTTAATTTCTCTCTTTTTACAATAATTAGTTTTCCACCTATTAATTGTATCGACGGAAAAGAGTGGAAAGAAGTTGCAGGAAGACACCCTCTTAAGCAGTCGAGGGTACTGTCGAGCAGAGTTGGGCATTATTTTTATTCGTAAATACGAATACTATTATATTTTTACGACTGCGAATACAAATACAAATCCCGTATTTTTTTCAGTAAATACGGATGTACGTATTTATATTTTTTATCCGTGAATACGAATATTCGTATTTTTTCTGTAAATACGAATATATTCGTATTTTTTTTCTGTAAATACGAATATATTCGTATTTTTTGATGTAAATACGAATATATTCGTATTTTTTTTCTGTAAATACGAATATATTCGTATTTTTTGATGTAAATACGAATATATTCGTATTTTTTTCTGTAAATACAAATATATTCGTATTTTTGATGTAAATACGAATATATTCGTATTTTTGATGTAAATACGAATATATTCGTATTTTTTGATGTAAATACGAATATATTCGTATTTTTTGATGTAAATACGAATATATTCGTATTTTTTGCAGTAAATACGAATATATTCGTATTTTTTGCAGTAAATACGAATATATTCGTATTTTTTTCGTGTAAATACGAATTTATTTGTATTTTTCCTGCGAATACGAATTTATTTGTATTTTTGGTCTGTGAATAAGAATATATTTGTATTTTTTTCCTACGAATACGAATTTATTTGTATTTTTGGTCTGCGAATAAGAATATATTTGTATTTTTTGCCAGCGAATACGAATATATACGTATTCGAACTAACGAATACAAATATATTCTTATTTCTCTGCTGTGATTTTGTAAATACAAATGTATATTTATTCAAAAGTGCGAATACAAATAAATTCGTATTTGTATTCGCAAATAACAGTTGTAAATATCAAAAATTACATTACATCAAAAAATACGAATATATTCGTATTTACAGAAAAACGTATTTACATCAAAAAATACGAATATATTTACTGCAAAAAATACGAATATATTCGTATTTACATCAAAAAATACGAATATATTTACTGCAAAAATACGAATATTCGTATTTACATCAAAAAATACGAATATATTTACTGCAAAAAATACGAATATATTCGTATTTACATCAAAAAATACGAATATATTCGTATTTACATCAAAAAATACGAATATATTTACTGCAAAAAATACGAATATATTCGTATTTACTGCAAAAAAATACGAATATATTCGTATTATTCGTATACGAATTTATTTGTATTTTTGGTCTGTGAATAAGAATATATTTGTATTTTTTTCCTACGAATACGAATTTATTTGTATTTTTGGTCTGCGAATAAGATATATTTGTATTTTTGCCAGCGAATACGAATATATAGGTATTCGAACTAACGAATACAAATATATTCTTATTTCTCTGCTGTGATTTTGTAAATACAAATGTATTTTTATTCAAAAGTGCGAATACAAATAAATTCGTATTTGTATTCGCAAATAACAGTTGTAAAAATAGAATCCTAATCGTAATTTCGAATAGAAATAATGCCCAACTCTGCTGTCGAGGGTACTGTAACAAAGTTTCTGTGAGAAAGCTAAGATCGTCTGGAAAAGGATTTCATTTTTGCTTCTTCCCAAAGATGGTTCCACGATTCGCCTCGGGATTCTCGTACAAGTCCTCAGAGGGTCTTGAAATATTTTTAGACTATTACTTTCAGCGGATTTGCCAAATAAAAAAAAACTTATCCAAAATATCTTATTCCTGAAGGGAATCAGGCTCGACGTCAAAGTAGAGTAAATAAAACGTATCACGGATAAAGGTTAATCCACAAGTTTCGGTTTAAATCTCATGAATGTAAATCCTCGTCGGGGGATCAGTAGAACTGGAGCAATTACAGGAGTCACCGTTCTGTGAATGCTTAAAACGTCCTAGTGAAAAGAAACCTGGAAACTCGTTTGAAAGAATAAAAAAAGAAGAGTTAAAATACATATAATATTTTTATTCTATTTATTTTATAAAATGTTTGCTTTTTGTTAAGCTTCGGGAGAAACGTCGCTTTACTGCGTTGAGTAAATGATTCGAGATTAAGTGGTATCTTTTACTATTGCCGGCCTCCATAAAAGTAAACGACTCGGGGAAATTGGGTACCCTAGTTTGATTTTAAAACCAACACTTTTTTTCACCCCTATTCTTCTCTTTCAAGATTTTTTGCGATACTAAAAATTTTTTTAAACATAATTCAAAGGATTAGATCAACATTATTGCCTAATTTAATAATTTTATTTCTGCTCAATATAAAAAGTGACGACTTAAAAACTCGTTTACATAAATAAAAAATAATAAATGGGACCGAGGGGGTTATTAAGGGATTAAACTTAATGCACCGAAGTGTGGTAGGGAGAGAATAAAAAAAATCAGAGAGGGAATAAGGCCTTTCGGAGAAATGAAGGGAAGAGTTCAGGATTGTGGACGTGGGAATCGCCTCTTTTCACGGTTGAGGGTGACAACGTTTCACCAAACAAACCACTCTGACACTACCCTTCTCCTAGGCGTTTCCTTTACCGTCTGCCTTTTTACACACTCTTTATACCAACGTCCTTCATCTTCTGGTCAAAAATGCTGACTAATAGAGAAACAGGCTCTTCTCAGACGGTTTTTTTTTGTGCTGTCGGGTTTTAGGATATCTGAATATTTTAAGGCGAAAGGGTATTTGGAGCTTGGACAAAGACAGCGATATGTGTGCGAGGGAGAGAGAAAACCGAAATTTTGGGCAATTCTCACGCTTCTAAAATTGGTCCGATTTGATTTTTTCAAATTGGAATGTACTCAGTGGTACAGTACAAAATTCGGAATCTAAAAAAAAAATTATTTTTTTGCCGCCAAAATCAAAATGTTGAGCCAAAATTCTTAAATTTTGCAAAATTTGAAAAAGTGGTCAACAGCCCAGAATCGTTAAAAAATCCTGAATCCAACGACGTTAGTATTATAAAGATCGGATAAAAAATGGCGTCCGAAACGCGAAAATGCGAATTTCCGTTTGATGTTCCCCGCCCGTCTACGTCAGCGTTGGGTGAAATTTTGATGTTTCTTTCGATATTCAGGAACTGGAATTAGGCGGATCCTTAGTGTGCATTTCTTCAACTGCTAGCTATTGGAAGACGACCACTCTATACCTTTTAAGTTGACAAAATTTACCACAGTCAATATTTTACTTGCATGTATGAAAAATTAAGGGTTGGTACTACATCAAGTTGAAAAATCGCCATCTATGGAATGGCGTTAAAACGTGTTTAGTTTCACAATTAGTTTTTGTAAAACTATTAGTGTAAATCCGGATAATGAAATTATATAAGGTGTAATTGCTATACTTGAGGGGTAGGTATCGTGTAAAGAACGTATAGACCGAGATTTACTGACGGAAGTAAAAGAGAATTTCACTTATCCCCCTGAGCCCTGATATTTGCTCAAATTACAGCGAGCCGGTCTAATCATTCTAGTATAGGTGGGTTACACGCAATGTCTCTCTTATCTTCACAACTGGCAACATAAATTACCGGCTAACAACACATAAATCAGTGACTAAGTGCTAGGGGCACAAAGAGGGCCTGCCCTTCCCCTTCACTGTTTTCTTAATAATTAACAATTACCGAGGGTTTCATGCTTCGCATCTCCCTCCCCGCCGCCGAAACCTCTCCGCTAACTCATCCCACTTCACACCGGATTCCCTCTAACGTGAAACCGCTCTTCATCATTTTGATCTGATCAGGTACACTAACTCGATATAAGTCTTAATTTGTTTCCAGCTAGTAAAGCTTTACCTATTCAGTTTGTCCTCATCTTTTCATTTGGCAATTGGGATTTGCAGGCCACATTGTACGTTCTCAAAAGTGAAGAAAAGTTCCCTGAATCAATAAGATGCATTCAATGAATTTTCTTTTGTTTTCAGATTCTCCGAAATCAAACAATGGTACTTAGATAAAATAAAAGGGATTGATTGACGTCGCCCTATTAGCAAGAGAGAAAATTACGGGGCGGACAATTAGCGCTGTCCCGTACAAAGCTACTTGGTGTAATAAGAATTTCCTCCTTCATCATGTTTTCCAATTATGGAATATACTTACATTTAATTATCCCAAAGACGCGTTACCTTTTATAGTAGCCTTTTGTCTCTTCTTCTGCCGCGTTTTTATTCTTCTTCCCTCTCATCCCCGTTTCTAAATTCGGCTCCGCCGCATTCCCTCACCTCCCCATTGTCAGCTTTATGCATAGATAATTAACACGCGCACCATTAATATTTAAATAACGGAGAACAATCTCAACGTCAAATCCACCCCCGAGAAGCCTTCAAAGCGGCCAAGATTAAGGAAACGACCTTCCCGGCAATAATAATTACTTAATTCTTTTGCGAATTTTAATTCGAATGCGGAATAATTAATAAAAGATGGAAAAATCCTCAACGCTATGGCCTCCCCTACTTCCATTTTTCACTTTTTATTCAGCCCTTCAGCGTCAAAAATGATCTTTTTTCTTAAATTCTTTATTATTACTAAATCAGCAAGTCGAAGAAGTCTATCGATCACAAACTGGACGCCAAATGTTTCAAGATAAGGCAATTTTGGTACATTGACACCAAAATTTGAGGGGCTCCGGGTACGAAGGGCGAACTCGACAAAACGTAGTTTCGAGATATTCGCATTTTAAAGTTTTCTATTAAGGGCGAACTCGACAGAAAAGTCACTCTCTGGAATTTTCGTGGCGAGATTTTAGATTTTATAGAATCATAGAGGAAAGGGGTTTTTTTTTTAAATTTTCGAATATTTTTTACGATTACTAATTCTCAAAATGTATAATATAGTTTTATTTCGTGGCGGTGAGCTGTTCCAAGAGGAGTGGGGCTCCCGGAAAAGGAGTGGGGGTAGTAGACTAGGATACGAGTTCGCCCTTCGTACCCGCTCGGATATTTAAATAATATAAACAATATAAAAATTACATGGGTGTATTCATCAAAAGGTCTAGAATCTGAAAGTGAAAAAAAAAAAAATTTGTCCGATGTTGAGTTCGCCCTTCGTACCCGCTCGGATATCGCAGTTAGAGCTTTGCCGCATATCGGTTTTTACGTATTTTAAAGTGGAAAAAAGGGCAAACTCAATATAAAAATTATATGGGTGTATTCATCAAAAGGTCTAGAATCTGAAAGTGAAAAACAAAAATTTGTCCGATGTTGAGTTCGCCCTTCGTACCCGCTCGGATATCGCAGTTAGAGCTTTGCCGCATATCGGTTTTTACGTATTTTAAAGGGGAAAAAAGGGCAAACTCAATATAAAAATTACATGGGTGTATTCTTCAAAAGGTCTAGAATCTGAAAATGAAAAAAAAAAAATTTGTCCGATGTCGAGTTCGCCCTTCGTACCCGGAGCGCCTCATTTCACCACTTCTTCTTTTACGTAATCCATAAATAACTCTATTGTACAAGTGGTACAAGTTGCGTACAAACTACGGTTATAAACAAAGTTTCACTTGTAATTCTGGGAGTGTGTTTGATTTAGAATAATGTAATGGAATCGTAACTTGTATCGACAGGGTTGTACGAAGAGGAGTTGATGAGCGGCACTCGAGCTTCGGAATTAATTGCCATGTGGGTTAGTGGCCCCATCCCGATAAGTGGCCGGCCTGGGGGTTTTACGTTACTCCAACCAAATTATAAATAAAGAAGGCACTGATTTTTAGTTGCGTTAACCCCCCCCCCCCCTTCTCTCCAAATGTTGTGTGTTTACGGTGTTTTAAGAGGGCAAACGTCTACAAAAACGGATCCCGTCGTGGGTTATACAAATAAATGAAAAGCTACGTTGCGGTCCGACCGAAGTCCGAGCGTCCGAGAGGAAAGTGGGTCTCTTTAGATTTAGAGTTTCTACCTCCCACCCCTCCACCTACCATTTAGTCCTTGGAGCCTGGGTTTGGACCAACATTAACCCTCCTCCAGTCATTAGACTCACCCTAAGTTTCTAATGTATCGAGTTTAACTTTATACATAAAATTGACTTTTTTTCCTTACGAAAAAAACAACACTTTATCTGATGGATCTTTCAAAATTAATACAATGCAAACCACTTTCAATCTCGCAATTTTTTTTAAAGAAAGAAGAAGGGAAGAGGAACAATCAATTCGCCCGTTTTCAATGCTCCCCTTGGTAGCATCGCGAGGGTCACATTATCTAGATATGAGGCGCTCCGGGTACGAAGGGCGAACTCATCATCGGACAATTTTTTTTTTTTCATTTTCAGATTTTAGACCTCTTGGTGAATACATCCATATAATTTTTATGTTGTGTTCGCCCTATTTCCCCTTTAAATACGTAAAAACCGATAGCAAAACTCTAACTGCGATATCCGAGCGGGTACGAAGGGCGAACTCCACATCCTAGTCCACAACCCCCACTCCTTTTCCCGCTCCAGGGCATTTTCTGTTGAGTTCGCCCGTAACATAAAACTTTAAAATGCGATTATCTCTAAACTACGTTTTGTTGAGTTCGCCCTTCGTACCCGGAGCGCCTCATATTACCTACTTCTTTTTATAAAACCAGGTTGGTATCGAATCTTCAATTACAAAAGGAACTCGCCGAATAAAAAAAAGATCGAATAAAAAAAGAGAAAGAAGGAAATTATTAAAAAGGAAAAGGAAAATAGCTTAAGATTCGGGGTTTCGATTCATATACCGTTCCAAGTGCTTCGCTTTTATCGCCCATCAAAAAGAAAGTAAATGAACTTGAAGATATTATTTTTCTTTCCAGAAGATGGAAATCAGTGAATTACTTAAAATATTTTTTTCAAAAGCACTTTTTCAAGCTTATAAATATTATATTTTAATTATTTGCATTATCTGCATTAGTTATTTATTGTTTAAGAATTTTATTTACATTTTTAATAACTTTTTAATAAAATAATTTTGTTGGTCATATTTCATTAGCTTATAAAATACATTCAATGTTTGCTCGCATGTATTAATTGTTTATTATTTAGTTTTAATGAGGAAAAAATAAAATTCATATTTAAAGGGGTAAAAGTGTGCCTTGCTTTACTTACTTTCTAGGTCGGATCGATTTTCTTTTTCTTTTCCTTTATCCAATCCTCCCTTCTCGTCGCTCCTTCACCGTCCTGTTGGGATGCGGATCCCTGAGCGACCCTGAAGGGACTGATTGGTATGTAGGCCAGTCGACTAATGTACGGAAACCCTTTCCCTGACCTTCCAACACCCTATTATTTCCAAGGCAATCGAAATAGGTTTCAAAAAAAAATTTCAACGTCAAAAATAAAATAATAGGAATAGTTTTTTAAAGAAAAACCAAGTGGTGAAATCAAGCTTAAAGTCAAAATCGTACAAAATCATTTTCCCCAAAGCCAAAGGTCGTCATGTTCCAACCTTAGCTGCTTCTTACATTCAATAATTGTGTATTAACGATTTTTTGTTTTTTCAGGTATGAGTTAGAACCAATAAACCAAAAATGAAGCTATTCGAAATGTAAGTCGTTTTGATATTAATTAATAAACTGGAGGATAATAAATTAATTACTTTACTTAAACATCGATTATAACTAAAAAAAAAGTTTACACTATTAGGTTCTAAATTTAATGCAAATGAGTGGGTGGACAAATTACAATAGACCATCCACTATTTAATTTGAATATACAAGTATCAGAAAATGGGGCTTAGGTAAACCATTTTTTTTTAAATTTAGATTTATTCATCCAAAAAATTTGAGATGTGCAACTTTATATCTTAACCTATTTTGTCTTCAATGAACTTCTCACTCGCGTCTCTCACGTCTCAGCAGAACAATAAGTGAGATAAAAGGCCTGTTATTTCAATGAATATTAATAAAACAATTGAGAGATCGAATTCTGTGCCGTCTTTTATTTTGTTAAACGTTTGCTTATTGGACGTGTGCGTGCGCTTTGTTCAGGGGTGAGAGTGAAATAGGGAAAGGAACATTAAATGTCAATCAGACAAGAATACCTTATTCCTTACTCCCCTCCACCTCACCGCCGATTCGGCTTAGGCATTAGATTAGTCAAATTGTATCCTAATAACTTAAGTCCTCTTAATGCAAAGCATCACGCTGATCTGCCTCTCTGTTATTCCATTACCTGGGATGTAATGGAATCTAATGTTTAGCCGCTTTAACAACCGAAAACCACTCTATCTTTTGCGTTATAAATTGTGTTATGAGAAATAATTATTATATTTTTTATAGCTTACTCCTTATAATAAAAAATTCCATAATTGGCGAATTATTGCTTAAAACAGCTTCTTCTACACTCTTTTCTTTTTGCTTTTCGATTCTGAGAAGTTTCGTTAAATCATTCTATTTATTTATATTAATAAATAAACCACAAGAACTCCATTGAATTGACAATGAACCTTTATTAATCATTCATAGACATTTTCAAAAGTTTAAAATTGCCCCCTCTCTTCTAGACAAAAAATTATTAATCAAGGATGTTGCAATGCAGGGGTCGATACAATGGAAGCATTTTTAAAAACACTTTGTCACCATTATCTCAAAAAGTGAATATCATCGGAAGGGACCGAAGCGCCGGTGGACCTATCGTTTTATGCCTAAATAGGCCACATTTCAAATTATCGCCAGTAATCACCGACAAGCCATCGCATCAAAAACATACCCATCAAAGACGTTCAAGGCAATATGAGGCGCTCCGAATACGAAGGGCGAACTCGACAAAACGTAGTTTCGAGATATTCGCATTTTAAAGTTTTCTGTTAAGGGCGAACTCGACAGAAAAGTCACTCTCTGGAATTTTCGTGGCGAGATTTTAGAATCATCATAGAATCATAGAGGAAAGGGTTTTTTAAAAATTTTCGAATATTTTTTACGATTATTAATTCACAAAATGTATAATATATTTTTATTTCGTGGCGGTGAGCTGTTCCAAGAGGAGTGGGGCTCCCGGAAAAGGAGTGGGGGTAGTGGACTAGGATACGAGTTCGCCCTTCGTACCTGCTCGGATATCGGAGTTAGAGCTTTGCCGCATATCGGTTTTTACGTATTTTAAATGGGAAAAAAGGGCAAACTCAATATAAAAATTACATGGGTGTATTCTTCAAAAGGTCAAGAATCTGAAAATGAAAAAAAAAAATTTGTCCGATGTCGAGTTCGCCCTTCGTACCCGGAGCGCCTCATATGTATAACACTTCCCCACTACTGGGTGATAATTAGTGGGGCTTGAATGAAGAGCAGCAAGAATATTCTTTCATTTCTTCCTCTAAAATTAGTTATACCTATTTTAATATTCCTGCATCTCCAAATTAATAATGAAAAGCAGTCCCACTTATAGGAAACTTATTTATATTTATTTATAACCCAGTTCTGCGAAACATTTCTCTATACAGGGTGTCCGGAAACACATGGCAAGCGTCTGGGAGAGCGTTAAAAAGTGGTTTTACGAAAAAAAGTTAAATGTAAACCCCCCTTAATTTAAATCAAAAATTTGATGGTGTAGTTTAAAATCCACCTGGATATACAGGGTGTCCCAGACACAACCTAACTTCGTTATTTCAAATGAGAACCCCTATTTTTTATTTCAGATTCGTAATCTACGCAAAATTTCAAGTAGATTTGAGTACTCATATGACGATTTTGGACAACTTTTAAAAAATGTCAAAATTTAGCGTTTTTTGCGCTAAAATCCGTTAAAATTGACCTAGGAGACTCGTTTTTTTTTTTAAATTCCACTTATTCTTTCCCGAAGAATCCAACTGTCTCAAATTTGAGCATCTTCGCATTCTGCATCACGAGATTTCGTCGCTAATGGCCTTTTTTCAAGTTTAACTCCAAATTCCATACTTCAAAAATGGAAATTAGCGATTTGTTGACGGAATTTTAATTTTTGATGCATAAACACAAAAGACGCTGTAGCTCTTTCAAAATTTGTGGTCCGAAAGAAAAATTCCTTTCAACAAGTGCTAATTTTCATTTCTGAACTAAAAATTTGGGTTCTAACTTGAAAAAAGGCCATTAGCGACGAAATCTCGTGATGCAGAATGCGAAGATGCTCAAATTTGAGACAGTTGGATTCTTCGGGAAAAAATAAGTGGAATTAAAAAAAAACGAGTCTCCTAGGTCAATTTTAACGGATTTTAGCGCAAAAAACGCTAAATTTTGACATTTTTTAAAAGTTGTCCAAAATTGTCATATGAGTACTCAAATCTACTTGAAATTTTGCGTAGATTACGAATCTGAAATAAAAAATAGGGGTTCTCATTTGAAATAACGAAGTTAGGTTGTGTCTGGGACACCCTGTATATCCAGGCGGATTTTAAACTACACCATCAAATTCTTTGATTTAAATTAAGGGGGGTTTACATTTAACTTTTTTTCGTAAAACCACTTTTTAACGCTCTCCCAGACGCTTGCCATGTGTTTCCGGACACCCTGTATATCTCCACTTCCAATAAAATTAATTCCTTTTTTGTTTGTAATCATATTTAATGTACTTCATTAAATAATAGTATCCAAATGTCAATATCGCTAAAAAAGATCCCTAAAAAACATGAAAAGATATAGGGAAATTATTTTTCCCTCTCCGATGAACCACAGAAAAAAAATCTTTCATGAAAATGTCCAACAGGTAGAATAATTACAAAGATACCAGAATAAGCTTTGGCAAAAGAAGATAAAAGGAGAGTGAATGAGTGGGAAAAACCCCGTTTAAATTGAATGAGATTGGAAATAATGAGGGAAAAAATTAAAGCTGAGATTTTTTGTTTGGTAAAAGAAAATTCCTTTTAAAATGAAATATAATCTTTAAGATATTAAGGTAATGAGAGGAAAGTCAAAACTAAATGTGGAAAAGCCTTCTGAGTTTCCTTGAATCCTTTATTTGAGATACACTTTATCTTGTATTTTATAAGGGATCTCACTAAAACCTGTATTCTTAGTTGAGTGATAAATTATGAGTTAAGACTTCGGAGGCTCCCCTCCACCACTTCAATGACGTTTTATCTACGGTACTTAAAGCTTTATAATACTACTTTATCACGGTCCTCTCACTTCCGTCCTAGTTAAAACCTCCTCTGTTGTTTTTTAATTTAAACCGAGTGCCTAACTAGAAGAAAGCTATTTTTTTTATCCAACAAAGGGCAGTTGTTTGCAATTTTACTTAATAACTTTTTTACCCCCAACCTTATTCAACCGGAGTGTTTACTCTTAATTATGCCTACATACTTCAATTTTACAATTATTCCTTCTCAAAAAATTTCCACCTCATTTTTCTTTCATTAACAATTTCATTTAAAGAAAATTGTTTATTTTAAAAAAAAGAGGTTGGATATTCATGATAAGCGGAGCTCAAAAAATACCCTTTTCACTATAAAATAAATTCCCTCGCAATCAGATATCAATACTAATACGAAATGATAGCATATGAAATTTCTAATTGCGTATCCGCCCTCTCCCTTACCGCCGGAATGATGTAGAGGCCAATTTACTAGTTTTTGCCCGCCCTTGGGACACGAGCCTAAACGAATCGACTCAACTTCCATTATGGAAATAAATGGGAGCGAAATAAAATTCAGTGACTTGTAGAAATTTCCATTTATCACCATTACATTCAAGGGTGAGACTCTTGACTTAAAAAGGAACCGTTTAGTACTTATTAAGCTCCCTTTCATTGTCTTCCTGGCTCTTTAAATATATGTCGGTACCTTTTTCTTTTTTTTATCCTTTATTGCACAATAATTTAAGTGACAAGTGCCCTAAGGTAAATTATTAATAGTACTTTAATTACTCCTCAATATAATTACGTAGGACTTGGGAGAAGAAAACTTAGTTTGAAAGATTGTTTGATAGGATCTTTTTGACCAGAGGTCTTTATGCCTCATTTTCGAAAAACCATCTCTCGAGACTACCAAAACAACATTCTTTTTGGTAATTCGTGAGTTTTGAAATTTACTGTATAGGTACACTGTATATGAGGCGCTCCGGGTACGAAGGGCGAACTCGACAAAACGTAGTTTCGAGATATTCGCATTTTAAAGTTTCGGTTTTTACGTATTTAAAGGGGAAAAAATGGCGAACTCAACATAAAAATCATATGGGTGTATTCACCAAGAGGTCTAGAAGTTGAAAATGAAAAAAAAACTGGAGGACCCTTCCCCAAATACCCGACGTCGAGGGTATCACAATAACTTCTTTAAGGAAGTTAAAAAAATTTGTCCGATGTCGAGTTCGCCCTTCGTACCCGGAGCGCCACTTGGTGAAGTGCCTTGCCAATTTGTGCTAAAGTGGCTAAAGTGGATAATTGTGGGCAGCCGTCTATTGCTTTTCTGTGAAGTAAAAAACTGATTAGAACAGCTAACGCGCAGTCTTAGATTAAGACGAATAATTAAGGAGGCACTAAAAGTAGGTGATAAGGTGGAAATGAGGCGTTCCGGGTACGATGGGCGAACTCGACATCGGACAAATTTTTTTTTTTCATTTTCAGATTCTAGACCTTTTGAAGAATACACCCATGTAATTTTATATTGAGTTTGCCCTTTTTTCCCCTTTAAAATACGTAAAAACCGATATGCGGCAAAGCTCTAACTGCGATATCCGAGCGGGTACGAAGGGCGAACTCGTATCCTAGTCCACTACCCCCACTCCTTTTCCGGGAGCCCCACTTCTCTTGGAACAGCTCACCGCCACGAAATAAAAATATATTATACATTTTGTGAATTAATAATCGTAAAAATATTCGAAAATTTTTAAAAAACCCTTTCCTCTATGATTCTATAAAATCTAAAATCTCGCCACGAAAATTCCAGAGAGTGACTTTTCTGTCGAGTTCGCCCTTAACAGAAAACTTTAAAATGCGAATATCTCGAAACTACGTTTTGTCGAGTTCGCCCTTCGTACCCGGAGCGCCTCAAATGAAGTTACACATTAATATCAGATAGTCCAGAGTGGTGAGAAAAAATCCATCCTTTAATACGTTGAAAACGATTAAATTTAATTAAAATGTGAAATTAATATTAAAACCGAATTTTGAGAAGGCAAAGGCTCGGTCGGGAGTGGTGGTTTTTCAAACGTTCAGCCTCCGCTGAGCGATGAGAATTTTATTAAAAAGAGCCATCAGTATGAGAGAGGGCGCAAATGAACGGTAGTCGAGTACCAAAAGGGCTTATCTCGTTTGGAGATAACCTTGTCGCGTCGAAACTCGAAACTATCCCCCGGCCCGGCCATCGCAAGTACGTGACGAAAATCACGTCATGGGAAATCTCCGAATTAGGACTCCTAAACGCACGATTCAGATAAGTCAATAAAACAGAAAATCATCAATGAAGATACAGGAGTCTAAGGAAGCTGCCCGTGTGGGATGATTTTCCATAAGGCCGTAATTTTCGGTTTAAACGAGTGTCACTCTTTCCGAATCATGTTGCGGACCATGAACCGATACTGGGAAAGTTTCACAGTTGAAAACGGCCGTAGAGGCTTGGAATGCTCTTGAGCGAAATAGGCCATTTGAAAACAATGCGTAAGTAGTTGGGAGTGAAAACGGTGGAGGTGGGCGAGCGGACGCTCAAGTGCGCCTCCTGTTTGTCTGTAATTAACCACCGAGTCGTTTTAATCCTAAACTCCCCTCCCCTCCGACCGCCACAACCACTACAAACCACTCACCACGAAAACACCTCCCAAGTCTCTTTATCTGAACAAATTAATTCCCTAAACAAAAGCCGAATCGGACCTTTATTTTTAAACTAAATCTTTTTTTTCCGCTTATACAAAAAAATGTTTTCAAAAGGTCGATCGAAGGGGAGAGAAAACAAGAGGGACAGAAGAGATAGAAAAAAAACAATCAAAGGCACAAGTCCTTAGTTATTTAACGCTTTATCGTGGTTTCCAGTTAACGGGCTCCGGTGAACGAAATTGAACAGACGCAATTGGTTTTAAATACGTTTTAGAGTCTTTTCAACAGCTTCATGATTCATTTTTTGAAAATCCAGAAAAACTCCGCGCATTTTTTTTTTCTTAGAAAAACTGCTCTGCAGTTTCGATCAAAAAGTTTTTATTTATTTCCCATTAACAAAAGTGCATTTCTCACTTAACCGGCCAATTTTCAAGACCGGAGTCATCTCTCATCTTTGAAAGGGAGAACTCCTATAGACCGCATCCGAAACCATTAAAACTTCCGTTTTATTACTTATTTAGCTTTGTTAAGTTTTGGACTAATGGTTGCTGTATTATATTTTCCATTTAATGGTACACAATAATAGGAAAAAACATTATCATAAACTACAAGTTAATGGTCCAACGACATCTTTTTCATCCGATGAATTTAAAAGACTATCAAATTGTTTATTTTGGTAAAAGTAAAAATGAGGAGTTAACTTCTCGGTTGATGAGAAAAATGATTATACTAAACAATTTCTGAAAAAAGTGAGAATTACAAATATTTAACTAATATGAGGCGCTCCGGGTACGAAGGGCGAACTCGACAAAACGTAGTTTCGAGATATTCGCATTTTAAAGTTTTCTGTTAAGGGCGAACTCGACAGAAAAGTCACTCTCTGGAATTTTCGTGGCGAGATTTTAGAATCATCATAGAATCATAGAGAAAAGGGTTTTTTAAAATCACCAAATCTCGAAAAGAAAAAAAAATTAAATAAAAAAGGTTGAGAGTAGAGCTTTGCCGCATATCGGTTTTTACGTATTTTAAAGGGGAAAAAAGGGGAAACTCAATATAAAAATTACATTGGTGTATTCTTCAAAAAATCTAGAATCTGAAAATGAAAAAAAAAGTACTGGTCTGGAGCTGGCCCCGACGGGAACTTCCTTAAAGAGAAGTATCTATATAGGAGGGGAAGTATATGGGAGGAGAAGTATAACGGAGTGGGAAGTATAACGGAGTAAGAAGTATAATATGGGAGGGGAAGTATAACGGAGGGGGAAGTATATGGGAGGGGAAGTATAACGGAGGGGGAAGTATAACGGAGTAAGAAGTATAATATGGGAGGGGAAGTATAACGGAGGGGGTATAATGGAGGGGAAGTATAAGGGAACGAAAGTATAAAGGAAGGGGATGTAGTAGGGAGGGAAAGTATAAAGGAGAATTTTCCAAGTTAGTTTTTTTCGAAAAATTTTTCGGGCTTTTTTTTTTTTTTTTTTTTTTTTTTTTTTTTTCGAAAAATTTTCTAAGTTCTTTTTTTGAAAAATGTTCTAAGTTTTTTTTGTCCGAAAAAAATTTTTTTTTTTTTTTCAAAAAATTTGCAAAGTTTTTTTCGAAAAATTTTCCGGGTTTTCCTTTTATTTTCCATTTTTTTTTTTCGAAAAATTTTCTAAGTTCTTTTTTTCGAAAAATTTTCCGGGTTTTTCTTTCTTTTTCTTTTCTTTTTCTTTTTTTTTTTTTTTTGAAAAATTTTTCCAAAAACCTTCTTTTTTCGAAAAATTTCTAAGTGTCAAGGTAGAAATAATGGGCTCTTTGGCCTAGGGATGTGCCTCTCGTAAAGGGTAGAAGTACGAAATTTCTCCCTACTAATAAAATAGTAATTAAAAAGTGGCAATTTTTTTGCACCAAAAATTCTTAAAAAATATAAGGAGTAATTGGTGAAAATTTGGTGAAAATCGGATTAACGGTTCGGCCGCAGCGAATTTTTTAAAATTTCAAACAGACATATCTCCGCCATTTTTTCGAAATTCAAAAATCCCCCTCGTTACATTCTTCTTCACCGGCTAAAGAAATTTGTGTAAAAATTTGGTGAAAATCGGATGAAAACTGTGGCCGTAAAGTGTTCCGGAAAAAAATGCTACGGACGGCCGGCCGGCCGGCCGGCACCACAGACAAAGTTGAGATCGGTAAAGATCAATATTCGATTTGACCCTCCGGGGTCTGGAAGACCCTTCCCCAAAAACCCGACGTCGAGGGTATCGCAATAACTTCTTTAAGGAAGTTAAAAAAAAAAAAAATTGGTCCGATGTCGAGTTCGCCCTTCGTATTCAGAGCGCCTCATATATCCTGCCAGTTTCATATTTTTTAGCTTACCATATTATTCGTGTTTTTATCGTTTTTGGATGATATCCAGATAAAAGTTTGACAAACTCCGTTTCAAAACTCGTGTTTCACTTTTTTTAATCCTCCCTAAAGCAAGATTATGAAGGGTGAGGGAGGAAAATAAATGCAGGGTGGCGACATCTGTCCGGAGCACATGGTTTTTAATAGTTGAATAATAAAATTATTGACCATTGAAAATTCGAAAAAGCGCTTGGGAGCGCCAAAGACCAAAGGTTCGATGAGAATCGAAAGGAAATTGCGGGTGTGAAATGTCCCGGAAAAACTGGGTACGGACGGCCGGGCATTAAGAAAAAAAATGAGAATTAGTTAGAGGACGCGTTAATTTAAAGTCATGATCAAAATTTATTTTACCCCCGCTCTGCGACGGTGCCGCGGCTAAGCTCAGCTGCTAAAATAAAGTAGGGCGTGATCCCCTTTCCACTTTCTATAATGTAGTCCCAGACCCTACTTCATGCATCAATACCCAGAGTCAGTGATTGATAAATTCAGTTCCACATCCTTTTTTCCCCCCACCCACTTTTAGAGGGCGCCTCGAAAAAATCCACAGCTCAGGCTAATAGAGATAAAAGTACAACGCCATTAGCTAATCGAGGGCTCTCCGAGGGCGGAATAGGGAGAGCGTGGGCGATGGGAGGGTGTGAGAGTGTGAAAGTAAAGGAAAATTTAGAGTCCGGGTGGGAAGTGGATGCGTGTGAGTGAGAGGGTAATGTGAGGGAAAAAAATAAGCAGAAAGAAGCCTACCTATCGAAAAGCCTTTTTTTCCCCTTTCCATGCTCCAATAAGTCGGAAACTTTAATTAAAATCCCAACTATAAAATACACTTTTATGTATCCCCAATCTGTTGATGTTCACACCTTAATTTTCTTTATCAATTTATAAAATTCAAGTTACATATGAGGCGCTCCGGGTACGAAGGGCGAACTCGACAAAACGTAGTTTCGAGATATTCGCATTTTAAAGTTTTCTGTTAAGGGCGAACTCGACAGAAAAGTCACTCTCTGGAATTTTCGTGGCGAGATTTTAGAATCATCATAGAATCATAGAGAAAAGGGTTTTTTAAAAATCACCAAATCTCGAAAAGAAAAAAAAATTAAATAAAAAAGGTTGAGAGTAGAGCTTTGCCGCATATCGGTTTTTACGTATTTTAAAGGGGAAAAAAGGGGAAACTCAATATAAAAATTACATGGGTGTATTCTTCAAAAGGTCTAGAATCTGAAAATGAAAAAAAAAAAAATTTGTCCGATGTCGAGTTCGCCCTTCGTATTCAGAGCGCCTCATATTTTGGTCTTGTGGCGCATCCGCTATCATTCAACCGACAGAGAGAGAAGGTGCCTAAAATTACTTTCCTACATTTGAGCACCAAAAATCATCGAAATTTTTTTTTTACAAAAGCTCGTTCTCGTTATTTAGAAAATGTCTAGGCGGTCTTTGGAGCAGTTTTTCCGAAAAAGTCTTCCTTTGGAAAATGGAAAACTTACTTTTCGACTAAAACATTTTTTCCAAAAAAAAAACCGTTTTGTAGGTTTTGACGAGCACTTTTCAAAAACTTATTACATAAGAAAATCCAATGAATAGTTTCGTCTTTCGCACAGCCCATGCGCTTATGAAGGAGTTGAAGAGGACCTCTATCCCCCCTCCCCCCTTTGAAGAACTGAGACATCGATATGAATCGGTTGAATCCTTTCCAGGTCATTTCAGTTTTTTCCCAGCCCTGTTTTCCTATTGAGTTTGCCCTATTTATTTTACACAATCAGACAAACGCATTTTCACCTTTATACATAAAAATAAGTGAACAAAGCGCGTAGTACGTCATCAAAATTATCAACTTGACTTATCTGATTTGGAGCCAACTCTTTCATATTATTTTGTTTCATTTTGCTTTATTTTGTTCTAAATTTTACATAAGAGTAAAAGGAATTTTTGTTTGAATAGTGCAAAAAAAAAAAAAAATAAATAAATAAAAAAGTCGCAGATGTAAAAAAATTGTTACATACAAGAATAAACTTTACGAATTCTTAATTTATGTCATTTTAAACTGCAAATGCGGAATAATAAAAATAAAAATAATATAATAGGTGTGATGAAGTTAACTAGCCGAGGTATTGACAGGACTGCAGATAAACGCTTAGAGGCACAGGTGAATGGTGGGGAGCCAGTCTAATAATATAATAAATATCTCACAAGGGTTGAAAGTGAGAAGGCTCTCCCCTAAATAATAATGTAATTCTGTTAAGATGTAAGAGGAAGGATAGAGTAAAGAGGAGAGGGAGCGGTTGGGAAGTCGAAAGGGGTCGGGGTAGAGTAGGGGCTTTGGTGTAACCCTCGGAATAATGGCTTCTTTCTTATATGTAAATTACGCTCACTCTGAATTAGCTTCGAAAGGCCCTATATTTCAAAACGTTACAAAATTCACTTGAACGGTTTCCATAGAAGAATCTCGTCCCTTTTTTAAGGTGTAATTTTTTTTTAACATTTCAAGATTTTCTAAAATTTTCTCTTCTCAGTTAGGATTTTTTTTAATTATTTTAAGCCAAGAACTTCCCCATAAATTTCTTCAAATATACTTTTTTCTTTGTTATTTGAAGATTTATAATTGAGGCGCTCCGGGTACGAAGGGCGAACTCGACAAAACGTAGTTTCGAGATATTCGCATTTTAAAGTTTTCTGTTAAGGGCGAACTCGACAGAAGTCACTCTCTGGAATTTTCGTGGCGAGATTTTAGATTTTATAGAATCATAGAGGAGAGGGTTTTTTAAAAATTTTCGAATATTTTTTACGATTATTAATTCACAAAATGTATAATATATTTTTATTTGGTGGCGGTGAGCTGTTCCAAGAGGAGTGGGGCTCCCGGAAAAGGAGTGGGGGTAGTGGACTAGGATACGAGTTCGCCCTTCGTACCCGCTCGGATATCGCAGTTAGAGCTTTGCCGCATATCGGTTTTTACGTATTTTAAAGGGGAAAAAAGGGCAAACTCAATATAAAACTTACATGGGTGTATTCTTCAAAAGGTCTAGAATCTGAAAATGAAAAAAAAAATTTTGTCCGATGTCGAGTTCGCCCTTCGTACCCGGAGCGCCTCAATTCTTGTTCCTTATAGAAAATACTCTTTCTGTATTGTTGACCATTATCTCGACATCTGCATATATCTGATTTCCTCTTTTCACTGTCCTTGTGATGCTAGTACGTGATATAAAATAAAGGTTGTCTGAAATTTCAATCTCTATTTCAACTGGACAGCCTTTGCGAACAATGTTTGTCATATTCTACATTTCACATATCTATTTTGATGTACCGTAGTATCATAAGTTTATAGGGGGGATACATCAGAATCAAAGAAATGAGGCGCTCCGGGTACGAAGGGCGAACTCGACATCGGACAAATTTTTTTAACTTCCTTAAAGAAGTTATTGTGATACCCTCGACGTCGGGTTTTTGGGGAAGGGTCCTCCAGTTTTTTTTTCATTTTTCAGATTCTAGACCTCTTGGTGAATACACCCATATAATTTTTATGTTGAGTTCGCCATTTTTTCCCCTTTAAATACGTAAAAACCGAAACTTTAAAATGCGAATATCTCGAAACTACGTTTTGTTGAGTTCGCCCTTCGTACCCGGAGCGCCTCAAATATTTCGTGTTTTTAACTTAAAAAGAACTTTAACTCAAAAAGAAAGTTGTTGTTGTGCCCATGTTTTGCAGACTCCTGCGTCAAACGAGCTAATTGCCAACTGCACAGATTCGAAATTGAAACATTTGTTTTAGGTAGGGGAAATAAAAGATAAAAGATTTATAATGGCTAATGATTTTCCTCTTGAAATTCTTTTCTTGTTGCGAGGGGGTTAGCAGGGATGGAATGACCCGCTCACGGTTGGGGTGGGGAAACTGAGACTTAAGAAGAGCAGAAGTGTTTCGTAATTATTAATGTGGGAGGTCAGAAGGCGTGAAATTGGTCTTAGAGAAAAGACAGAGAGGACGAAAAGGTTTTTCCCGTAGCTCCGTTTGCGGGGTTTGTAAAAGTAGGAATGAGCGTGGAGGGGTTGGAGTTGGAGGGTGGAACGTCTCGGATGACAAGGGGCAGCGCTTATGGCTATGGGAGCCCTTCCACTTCCACCCCAGACACAAAAAGAGACCCTTTACAGCAATTGGAAAAGTTTCTTCCCGGATTGAGACCAATTGAAACAAGCATGCGAAATACCGAAGCATTTAATAATCGCCTTTCTTCCCCCACTTTAATCTTAAAACCTTTTGCCTTTTCACTTTCACCCCCTTCCTTGTTATAAACGCCCAAAAATTCTCAATTAACCTCTTTCTCTCTTCCTCTTCTTTTTTATCTTCTTTAATAAATAAAATTTAAAAATTTATACATTGAAGAATAAACGAAAGTTAATTTTATTTATAATTAATTTTATAGAAGTCTGCCAGTTTAGGGCTAATATGCGGTAAGGATTCTTCCGATTACTCTTTCCTCTCTCCCCGAGCGTCTATTCTCTTTCTCCCTTGTTTCTCGTCGAGCTCTGAAGGGGATTAAATTGCCCACTAGTTTCTCGTCGCCCGAAGAAAATTAGCTTCATTTAATTGCGAGCCCCTTCCCACTTCCTCCTGTATCCTAAGAATTAATTAAGCGATTTGAACTTTGTGACAGAGTTGCTTCCGCGATTGTTTCCCCCATTCAATAATCTTAGATCTAAATGTCTCCCCATTTACGAGATACAGAACCTATTGTATGTGATTGACGTTAATTATACACAAAAGGCCACTACGATGATTAAACATAGATTTTAATAAGTATTTGCTACACTTAAAAGTTTCCGATCTCTCATTTTCAAAAAAGCATCCGCACCTTTTGCTCAAAAGACCATTATCATACACCCTCGAAATTCACCCAGGAAAGAGTCTGCTAGACCTAGTAGAGCTCCCCTTCTTTACGAAAAAGGCGGTTATTAGTTTAATAGCTAATAACAAAATAAAAGATTATTTGAGGCGCTCCGGGTACGAAGGGCGAACTCAACATCGGACAATTTTTTTTTTCATTTTCAGATTCTAGACCTCTTGGTGAATACACCCATATAATTTTTATGTTGAGTTCGCCCTTTTTTCCCCTTTAAATACGTAAAAACTAGCTCTAACTGCGATATCCGAGCGGGTACGAAGGGCGAACTCGACATCGGACAAATTTTTTTTTTTCATTTTCAGATTCTAGACCTTTTGAAGAATACACCCATGTAATTTTTATATTGAGTTTGCCCTTTTTTCCCCTTTAAATACGTAAAAACCGATATGCGGCAAAGCTCTAACTGCGATATCCGAGCGGGTACGAAGGGCGAACTCAACATCGGACACATTTTTTTTTTTTTCACTTTCAGATTCTAGACCTTTTGATGAATACACCCATATAATTTTTATATTGAGTTTGCCCTTTTTTCCACTTTAAAATACGTAAAAACCGATATGCGGCAAAGCTCTAACTGCGATATCCGAGCGGGTACGAAGGGCGAACTCCGCATCCTAGTCCACAACCCCCACTCCTTTTCCCATTCCAGGGCATAACTTTTCTGTTGAGTTCGCCCGTAACATAAAACTTTAAAATGCGAATATCTCGAAACTACGTTTTGTTGAGTTCGCCCTTCGTACCCGGAGCGCCTCATTTGTTAGACATAGCTCCAGATTAGTAATATGTCTGCAGCTAAGGCCGCGGCCTTCGCCATTTTCCCCCTGAAACCTATGAAAAACCGCTTTTATTCATGACCTTAAATAAGCAAATAGTTGGCGAATTTAATAAATATACAAGGTACTTTTCAGTTGTCGCTCAAAGCGGCTATTTACATACATAAAAAGACCATACGCTTGTTGTAAAAACAAACGACTACGCCCAAGAGAATATTTCCAAGGAGAAGGGAAAAAAAAATCTGCCTTGGAAATTTCAGGAAATGCGTCTATCTCGGGTGTTATTGTATTGATCGAACGTGTGAAAAAACAACGCTAAAAACAAAACCTTAAAAACATTACTTGAGCCATCATATGAGGCGCTCCGAATACGAAGGGCGAACTCGACATCGGACAATTTTTTTTTCATTTTCAGATTCTAGACCTTTTGAAGAATACACCCACGTAATTTTTATATTGAGTTTGCCCTTTTTTCCCCTTTAAAATACGTAAAAACCGATATGCGGCAAAGCTCTACTCTCAACCTTTTTATTTAATTTTTTTTTCTTTTCAAGATTTGGTGATTTTTAAAAAACCCTTTTCTCTATGATTCTATGATGATTCTATGATGATTCTAAAATCTCGCCACGAAAATTCCAGAGAGTGACTTTTCTGTCGAGTTCGCCCTTAACAGAAAACTTTAAAATGCGAATATCTCGAAACTACGTTTTGTCGAGTTCGCCCTTCGTATTCGAAGCGCCTCATATAAACAAACAAATGAAAAATGTTTTTTAAGAATAATCTTAAATTACATGAATTTGAAGAAAAAAAAGTTAAAGTTCAAAGGGATTCGAACCTACGATCTTAGGGTTGCATGCCCGAAGATTTTCCAATAGCTATAGAAGCGACCTTTTGACCCCAACGAGTTTTATGTACGCGGAAAGGAACGAAATAAAATCGGTTCTCCCTATTTCCTACGCCGACTGTTTTAAGTCATTTATTGTTTGTGAATATTTCCAAAAGGGATACCGTATTGTTGAAAGTGTGTGTATTAAATTAATGGTAATGAAAGCTCAATGCAAATTTAAAGCTCTTAACTTTATTAATATTCATGTTGAATAACAATTGAGTATCAAATGTGGTAGGATTAATTGAAATGCGATTCAGTTTACTAAACTAGTAGGTATATCTTTGTAGAAGTTACAAAGATTATACGTTTGAATCGATTCCCAACTACATTTAAAATTATTAAAATCGTCGCAATGTTTCAAACTTTCTGACAAAAAATTAAACTTAAGCTTTATAATTTATTCAACTTACAAAAAGGAGTTGCTGATGGAATTTTGTGAGCTTTTGATTTAACACGAATGTGTCGCCCAAAGCGAGTATCTTTTTATCGAATTAAATAATACCTTTGAACCTCTGAAGCTCTAAAAAGGTAAAGACGACGCTGGAAGTCCGTTAAATTTTTTTCTTTACCACAAAAAAACCTTTGTTGGCCTAAACTTAAAGGTCTTCGCCCATTCGCATTCATCAAAAAATATATATTTATATGAATAAAATATAAATAAAGCCGATTTTTTAATCCAAAGTTTAATTAAGTTTAAAGCAATTTTGAACAAAATGATTGTAAAATTTTAATCCCATCATTGAAGAAGAATGATCAAAAGAGTTTTAATTTTTTAACGTCCGGATCCTCCTGACGAACAAACAAAAAGCAACTTTCAACGGACAATTTTGTTGTCGTTTAAAATATTAGAGAGCGGAGATTATTTTTCACCCTCCCTTCGTAAGAAAACAGTTCAATCAATCTGTCTGACAATTAATGTACCTACCGCCGTTCTCAAGATTCTTTGTAAAAAAAAAAGAAAGAAAAAATTGTCAATTTTCATTGAAAAAAAAATTGTAATAATTAATTAAACTTTTTATTATCTTCGGTTTCCTTCAAAAGAAATTCATGGACCCCGTTTGGTCCCTATAGCCAGCGATGTTGGTTTTCAAGAAGTACTATTGGACACAATTGAGGCGCTCCGGATACGAAGGGCGAACTCAACATCGGACAAAATTTTTTTTTTCATTTTCAGATTCTAGACCTCTTATTGAATACACCCATATAATTTTTATGTTGAGTTCGCCCTTTTTTCCCCCTTTAAATACGTAAAAACCGATATGCGGCAATGCTCTATCTGCGATATCCGAGCGGGTACTAAGGGCGAACTCAACAAAACGTAGTTTCGAGATATTCGCATTTTAAAGTTTTATGTTACGGGCGAACTCCACAGAAAAGTCATGCCCTGGAATGGGAAAAGGAGTGGGGATTATGGACTAGGATGTGGAGTTCGCCCTTCGTACCCGCTCGGATATCGCAGTTAGAGCTTTGCCGCATATCGGTTTTTACATATTTAAAGGGGAAAAAGGGCGAACTCAACATAAAAATTACATGGGGGTATTCACCAAGAGGTCTAGAATCTGAAAATGGAAAAAAAAATTTGTCCGATGTTGAGTTCGCCCTTCGTACCCGGAGCGCCTCATATGATATACCCCCATACACCCATATAATTTTTATGTAGAGTTCGCCCTTTTTTCCCCTTTAAATACGTAAAAACCGATATGAGGCAATGCTCTATCTGCGATATCCGAGCGGGTACGAAGGGCGAACTCCACATCCTAGTCCACAACCCCCCAATCCTTTTCCCATTCCAGTGCATGACTTTTCTGTTGAGTTCGCCCGTAACATAAAACTTTAAAATGCGATTATCTCGAAACTACGTTTTGTTGAGTTCGCCCTTCGTACCCGGAGCGCCTCAATTGTTCTGTCTTCACCGAAACACTTTTCAGAAATCTTCTTTTTGTAAAAATTGACTAACCTATGCTAGAAATCTCCATAAAATTAATTAATAAACTTTGTAGATTATACATTATAATATATTTTCCGCGAGGAATGTCTTGTAGTTTGTCAGAAAAGACGAAAGCGATTTTCACGATAAAGATTCTCCTTTTGTTTTAGAATTCCCCTTCGCCAGATCCGTTCTTCCTGATTTATGATTTTAAGTGCCTTTCTTCACCTCTCGTAGCATCACGTGCTATTGGTGACACGTGACGAGTATCTCTTACAACCCTTCCCGACTCGACGCCCTCCCATTACTTTTTTTCTGCCGATAGCTCCCGTCTGGTTAGGGGAAGGACCTGGAAGAAGGGCGGGGGAGGAAGACATAAATCAAAACATACTCCGAACGTCGTCGTTGGGGAAGCCAGCATTTTAACTTCCCTATTCCACTTGATTGAAGACTGGTTTTAGCACTCTTCGCCTTTTTTTTCTCACTCGACCTGAAAGTTTTGTACATTTTAATTTGACATCTGTTTCCTTTTTCAATGCCCTTCTCCGCCTTTTCAACAAAAAGATGGAGCTGTGGATCTTTATAGAAACTAAAAAACAGTTATTCGAATCGTCCAGCATTTTCATAGCATCCATGATATTTCAAGAGTATATGAGGCGCTCCGGGTACGAAGGGCGAACTCGACATCGGACAAATTTTTTTTTCATTTTCAGATTCTAGACCTTTTGAAGAATACACCCATGTAATTTTATATTGAGTTTGCCCTTTTTTCCCCTTTAAAATACGTAAAAACCGATATGCGGCAAAGCTCTAACTGCGATATCCGAGCGGGTACGAAGGGCGAACTCGTATCCTAGTTCACTACCCCCACTCCTTTTCCGGGAGCCCCACTCCTCTTGGAACAGCTCACCGCCACGAAATAAAAATATATTATACATTTTGTGAATTAATAATCGTAAAAAATATTCGAAAATTTTTAAAAAACCCTTTCCTCTATGATTCTATAAAATCTAAAATCTCGCCACGAAAATTCCAGAGAGTGACTTTTCTGTCGAGTTCGCCCTTAACAGAAAACTTTAAAATGCGAATATCTCGAAACTACGTTTTGTCGAGTTCGCCCTTCGTACCCGGAGCGCCTCATATCTAACCGTAAAAAGGTAGTTTACGTATAGGTAAATTCATAAATTATTTATGAAGTTATTATGGATAGAGAGAAGCTGAATCATTCAGAAATACCTGGGATATCCACGTGTTCATTTGAAAGTCTGAAATAAACAAGTGATGATGAAAAATCCATCTGGTAAAGGAAGAAGGAAAATAAAAAGAGAAGAAATAAGAAAAAGTTGGACAAGCAATCGGGGCGAGCTGCTTCGCTTTTGAAAAATAACAAGACTAAAGGGAAAGCGTTTATCATCTAACCACTTTCTCGAATTGACAGACCGATAAGGGGCTTTTAGGGACTTTTAATACTACAATCATGTCTGAAAAGCCAATCATTATTGAAATCTCGCGTTAAAACAGATTATTCTCAATTAAAATCCTGAATAAAAAATGATTTTTCTTGGAAGGAAATAATATCTATGAGGATAAATGTATGAATAACAGTAAATAAAGGTTTAGCGAAAGAAGAGCAGGTGTTTGGACATGGAGAAATACAAACAACAGAGCAAATACCAAATTGAGTTTGGCTGTTGAAGATCCTTTTGACGTGAGGTGGATGGAAACTAAGGTGGTGATATTGTGGCTCTGCCCATGCTTTAGAAACAACCCACCTTATCTTCCCACAAGGTTCACTTTATTTATTTTTTAGTTTGGTATTATAGAGGAATGTTAAAATTTTTGTTGTTTTGATTTATTTTTATGTTTAAAGTCTGTAAGTTGCATACCAAACTACTTTTTAAATAACATTTTCATGACTGAGCATCGCTTTTACTTTTAAATGGGCCCCAATATAATTCATCCGCTTGTATTGGGAAAATTTGATTGAATTTTTCAGAATCATAAATCCTAATTGTCATACAGGAGGGTGCGGGAGGTTCCTGAACGTCCGATGCATTTTATACAAAAAGCCGGGGAAATAAAAAAAGGGAGGATTCATTTGAATCCTCCCCCTCATAAGAATTTTTACGCCTTTATGATTCATCAAATAGCAATCACAGATTTTCCCAACCCCTGTCTAACCCCCTTTACGCTAATTTATTCACTAAATATTCCGACTCCCACCCTCGTCAATATTTGTTTATTATCCATAAAATTGCACCTAATAAATTATACATTCTTGGAAGTAGGCCAAACCTTTTATCTTTTAAAAACCATCCAAAAACAATAATGATTTTAATTAATTCGGTCATTGGGCCGACCTCATGTTACGTCTTATTATTTTTTGTTAAAAAACTGTATAGAAAAATGAAGTGTCTAAGAAGACACGAGGGATGTCCAAAAATTGAGGCGCTCCGGGTACGAAGGGCGAACTCGACAAAACGTAGTTTCGAGATATTCGCATTTTAAAGTTTTATGTTACGGGCGAACTCAACAGAAAAGTCACTCTCTGGAATTTTCGTGGCGAGATTTTAGATTTTATTGAATCATAGAGGAAAGGGTTTTTTTTAAAATATTTTCGAATATTTTTTACGATTATTAATTTTATTCACAAAATGTATAATATATTTTATTTCGTGGCGGTGAGCTGTTCCAAGAGGAGTAGGGCTCACGGAAAAGGAGTGGGGGTAGTGGACTAGGATACGAGTTCGCCCTTCGTACCCGCTCGGATATCGCAGTTAGAGCTTTGCCGCATATCGGTTTTTACGTATTTTAAAGTGGAAAAAAGGGCAAACTCAATATAAAAATTATATTGGTGTATTCATCAAAAGGTCTAGAATCTGAAAGTGAAAAAAAAAATTTTTGTCCGATGTTGAGTTCGCCCTTCGTACCCGCTCGGATATCGCAGTTAGAGCTTTGCCGCATATCGGTTTTTACGTATTTTAAAGTGGAAAAAAGGGCAAACTCAATATAAAAATTACATGGGTGTATTCTTCAAAAGGTCTAGAATCTGAAAATGAAAAAAAAAATTTGTCCGATGTCGAGTTCGCCCTTCGTACCCGGAGCGCCTCAATTAAAACCGTTTGTATTTTGCCGCCGTACGGGCGAAGTATTCTGCCAGATGGCAGCACTAGCTTGTAGCGGGAAGTTCCCCCTCCACATCGCACTTGGTCTCATCTGTCTATCTTATTCAGTGTTGCTACGGCAGCCGTTTAAAACATTTACACCACCTGACTAATGTCCTCTTGAAATAAATTACGTAATAAGAGAAGGATTTTTGACAATCCGTCTTGTTATGACGAATGCTGAAATTATGACGACACGATTTTATAGCGAAAGATCAGTTTGACAACTCCTTTTGAGAAAAGTAGAGCAATTTTCTACCTCATAATTTTTGATAACATTAAAAACAAATGAGGCGCTCCGGGTACGAAGGGCGAACTCGACAAAACGTAGTTTCGAGATATTCGCATTTTAAAGTTTTCTGTTAAGGGCGAACTCGACAGAAAAGTCACTCTCTGGAATTTTCGTGGCGAGATTTTAGATTTTATAGAATCTTAGAGGAAAGGGTTTTTTTAAAAATTTCGAATATTTTTTACGATTATTAATTCACAAAATGTATAACATATTTTTATTTGGTGGCGGTGAGCTGTTCCAAGAGGAGTGGGGCTCCCGGAAAAGGAGTGGGGGTAGTGGACTAGGATACGAGTTCGCCCTTCGTACCCGCTCGGATATCGCAGTTAGCTCGAGCTTTGCCGCATATCGGTTTTACATATTTTAAAGGGGAAAAAAGGGCTAACTCAATATAAAAATTGAGGTGTATTCTTCAAAAGGTCTAGAATCTGAAAATGAAAAAAAAAATTTTTGTCCGATGTCGAGTTCGCCCTTCGTACCCGGAGCGCCTCAAATGTAAGATATTACTTAAGGAGGTCGACCTATTGTAAACGAGTAACAGCATTGAATTTGGGGGACGGGCTAAGAGTGCTTTTTGCTTTTAAATCGATGGACATGAGCATATGGAAAATTTTGCCCCTTTTAACCCCTGCGAATGACAAATTAAGTTCTGGACTCGGCACTCCGACACATTACCATTTGGTTTTGCACTTTACATAATCGGATGCAAATTCTGATTTCATAATGGACTTGATCGGAGGGTAAAGGTAAACCACAGCTTTTCAAGTTGGATATTTTAAAAACGTCATTGTGTTAAGCCTAACGGAAAAAAAAAAACCCCTAAGCTTTTTAATGACATAAAAGTTTATTATGTTGATGTCCTCTCCGGATTTAAAAATATATGGTGTTTCCACACCATGAAAGTTATTTAGGTTTTAGTAGAAAGAATGGGATGTGCGATCGTCAAAACAACACTGAAACACATTTGACGCGCTCCGGGTACGAAGGGCGAACTCGACAAAACGTAGTTTCGAGATATTCGCATTTTAAAGTTTTCTGTTAAGGGCGAACTCGACAGAAAAATCACTCTCTGGAATTTTCGTGGCGAGATTTTAGATTTTATAGAATCATAGAGGAAAAGGTTTTTTAAAAATTTCGAATATTTTTTACGATTATTAATTCACAAAATGTATAATATATTTTTATTTCGTGGCGGTGAGCTGTTCCAAGAGGAGTGGGGCTCCCGGAAAAGGAGTGGGGGTAGTGGACTAGGATACGAGTTCGCCCTTCGTACCCGCTCGGATATCGCAGTTAGAGCTTTGCGCATTTCGGTTTTTACGTATTTTAAAGGGGAAAAAAGGCAAACTCAATATAAAAATTACATGGGTGTATTCTTCAAAAGGTCTAGAATCTGAAAATGAAAAAAAAAAAAAAAAAAAAAAAATATGTCCGATGTCGAGTTCGCCCATCGTACCCGGAGCGCCTCATTTGTTCGGGTGGTGGAGACCTCAAAAATGGAAAACAAGGATATACCTGCTTGTATCTATCACTAATTATTATTTCATGTAAGCTGATAGAAAGTCTATTTTGCTTTTCACACCGGCTCTTTTTGGAAACGATAGATCCACCGTCAACACCCGCACATTTTGATACCCTTTATAATTCAGAGGGTAAAAAAGGTTCTCGAAATGTACACGGGGCGTCAGAATTATAAATTCACCCCCGTAGTTCACATTAATTAGTGTTTGTGACTAAATGAAATTAGGTACTAGGGGTATGAATGGAAAAGCTTGTTCTGGGGTCTCTCGCTACTCCTGTACACACTCCGGAAGCGCTTGTAATTGTCTCTCCCACCTCTTCACGACTTGATAATAAATGTTTTTATAACGTAATTATAATTTCATTCAAATTAGACCCCATAATGTATGCTTAAAATTACTTACTATTACGTATTATTTACGATTCCAATTGCGTGTGCGTGATTTTTCTGTTTATGCAAGGCTACCTATATCTATAATTAGTAGTTACTAAATAAGGTTTATTCAAAACACAGAATAAATTATTAACGTCCTTCAAAAAGTGTAAAAAGGCGTTCCTAGAAAAAAAAAAAACCGTGAAAAAAAAGTGATTATCTAAATGAACACCGACGAAAACGCCGACAAAAACCATTTCTGCGGGAGGCCTGAATCGTGGTTGTTGAGCAAATGTTCTTTCATTTACCTAGGAAAATGGCCATCTTTAAATGGAAACTAAGTGGAAATTGCAATATTCTTTTGTCTGTTTTACCTATTTTTTTATCTGCTTTCTCACAGCTACTTATCTATTTGATTGTTTACGTAATATGGAATTGAGGCGCTCCGAATACGAAGGGCGAACTCGACATCGGACAAATTTTTTTTTTTTCATTTTCAGATTCTAGACCTTTTGAAGAATACACCCATGTAATTTTTATATTGAGTTTTTCCCCTTTAAAATACGTAAAAACCGATATGCGGCAAAGCTCTACTCTCAACCTTTTTATTTAATTTTTTTTTCATTTCGAGATTTGGTGATTTAAAAAAAACCCTTTTCTCTATGATTCTATGATGATTCTAAAATCTCGCCACGAAAATTCCAGAGAGTGACTTTTCTGTCGAGTTCGCCCTTAACAGAAAACTTTAAAATGCGAATATCTCGAAACTACGTTTTGTCGAGTTCGCCCTTCGTATTCGGAGCGCCTCAATTGTTGGTAATGACTATTTCAGTGCTGAAAAACTATTGCGTTTTACGAGATCTATTTTTCCCCCTTTATCTTTTTTAAATGTTTGAATAATTATTTAAATCAAATGTATACTTAATCTGGTTTTTATCATTCTTATCCCTACTTGTAACTTCAACTATAGACAATAAATTTTCTTCTACTGCAATAAAGCTATGAAAGTTTTGCATTATTTATGCGAGAGGAATGGAAATTGTAATTATTTAATTTTAGAGACAAAAAAAATGATCTTTTATGATGAATAGCGGTATATTAAAGTTGATTGTCCCCATGAAATAATATTTGTATACTTTTTAGAAATAAAATAAAAATGGTTCAATTTGAAGATCCGGTGGGCGAGATAAGAAAATTATTAAGTTAACCCACCCCGTCAGGCTCGTTCAGTCGAAAAATTTCTCCCAAACCGAAGAATAGAAAAAATCTACAAAGGCTCCGATCTTTCAAAACTTTGTTCACTTTTCAACTTAATTTCTCGATTGACCAAAAATCGTTGTAAAATATTTTTTGTAGGTGTAATGGCGGGAGGAAAAAAAAAAAGTCGAGATAATATTTAAAAAAACGTAATTGATTTCCTAGCAAAAAGCTAAGGAGTGAACTGTATTCGTGATAAACCTTTCTACGAAGAGCACGCTACAGGGAAAATATCACGAACAGGAATTACCGATATCTAAAGACATGAATTTTTTTACTCGGCTATTGCCACAACTCAACTAACGCTACTTTCTAATACAATAATTCTCTCCGGCTAATTCTCATTTTTTTCCAATTTAAAAACAATTATTTCGAATTATCGTATTTCTTTGGCGTTTAGTTGATAATCTATTTTTATTTCTTAACGGTATGTCATTTGATGGATGGAACCATTTGAAAAATGTTAAAAATAATCCTTGATTATATGAGGCGCTCCGGGTACGAAGGGCGAACTCAACAAAACGTAGTTCGAGATATTCGCATTTTAAAGTTTTATGTTACGGGCGAACTCAACAGAAAAGTCATGCCCTGGAATGGGAAAAGGAGTGGGGGTTGTGGACTAGGATGCGGAGTTCGCCCTTCGTACCCGCTCGGATATCGCAGTTAGAGCTTTGACGCATATCGGTTTTCACGTATTTAAAGGGGAAAAAAGGGCGAACTCAACATAAAAATTATATGGGTGTATTCACCAAGAAGTCTAGAATCTGAAAATGAAAAAAAAAAAATTTGTCCGATGTTGAGTTCGCCCTTCGTACCCGGAGCGCCTCATATTAATTATGTTGGCTACACAGTTGGGAGACCCGGTGGGAAATTTTCTCGGGAAATCCTTCCCTTCGAAGATAAAATATCATAGACATACGTATGATTATTTCTCGGAAAACTATTTCGTCCCTCTACTTTGCCTCTTGCACCCCCACCCCCCCTCCCACTGGAGAAAGTATACCCGGTATACCCGAAATTACCTCCCATGGTGTATAAATTGCATAACGTAGATTCGTACTTGCCTATAAAATCTATAAATCAAAATAAATGTTAAGGGAACAAATTAACAGAAAAAAGTTAGTTGAGTACGCATGCGATATTCAGGTAAGGATTATTCTAGGTCAGGGACGAGCGGATCCCTTTTATGTTAAAGACCCATCCCTTTTCATCAACATTCTCTTTAAAATCAAAATGTAAAGGATTAGGAATAAAAGGAGAGATTTTCGTTAGGAAAATACGTCTAATATTCGGTTTTTGTCATTTTGCTTTATGTTTTCGTCACCCCAACATTCCAAAAGAAGAATAGCTGAAATTTTGTCAAGCAAACAACGTTCGGCGAAAAACTAGGATAAGTAGGAACACTCAGTTAGATACCAACTTAAGCTGAGAGGGAAAATCCGAACGATTTCCCATAAAAAATAATGTTCAATATTGATTTTCATACAATTAATCACAAGTTCGGAACCACTTGTTGACATTTTATTGATTAAGTATGTATATGAGGCGATCCGGGTACGAAGGGCGAACTCAACATCGGACATTTTTTTTTTTTCATTTTCAGATTCTAGACCTCTTGATGAATACACCCATATAATTTTTATGTTGAGTTCGCCCTTTTTTCCCCTTTTACGTAAAAACCGATATGCGGCAAAGCTCTAGCTGCGATATCCGAGCGGGTACGAAGGGCGAACTCCACATCCTAGTCCACAACCCCACTCCTTTTCCCGCTCCAGGGCATTTTCTGTTGAGTTCGCCCGTAACATAAAACTTTAAAATGCGAATATCCTCGAAACTACGTTTTGTTGAGTTCGCCCTTCGTACCCGGAGCGCCTCATATGTAATGTTAACTGTTTTCATTATACCAGATTATTAGGAATAAAGAAGTTATTGTGATACCCTCGACGTCGGGTTTTTGGGGAAGGGTCCTCCAGTTTTTTCATTTTCAGATTCTAGACCTCTTGGTGAATACACCCATATAATTTTATGTTGAGTTCGCCATTTTCCCCCTTTAAATACGTAAAAACCGAAACTTTAAAATGCGAATATCTCGAAACTACGTTTTGTCGAGTTCGCCCTTCGTACCCGGAGCGCCTCATATGTAGAATGCGTCCCATCGGATGGAGAGGGACGAAAATAATTATAAGGACGGCGATGGCGAGACTGCTGAGTGGAAAGCCTCGGGTGGTGGGACGATTTTAGCCGTCGCTAAAGAGATTAGGAAGCATCTTCAAAAACCGCAAAGAATAGCTAAAAGCAGAGGAAGGGAAAAAAATCTGATAGAGGACTTTTTTTATTCTGTACCTACACTAAAAGACGACTTAAAACATCGTTTTGAGTTCAGTACCGACTTCTCAATTGTAATTATTTTTACTCAACTCAGGAAACGCTTTTGATTAGATTCTTTTCATGTAAACGATCATAGTTGCGGGGTTTTCAAGGTGCAAAGGAAGATTTCGTTTAACATTCTCATTTCCTTTTCCTGTTCTAACAAAACGGGACGCGGAAGAGTTGAAAGGCGGCACCGCAGGGCGGCGACGGGGAAGGTCGATGTGAAGTCTTTTCCTTAATTTTCCCCTTTTAACTTCCCGTCTCAAAATAGTGAGCCTTATCGTCTCTAAATTGAATTTCTCTAAAACCTAACTATTTTCGAAAAAGTTAAGATCATTCGAAAGGTTAAATGATCAACATAATGAAGGGGTAGATCGAAGAAATTAAAGATAAGAAATGTAAATATCATCTCATGTTTTGTATAAAATTAACATTAACGGTGTTCAGTGGTAAAAAATATGGGTGAGAGATAACCAGATGGATTACCCTGCAGTAGCTACCTTACATGCAGTATGACGCTAATAAAAAGTTGCCTTTTTTCGGCCTGCCGGGAGAGTTACTCCTTTCAACTGCTTAAAAAATATAGGTTAAAAATTGTCTTTTATAGTCATCAAGTAAGCTATGTAAAAATTTAAAAAACAACTCTTTTTTATAAAGTTATTCACAAAAATAGTTAGGGTTCCTGTCTTACCACCCCGGGGGCACACAACTCATCCGAAAGTATTCTCGTCCGAATGTCTACTCATCCGAAAAATAATAGAAATAGAAAAAATATAAACAGACAACTCATCCGAAAGTATTCTCATCCGAAAAAGGGGCGTGGCCGTTTCGGATGAGTAGACATTCGGACGAGAATACTTTCGGATGAGTTGTCTATTTATATTTTTTAAAAATATTATACTTTAATAAAATAGAAAACAGTGAATACAACTCATCCGAAAGTATTCTCATCCGAATGTCAACTCATCCGAAAACTAACGTACAAAAATTGCTGCGTCGTAGAAATGAGGCAGCGTTCGACCCCCGCAAGTCACGGTCGGTTTGTTTGTTTATTTTTGCGAGGATCAGCTCGTTTTGTGACACAAGGGGGTTAATTTTTTTTCCTCTCGCGAGGATGTCCTCGTTTTATGACAAAAGGGGGTTAATTTTTTTTTTTCTCGCGAGGATCAGCTCGTTTTATGACACAAGGGGGTTGATTTTTTTTCCTCTCGCGAGGATGTGCTCGTTTTATGACAAAAGGGGGTTAATTTTTTTTTTCTCGCGAGGATCAGCTCGTTTTATGACACAAGGGGGTTGATTTTTTCCTCTCGCGAGGATTTGCTCACCCTGTAGGCTGCCCTGGGATGGATAATGAGCTCGGTACGCCCAAAAAGGAGTTTAAAACTCGCTGGGGTGGAACGCTGCCGCATTTCTCCGACGCAGCAATTTTTGTACGTTAGTTTTCGGATGAGTTGACATTCGGATGAGAATACTTTCGGATGAGTTGTATTCACTGTTTTCTATTTTATTAAAGTATAATATTTTAAAAAAATATAAACAGACAACTCATCCGAAAGTATTCTCGTCCGAATGTCTACTCATCCGAAACGGCCACGCCCCTTTTTCGGATGAGAATACTTTCGGATGAGTTGTCTGTTTATATTTTTCTATTTCTATTATTTTCGGATGAGTAGACATTCGGATGAGAATACTTTCGGATGAGTTGTAGGCACTCTCTTACCCCCACTTTCCATTAAAAAGTCTAGTAAGTAATATCTTAAGTCTGATCATTTCTGCAGTTTCTTTATGATTTATTCTAAGGACACTCGACTCTTTCAATGCACCACAGACTTACTTAGTTTTCAAAAGAAAGGGAGGGTGAAAAAAAACCTTCCCTATAATTGAAATCCGTATCCAGAGCGGCCAGAAAATTCCAATCGAAATAAAGGAGGGGGAAATAGTGGTAGTGTCGGCGGAGAAGAGGAGGGAAAAGCTCTTTGAATACAATTGGCCATTGAGGCTGGGGACAGAGGAAGAAAATTAATACTGGGATCGTGCATGTGTACTAAGGGGTAGTGGTGTGGAACTAAAGGCCGGATAGATATAGGCCATTTCACCCTTTCCACCGATAATACTTTCATTAAATTCACCCTCTCACCCATTTCTTCCTATCCACACTGCCCTCATATTTTAAATATAAACGGGACCCTTTTCTTCCGACACTGATTAGGTGGTTCTATTTGTTATTAGCAATGTTTTACCAAATTTTATAATGTGAACTTGAGTCAATCTTGAGTTTAGTCAACGACAGAACGTCCGTACGAACTCATCACTGCATTTATTGGATACCAATATTGTATTTAAAGTACTGGTTTGAAGAGCTTCCAACGAAAACTTCCTTAAAGAGAAGTATCTATATAGGAGGGGGAAGTATAACGGAGTGGGAAGTATAAGGGAACGAAAGTATAACGGAAGGGGATGTATAGAGGAGGGAAAGTATAAAGGAGAATTTTTCAAGTTTGTTTTTTCGAAAAATTCTCCGTGTTTTTTTTTTTTTGAAAAATTTTCCAAGTTTGTTTTCGAAAATTTTTTTAAGTGTCAAGGTAGAAATAATGGGCTCTTTGGCCTACGGATGTGCCTCTCGTAAAGGGTAGAAGTACAAAATTTCTCCCTACTAAAAAAAAATTAATAATTAAGAAGTGGCAATTTTTTTACACCAAAAATTCTTAAAAAATATAAGGAGTAATTTTTGAAAATTTGGTGAAAATAGGATGAAAACTGTGGCCGTAAAGTGTTCCGGAAAAAAATGCTACGGCCGGCCGGAACCACAAACAAAGTTGAGATCGGTGTAGGTCCATATTCGAATTTATCTTACGGGGTCTGGAAGACCCCTCCCCAAAAACCCGACGTGGAGGGTATCACAATAACTTCTTTAAGGAAGTTAAAAACTGATTGTTTTAAACGCTGATTCTGAAAAGTAGAAAAATAATCAATTACTAAAGCATTTGAAAACGAACGAGGAGAAAACGCATTTTGTTATCCACAGGTTGGTTGACAAAACGTACAGGTTATGTTCTATAGAACAATGATTGTTTGAGGTCGAGATCGTTTTAAAGCGTTTTACGCGCTCCCGTAAATTTTCACCGTGTCCGCGAATAACATCGTCGAATAGGAAACGACCGTGACGTATTGTTTCTTGTTTACGATTATAACTTTACTTTACAGTGCTGAGGGAAAATAACGACCTTCCTTCAAGCTTTCCGGCAAATCCTTAATATTCCCCATCTATCCTTTTGTAGGATACGAAATACCTGAAAATGATCCTTTTTTAAGCTTTAACTCCCCGCACAAACTCTAGACAAGTACCTACTTTCCCCTTGATTCATTTTGAATAGTTAATTAGCAGGCTTTACAAGAAATCAATTTTAAAACGTAACATCAAAGGGAGATAGTGGAGCAGGGGTAGCTCACCTTACTCATCCTGACTAGACAATAATTATACACGTTCTTCCCTTTGATGTAAGACAACCCATTATCTGACCCAGACATTGATTTTGGCAAACCGATCTATAAGCTTTGAGTGCCTACAACTCATCCGAAAGTATTCTCATCCGAATGTCTACTCATCCGAAAAATAATAGAAATAGAAAAAATATAAACAGACAACTCATCCGAAAGTATTCTCATCCGAAAAAGGGGCGTGGCCGTTTCGGATGAGTAGACATTCGGACGAGAATACTTTCGGATGAGTTGTCTGTTTATATTTTTTTAAAATATTATAGTTTAATAAAATAGAAAACAGTGAATACAACTCATCCGAAAGTATTCTCATCCGAATGTCAACTCATCCGAAAACTAACGTACAAAAATTGCTGCGTCGTAGAAATGAGGCAGCGTTCCACCCCAGCAAGTTTTAAACTCCTTTTGGGCGTACCGAGCTCATTATCCATCCCAGGGCAGCCTACAGGGTGAGCAAATCCTCGCGAGAGGAAAAAAATCAACCCCTTGTGTCATAAAACGAGCTGATCCTCGCGAGAAAAAAAATTAACCCCCTTTTGTCATAAACGAGCTGATCCTCGCCCTACAGGGTGAGCAAATCCTCGCGAGAGGAAAAAAATCAACCCCCTTGGTTCATAAAACGAGCTGATCCTCGCGAGAAAAAAAAATTAACCCCCTTTTGTCATAAAACGAGCACATCCTCGCGAGAGGAAAAAAATTAACCCCCTTGTGTCACAAAACGAGCTGATCCTCGCAAAAATAAACAAACAAACCGACCGTGACTTGCGGGGGTCGAACGCTGCCTCATTTCTACGACGCAGCAATTTTTGTACGCTAGTTTTCGGATGAGTTGACATTCGGATGAGAATACTTTCGGGTGAGTTGTATTCACCGTTTTCTATTTTATTAAAGTATAATATTTTGAAAAAATATAAACAGACAACTCATCCGAAAGTATTCTCGTCCGAATGTCTACTCATCCGAAACGGCCACGCTCCTTTTTCGGATGAGAATACTTCGGATGAGTTGTCTGTTATATTTTTTCAATTTCTATTATTTTTCGGATGAGTAGACATTCGGACGAGAATACTTTCGGATGAGTTGTGTGCCCCCTAAGCTTTCATTGTCTCCATTTCATAAAAAAAAAAAACAAATAGAAACCGCCGTTTTTAACCCCGAAAAGGTGTGGCACGCGACTCTGTGAATGTTTTAAAGCATGTCCGCAGACGAATTGTGGCAATACGTAATCTCCGCAATTTACGAAAAGAGCTTTAGAATGAAGTGAATACGAGATGCTAGAAGAAAACAAATAGGATGAAACGCATATGATAATTTATTTAATGAAAAATATATTATTTCAAAGGCGTATACGGGAGGACTTAAAATGGGTTCTCACGGCTTAGGGTTTAAAACATGTTTTTTTTATGTTTGAGTTGGAAGTAGCGACTTGGGTGCTGTTAAGTATTACATATTCAATGTATACACCTCACCCTTTTCCACATCCAACTCCACTCCAGATAACAGAGTTCATTTCTAACATGCCTTCCCCTCATTACAATATACGGGTTTTGCACTCAGAACCTTTTTTTTCTCTTTTTTTTTTCTTCCCTCATTTCTCCTTTGTTATTAACATTTTTTTTGAAATCTGTCAGAAGATTCAGCAACTACAGAAATTTACTATAAGATTTAATTTCAATAAACGTTTAAGAATCAACTTTTTGGAGTCAAAAGACGTTCAAATGACGTCACAACTTTGTAGCATTTTATGATGGTGAAATTATTATTTCTGGAATATCTAGAAAAGAGTTACTGATGGGATAATAAGGCTGTTGGTGGATAATAGGGTCGTGCCTTTGAGTTAAGACCGAGGAGGGAAGAATAAAAAAAATTTAGATAACAATAATCCCCAGAAAGATTCACCTTTTAAAAAAATAGGTTACATAAAAGCTTTCTCAGGCCATGAAAATTTGAGTTTATTTTCTTTGAGTGCTTTTGAAGGTTTGTAATGATCAGTGAATACTGCTAATCGAGCTTTACGTTTTGTTAACTCGGCTAGAACGCTCAATGAATGAATTCTAAAAGTCGAATTAATTCCTCATATATGTATCTACGGATGAAAGCCTTTTGAAATAGGGTACATAAAATACGTTTCAAAATCCATCGTTTAATCAAACTTTAAACTAAGGTGTTAAGCGTAATCGATATTCTTGTCGATTAGTCTCTGATGAACGGTACAATAAGTGGTCCTTTTTAGGTGAGGGCCGTCTCTTCTACCTATCGATTATAATCGCCAATGGGAAGATATAAGTAGTGAGAGAGATAGAAGAAAATGGAGTCGAGAGAGAAAAGCTTTTTAACCTCATTCAGTATTAAGCGGTCCAGAAATACCTACACTGCATCACGTAATTTTTGAACATCGTCGGTGATTCCAAGGTTTTTTTTTATTGTAGGTACATTAATTTTTAATTATTTAACAACACCAGTATAATTGAGGCGCTCCGAATACGAAGGGCGAACTCGACAAAACGTAGTTTCGAGATATTCGCATTTTAAAGTTTTCTGTCAAGGGCGAACTCGACAGAAAAGTCACTCTCTGGAATTTTCGTGGCGAGATTTTAGAATCATCATAGAATCATCATAGAATCATAGAGAAAAGGGTTTTTTAAAAATCACCAAATCTCGAAAAAAAAAATTAAATAAAAAGGTTGAGAGTAGAGCTTTGCCGCATATCGGTTTTTACGTATTTTAAAGGGGAAAAAAGGGGAAACTCAATATAAAATTACATGGGTGTATTCTTCAAAAGGTCTAGAATCTGAAAATTAAAAAAAAAAAAATTTGTCCGATGTCGAGTTCGCCCTTCGTATTCGGAGCGCCTCAATTGATTTACCTACAGTTGAGGAATGCCAACTAATTATTTTATTGTACCATCAGTATTAACCGATCTGCCATGTAAATAGCTTATTAAACTCCCCACAAAGAAAAACCCGACGTTTTTTGAATATAAAGTTTACTATACGGAAGTTCGGTAACGATGGAACAAAGCGTATTTACCCTTATTAGCTCCTGAGATTCAGAAAACCTTATTTTCCTTTCCCTTTGCATGTAAATGAATCCCATAGAAAATCGTCACCCCTCCGTAGGTAGCATGAAGTTGTTGAAGTCGAGGAGGGAAGTTCTTAAATTTAAAAAATTTACATATCCAACAAGCTGAGTAATACACATGATATTTGTTTAGGGGGAAAAAAATTAAGAACTCTTTTTTAAAAATTGACGAAAAAGCATCTCAGTTTGATTATTATTTTTTTTTATCTACTGAACAGGGCTGGGGGCAGCATTCTTTTAACTTTTTCCTTCGTTTTACCCGAAATTCTGCTATATTGAAAAAAGAAATTGCATTAAAAGTTGAGATTCACTTTAACCTTCTGACCCTTGTAATGAAATTACCTGCGGAAAAAAAAGGTCCGATTATTTATTCCAGGGCGTTTAACTCAATACTTTATGATGCAAAAATTTTTCCTATTGCTTTGTTTCTATAATCGGATGGTATTAAAAAAAATTAAAACATTTCCCGTGAGAGGAGAAAAATTATAAAAATCGTCGAATCGTTGTATTGTTGTTGATTTTGGAATGGAAATCGTGTCGGACGGATACAAGTCCAGGCGGAAGCCATCAATGCTTCACCTCTTCCTCCTCACTGTCCCAAGGGAGCCTCTTTCCAATTTTAAATAGCCTTTCTACAATGGAACTTTTATTTAAAAATAAACACTTAATTTTCCTAATACCCACTTTCACATGAAGTTTTACAAAACTTTGAATAAACCCTTGTAATTTTCTAATATGAGGCGCTCCGGGTACGAAGGGCGAACTCGACAAAACGTAGTTTCGAGATATTCGCATTTTAAAGTTTCGGTTTTTACGTATTTAAAGGGGGAAAAATGGCGAACTCAACATAAAAATTATATGGGTGTATTCACCAAGAGGTCTACAATCTGAAAATGAAAAAAAAAAACTGGAGGACCCTTCCCCAAAATCCCGACGTCGAGGATATCACAATAACTTCTTTAAGGAAGTTAAAAAATTTGTCCGATGTCGAGTTCGCCCTTCGTATTCGGAGCGCCGCGATTAAGTTCTCTGAATTGATTTTTTTTTAATCAAATGAAAAAGGAATCCGCAAAGATGTAACTACTTGATCCTGAAGAAAACGATTGTTCCTCACTAAAGAAGATTATATAATTCAATCCAATTTATCTTCTCTATTGTATTCTAGTCTACGAGTAAATTGGTCGTAAATATTTTATAGAACGTTCTACTAGGTTACTAAAAGTTGGATGCACCTTTACGTCTGACCTCCTAGTCGGGAAAGTACATTTTTCAAATAACATTTCTTGTCTTTCCTATATTTCCTTTTAGTATTTCAGAATCCTGGTTTTTAAAAAAGTTTGTTTTTACCATTTTGGACGTAGTGACAACTGAAGTCTGAAACGAACATGCTGTGTAAATGTGAAAAGGAGAAGGTGAGCGCTGCCAAATAATTACATTTGTAAAGCCAGGGCAACCTGAGCTTTTCCGAGTTCGGGACTCCCTTGTAATTACCAGAGCTTTAAATTTCTAGACACATATCTGCCTTTATCTCCTAACAACTGATGGAGCAGTATAAAACAAAAACAAACGTTTTATAAAATTTACACATTATTTACATAATGTTGAATAAGATTTATCTGCTGAATATTGATTTTAGTATTCTATTTTCCTGGTTCTTTCGTAAAATATTTCTTTGGAAGTGAATTAATGTTGACATAATGCTATAAAGTTGGGAGAGTCCTCTTTTACGAAATCTTCCTTTCCACTCCGACATTCTACAGTGAACATCATATTAAGCCTTGAAAGTTAAGTTGAATATTGTCTCGGAACGGTGTTTAATTAAGAGAGCGTCTGGGGTTGAGCGAGTTGAACTAATGTACGAGTACACTAACATTGGATGTAACTACATTATAAGCAGTGGCTCGTCGGATCTATACTTGAAGACGCTATGGGTGAGAGGGGGAGTTCTAATGGACTTGAAAGTTTGGCCTCTATGTGATGGGATGTCACCGTTTACTTTAGATGACTCTCGAAGCCGATGTTCGTATATATCACTCATTCTGGGACATTAAACCTTCTGACATATTCTCCTTAAAACAAAAGGCGCACCTACATCAACAACCTACAAATAACGAAAAATCAGCATAAAATTGAGGAAGCATAAACAGAAAATGAAACCTTTAGGTCACCATTGTGAGAGCCTTTAGTGTCTAAACAAGGAAAAAAGAGGTAGTTCAAATAGGGGGCTGAAATTCTTAGAAAGAAAATAATAATGACAAAATGTTACTAAAATTTAAACAAGTCCAACTGGTGTGAAAATGTTGCAAAAAGGGGTACTCTCTGTAGAAGGCTCCGGGCTCTTTCCTTTGATAGGAAGTGAGAAACTGGGTTTAATTAAAGATGAGTAAAATTTGCATGCGAGGCTCTCCGAGGGAATCTTTAAACGTTAAAATTTCACTCAAGGAAACTTCCGAGGAAACCGAAATAAAAGAACAGGGAAGGAAAGGGAAAATAAACTATTTATGCGACTTTATTAAGGTTAAATGGTATGCGAAGGACATTGGGTTAAGGGGTAGTTTCGAATGGGGAGCTTTGCGTCCGACCGACTTTTACCAAATCCTGACCTCCTTTCTGTTAACCAAACGGGGTAGGACTCATCTTTCAATGTCTACAAGCCGCACAACCGCAAATACACACCCACCAAACACACTAAGCCTACGCTTACTAAATGTCAATTAATTATCTTTCTAATTAGATAGTCTGTTATAAATTGCATCTTCCATGAATTTTAATCGAAGAGTTTAGGCATATCTTAAAGATTCACCGAAATGGATTTTTATCCCGCATTCACCGATGAATAAACCGCATGAAAATGAACGAATAAAGTAGTTCCCCATGGGTAAAACAATCACTCACTTGAGTTAACACAAAAACATTTACTCTCGCGATCAGTCATTTTAATTCTCGGGGGACATCCCATTCTCAGGAGTTCATCAGAAACAATTTAACCAGTCTAAAATAATTTTATTATTTAGTTGGCATCCCTTATTGTCACCCGATTGAGACAAAAGGCACGAAACGAAAAAAGGGAAAACACTTGGGAGTTTTTCCAGACTTCATCAATTATTTCCGTGCACACGTCCTTTATAGACAAAATTTACCGGCAATCTCCCTCTTCTCTGAATAGAACGTATCGGGGACCCCCGATTGGTAGTTCAATCTGGCCTCCATAAATCTCCTTCCAATTAAAAATTTCAAAGCAAACCGGATTTATGAGCTTCCTGCCATTTCCCTGGTCTAGACGTTTTTGATGCAAAGAAAATATTTCCTTCATTTCATAAAAGAAGTTTTTAAAATGCTTAAAGCTTCTTACTTCTTTCTGTCGCGACTGCCAATCAATTAAAGCCAAATAGTTCAGAAAAAAAAGCCATCTTTTAAGCTTCATACAATTTAGTAGCAGCTAGTCTACTGTAGGTGTTACATTTCATAAAACACTTAATATTGGCTGATCATTAGAACAATAATTAAGTAATAATGTCAATAAAATGTAAAAGAAATATTGCTAATATCGTCCACGGCAGTTCATTGTAGGTATAATACTCACAGGGTAAAAAAAAATACAATAAATAAAGAATAAAGTCAAAAGCATGTGTTGTAGGTAATTTAATTCAATTCGTTTCATTCCGTGACGCCTTGAATTCGAGAGAGGAAAAAATGAAGTGAATTTCCGCATGGAGTTTTAATTTACCTACGCAAAATATGCCAACATATTTTTGTTCGGTACTGGATTAAATGTGGTAAATTTTTATTTTTATTGCATACGTATTCAGAATGCTTTTATTCATACAGGACATCGAATTCAAATCCAATAAAGGAGAAAGAAATGACTGAAACTCGTATGTCACGACGCTTTTCGGCCGAAAAAAACATCGCCAGATGAGCTTTTATTACAATCATTTCTTCTTTTTTAAGGAAATCAACGAAGTTATTTCTTCCTTTTTCTCCTGACTTCTAGATACACCGGGAAGCTTCCCGTGTTTCCGGCTGGAAAGAAGCTGCATCCCTGAACCTCACCGTTGCCACGGCTCCTTAAGAGCCACTCGCCAACTTATAGGCCAACTTTCAGCCCTCTTGTGATCTATATTGAATCGAGATCTAAATTGAGCATTTTGATCGGTTTCCCATGGTTGAGATATTTCTCTTTTTACTCAATATAAGGACATTTTAATCAGTTTTTAGGGGCTTCAGACTTCAACAGTCTAAGTACTTAAGGAAGTTAAAAAAATTTGTCCGATGTCGAGTTCGCCCTTCGTACCCGGAGCGCCTCATATTTACTCATCCGGACGTACCTCGCCATCCGGTATTTTTTGATACCAAATTACCAGCAGATAATTCTATAGTAGAATTAAGATGCTAGAATGAAAAAAATCGACCGATAACGTTGAATCCTGATGATGCCTCGCATTCATATAGTAGGTGCTAAGTGGTCACCGAGTTTTCCTCTGCGGCTTGTCCTTTCACAAGGTGATGCCCCTTCAGAATACCAACGAGATGAGAGACAGAGTTTTTTTTACTTCTACAGGGTTGGAGCCTCTGGACTCTTGATTCGTTTGTCCCTTTTAGTGGGTTGCTTTCTGGAACTCCTTAACGCTACAATGTATAACTTCATTTCCGATATCGTAGGATCAAAATATATGAGGCGCTCCGGATACGAAGGGCGAACTCGACAAAACGTAGTTTCGAGATATTCGCATTTTAAAGTTTTCTGTTAAGGGCGAACTCGACAGAAAAGTCATTCTCTGGAATTTTCGTGGCAAGATTTTAGATTTTATAGAATCATAGAGGAAAGGGTTTTTTAAAAATTTTCGAATATTTTTTACGATTATTAATTCACAAAATGTATAATATATTTTTATTTCGTGGCGGTGAGCTGTTCCAAGAGGAGTGGGGCTCCCGGAAAAGGAGTGGGGGTAGCGGAATAGGATACGAGTTCGCCCTTCGTACCCGCTCGAATATCGCAGTTAGAGCTTTGCCGCATATCGGTTTTTACGTATTTTAAAGGGGAAAAAAGGGCAAACTCAATATAAAAATTACATGGGTGTATTCTTCGAAAGGTCTAGAATCTGAAAATGAAAAAAAAAAAATTTGTCCGATGTGGAGTTCGCCCTTCGTACCCGGAGCGCCTCATATGAATAACCTTTTATAATATCTCAATGCCCCTACCTTGTATTCTAAATGACTGATGTATAGCTGCATCAAATGCAAATATTCTTCCGTCTAGCTAAACGAACTAAAAGGGTGTAAACGATCAACTTAAATCATATATTTAGCTCTTTGTATATAAGTTTTATTCTTTGTTAAATAAAAATTCATCATTAATTACACAAGAGTAAAACCCTTTATTGGATGAATTTTTGATTTCAGTAATTAAGGGAGGGTTATGAAATATAAACATGGATGCTAAAAAATTATCGATTTGTGCATAAATAAGAAGACCGCGAGTGTCGATGGAAGGGGCCGGGATATGGCCAGTTATGATTTTGATAAATGAGGAAAGCTTGAGAAGGGCGAGGGAGCGTTTAGTTTCAATAGGTGTCGGTAGAGTAGTGGTTAGGGGATGAGGGTGGAGGCTTAAGTAGGTATTACTGGGAAGGCTTATACACCTGAGAAGCACCTGCATCCATCCAAGGAACATAATCAAACCATAAACTTTCCTTTACAACCGACACAATTTTTATATTTTTTGTAAACAAGACGGGGATCATAAACGTTCTACAACTCAATCTCGTTGGAGTATCTTTGGGTAAACATTTTCATCCTTGTGCCCAAGGTGTGAGTGGATTAAAGGAGAAGGAAGGAGGGTAAGCGCTTTTTGAGACAAGTATTTTTTTTTTTCTTCAAGAGTTTTCCCGTGCACTCTTCTCGATCGACGCGAGTTCATTTTTACGAGCTTGGATATAAAACACTGAACAAACTCCCACTATCTATCCTGATTAATATTTTACTTCAAGAAAATATCTTTTAAAAACTCCTCCTTCTCTCTTCGTTAAATTTTAAAACACTTTCTACATGCATGTTTAATAAATATATCTTTCTTCTAGTAGTGAGTTCGCTAAGATTCTAATACCTCTGTGAATAAAAGTGATTTTTTTTCCCCCTGAGAGTCGCAGGAATCCGATTTGTTAGCTACAAAAGGACGAGTTCTGGATGACCATTTACATATGAGGCGCTCCGGATACGAAGGGCGAACTCGACAATTTTAAAGTTTCAGTTTTTACGTATTTAAAGGGGAAAAAATGGCGAACTCAACATAAAAATTATATGGGTGTATTCACCAAGAGGTCTAGAATCTGAAAATGAAAAAAAAACTGACGTCGAGGGTATCACAATAACTTCTTTAAGGAAGTTAAAAAATTTGTCCGATGTCGAGTTCGCCCTTCGTATCCGGAGCGCCTCATATTAATTAGCGATATCACATGTCAATAAGTAGGACACTTGAAGAGATTTGAATTAAAAAACTGCTTTTACCTAAATTGTAAAACGAGTGTCACTGAAGTGTTGTCAGAGTGTATCTAATCTGAAATAAGATCGGAAAATCTAGTGAGTTCTATTTACCGCTTTTCACCGAATTCGAAAACGATTTCACCCACACCGTTACGTCCATTTCACTTAACCTTCAAATTATTCCGCTGAATTCATAAAATTATAATAATAAAAAAAGTATGGGGGTGCAAAATGGATCTGGCAATATCATATATAGAAAAGGGAAGCACATTCGTAATAGAATCGAGATTGGGGAAGATAGAATTTTATACATGCAAAACGGGGAGTCGAGTGATAAACATAAAAATCAAATATATCGGCGTGTGTATGGGCGAGACAGTTGGTAGAGATATGTGGTCTCGCACGTACCTCTACTTTTGTATATCACAGAGCAATGTCTTCCTCCCGGCTTCAACCCTTCCGCGTTCAAAGCAATCAATAGACACCCCCCACACGGAGTCCTTACTCAATACAGACAATAATTTGCCTTCCGCTTATCTAAACCGACGATCACCTATTAGTTCGGGGGGAAAAAACCTCTTAATCATTCACTTTATCCTTATTTTTTATCTTTTCTTTTTACGTCGACAGACTTTTATGGTAATGAATTCAATATTTGTATTTACCTTAACAATATCACTTTTTCACCACCGGATCGACTTATTTTCTTTTTTTTTTCGACCTCTTCAAATCACGAGACTTGTTGATGCTAAATAGTCCGAAGGTTAGAATTGAGGCGCTCCGGGTACGAAGGGCGAACTCGACATCGGACAAATTTTTTTAACTTCCTTAAAGAAGTTATTGTGATACCCTCGACGTCGGATTTTTGGGGAAGGGTCTTCCAGTTTTTTTTCATTTTCAGATTCTAGACCTCTTGGTGAATACACCCACATAATTTTTATGTTGAGTTCGCCATTTTTCCCCCTTTAAATACGTAAAAACCGAAACTTTAAAACGCGAATATCTCGAAACTACGTTTTGTCGAGTTCGCCCTTCGTACCCGGAGCGCCTCAATTTTTCCTTACGTCCATTTTTGGCAAATTATGAGAACGCGTTGGAAATATTTTTTGAAGCTAAAAATAGGAACAAGGGATGTTTAGTCCATCGTCATATTAGGGGAAGAGGCTCAACCCTCCCGTCCGATCCCCAATCGCAAATTCGTTTTCTGGCGAAGGGCCAATCTCTTAGCGGACGTGCTTGTAAGATGGCCGTGCTAGAATCGGACAGCACTCTTTTTGGTTCATATAAAAGAAAAAAATGTTGGATTATAGGTATTTAATAAAAGTTTACATTTTCTTTTTCTGGAGATGTGGTTTCCTGGTTTTGTTTTATTTTTTCCCCCTGATGTAGGAGTAAAATCTTGGTAGAGCGTTTTATGTACATGGATTGAAGGTTTTATCGATTTTTTTTTCTTTCATGAGTGGCAAGATTCGTAGGAGGGAGAGCTGAAAAAAAAGGTCGTGATCAAGAGACAAAAGGCGGCTTATCTCTCAAGACTTTTGAAATCACCTACATCATCACCCGATAACATAAAACGCATATGGAGTACGCCTTTCGAGCATGAATTTTCTTACCCACTTTTTTCCCCATATGGTGTTTTACGTCTACCGACTTGTAAATATTATAAAGCATTAAACCAGTACGACGAGATCGATATTTCGGAAACAATAATATAGAATAGAAAAGAAAGATTTTATTGTTTTTAAGGATCGTCCCCTATACATTAGAGTTTGGATATATGAGGCGCTCCGGGTACGAAGGGCGAACTCGACATCGGAGAAATTTTTTTAACTTCATTAAAGAAGTTATTGCGATAGCCTCGACGTCGGGTTTTTGGGGAAGGGTCTTCCAGTTTTTTTTCATTTTCAGATTCTAGACCTCTTGGTGAATACACCCATATAATTTTTATGTTGAGTTCGCCATTTTTCCCCTTTAAATACGTAAAAACCAAAGCTTTAAAATGCGAATATCTCGAAACTACGTTTTGTCGAGTTCGCCCTTCGTACCCGGAGCGCCTCATATGTATACGTACATTTGCATGAGACAGACATGAGAAATTAAAAAATCAAAGAGCTTTCTTGAGAAGCGAAAAGAAAATACAAACTCTGTCAATACAAAAGATCAGATAGAAAGAGGAAACAATAATATAACAATAAATTACTGAAGCTCGCGCGCCCCCCCCCCCCCCCCCCCCGTAGGCTGTTAATAAGTTTAAAATAATTCATATACTTATCACTCAAAACTTAAGAAAAAGTCTCAATATCTTTAAAATACATTTTTAAAAAATCCCAATGGTATCGAAACCGTTATCTTAATCGTTGTCAAGCGCGCTGGGTGGACGTAAAGAGAACTAAAAGTCCAAATTAAGGTCATGGTCCTAATTATTCGTAAAAAGACCTAATTACTCGTAAAAAGAGAGAAGGACCCTTGCTACCTGATTAGAGGGGTATGTAAAAAGAGGTAGGTGTTAATTGCATCGGTGACACTTGTAAATCGTATAATCGGATTAAATTGCTACTTTTCCGAACAACTTATTGACGTTTGCGCTTCTTAAAAATGGTCCGATTGAAAAATAAAAATTTATAATCTTATCAAACGTATTGAAAAATCTAGTGTCACAGTGGTGTCGACAAAGGGGACTTAAGTTCAAATCCTTTTATCGGAGAATTTTTTTTTTTATAAAAAATATTTATCTCATTTTTCTATTTATGGCTAATCTCAAGATTTCAATATTTAAATTAAAACCGATAATGGAGGAAAAAATAGAGAGTTTCAGGGAATCGTAATTCCGAGTTCCCGACTCCGACTCACCAAACGGGAAAGGTCTTCTCGTAGAGGCTATAAAACAGAGTTTCAGGAAGTCGTTCCGACTCAATTCCGACTCAGTTAGTTCACAATATTCTCACTAGAGCAAATTCATGAATCGAACATAGGTACCTTTAGCCAATTCTGTTCAAAAAACTCCCAGGGCCTCCTCCTTGGATTTGAAATTGCGAAAACAACAAAAAAAAAAACCCGAAAATAAACGAGATTGTATTTGAAATCGTAAAAACAACAAAAAACATGAACCCGATACTAAACGAGATAACGAAATAACCTTCGTAAAATATAACCTTACGTTTACTCGGAGTCGGGATTTGAGTCGTTCCGGTATACGACCCAGCCGAGTCGGGTCGTATTACGATTCCGACTGGCGGCTCGAGTCGTATGACCTTGAGCGAGTCGGAGTCGGGAACTCGGAATTACGATTCCCTGATACTATCTATTATCTGTGATAACGGGTACCTATCTCACGGTGCGGTTCGGCTTAAAAGCCTGCTTAAAAGTCAGCTGAGCTATTCCCTCTATCGCAATAATTTTTATTGCAATTAAAAGTTACAGAGGGAGAAAGAATGAAAAAAATGGATATTCCACGACCGGTTTCGGCGTAATACGCCTCATCAGGTGGACTATTTCCTTATTTTTCATTCTCCTACACTTTTTACTTGACTTTTTTTTCATTCTTTCTCCCTCTGTAACTTTTAATTGCAACAAATATACGTTCCCCATTTGCGAGATTACGCATGATCCAAAAACACAAGTAATAATTTTATATATTTTTTGTGTAACTATATCCCCTTAGTGATTTCGTAGGTGCAGCCAGTTTCCTTGAAGCTCACCGCTGCAACGGTTCCCCAAGAGATAGAGCCACCTGCCATCTTATTGGTTTTTATTTCCAGACATTTAATGTAATGCCAAGTTAATTTAACTCAAATTGGCAAACAATAACAAGTGCTTATGAAAATATGAGGCGCTCCGGGTACGAAGGGCGAACTCGACATCGGACAAATTTTTTTAACTTCCTTAAAGAAGTTATTGTGATACCCTCGTCGTCGGGTTTTTGGGTAAGGGTCCTTCAGTTTTTTTTCATTTTCAGATTCTAGACCTCTTGGTGAATACACCCATATAATTTTTATGTTGAGTTCGCCATTTTTTCCCCTTTAAATACGTAAAAACCGAAACTTTAAAATGCGAATATCTCGAAACTACGTTTTGTCGAGTTCGCCCTTCGTACCCGGAGCGCCTCATATGATCCAGAAAGCATTTGAATTAAAAAAAGACAATAGAATAATAATAATAATGCAGAATTGAGAGGAGAAAAAAAAAATCTCTTTTCTATATTAGTAGAATACAATAAAGAAATATCTCTACCTAACTTGGAATATCAAAATAACATAAACACGCATGAGTTTTCATTTTCTGATATATTACAAGGGAATAGCTTTTGTTTTATATCATTGTTTGAAAGCTATTATTGCCAAAATAAGAGAAATCTAGGGTACGTAGAATATTTATGTCGAAGTGAATTGATTTCATGTTGAGCAAAAATATTTTTCTACTTCTACACCTATGATGGATGTAGGGAATTGAAAAAGTGGAATTTAATTAAAAGTGATGTTTAAATTGTTCATTATGGCAATTTCCTTTTTGACAAGTTCAGATCCTCAACTAGAGCGTGAATATTTAAAACCTTTGACCGAAACTCGTAGCCTATAATAATTTTGAGTTTATTGAACAAATTCGTATTTAACTTGGGTTAATCATCTTCTCTCCCTTTTATTAGATTTTGTGTTTTACTTTATGGAAAATCTATAAAGGGAAGGGAAAAAGCAGTAAACCGAGTGCGATTATGGATCTCAAAGATTCGGCTCATTACAATAAACGTCAGGATTCTGGGAAAATGAGACATATGAAATAGGGAACATAACGCATTACAACGGTTATAATTACAAATTCCAGCCACCTACACATTGCGCCGAAACATTAAAACGAAACCGCACGAGGACTGTGAGAGGGGAATAAATATCCTTTAGAGGTTCTTTGACCGCCTTAAACCCTAAAACCGTTATCACCGAAACGACAATAAACACAATTTAACGTTATTTATTTCACAACGTTAAATAAATAGTTCTTGGATCGTGTTATAAAATTTAAAAGAACGTTTTTAGTTCTTCTTTTTTGGGTGAATGAAGATGAAATTTTGAGGTAGCTCTCATGTAGTTTTTTTACTGAAGCTTTCAGAACATTTAATTTCATTATGTGCTCCAGTTTTGCATTAATTGAATTTTGACTTGAATGGTTTAACAAAATAGTGGAAAGCTTGACCAGACGCATGTTTTCACGAAGTAATGTTTTCAAAGCCTATTATTTCAGTTTATCAAGTCTCAAAGCGAGGGGCCTCTTTAATATTATCCTGTGACCCACATGAGGTTATACACATCCACAGTTTTAATGCGTTTGCCCTCGCAATAAAAATTTAATAATAGGAGGCAATAAAACGACGCGTCGTGGTTTAAAAAAAGAGAGAGGGACACCCCGATGAAGCGCCCGCATCCTGCAGTGGAGGGGCGGATGAGAAAGCAGAATAACAAATGTGTTTTAGAGTCGAAAGCTTTCCGAGCCAGTCCATTTTGTTTATCAGAATCTAAGCCTGATTTACTCACCTAATGGGCTTTAATGAGACCTTGATTTAGGGGATGCACCGATTGGCGATCATGTCTTCCAGCCCAGATTCGGATCCCCCTCTTGTTCACATACTTCAACAATTATTGTTCCGGCAGTTAAATCAACGTGGTTTACTTCCACTCTCCGATACGCCATCGCATTTGAATATTGACCGTGTATTTTCTCCCTCATTATCCGTTTCTCCCAAGTCCTATAATTATAATATCAAGCATAGAATTCAACAGTCGTTAGTAAACCTTTTGCTAAGCCGTGCATGAATAACATGTGGAGAAAACTAACCGTTTTTCGACCGCACGTTTAATTCCGTTTATCTCATTTGCATAAACAGAGATAAAAAAAAAATTTTAAAAAATAACTTGACTTTTATTTTGCATAGTCAAATGTAAGCCATCGGTTGTCGTGTATCCTCAACCGTTCCTTTCCTGGTTCATTCATTTTTAGACCAGTCACGAATATCAAGAAGGTCAATAATATTATGAATTAGACGAACTTGGCACGACACGGATTTTACGACAACACAACTCAAGAAAAAAGGGTGGAAAAAAAAATACGCGACTATTTTAGGACACAAAAAAAAGACCCAGAAGCACGACTTCATCACGGTCTTTTGCCTGCTTAATTTGTAGACTTTTGTACTTTATCACTCTTGGGAAGAAAATTAAAAAATCATTTTAAAAGTCCGTAACACGCACATTTTAGGCTTAATTGTTTGGCGTCTTTATACGATAAGACGTCTCGCAGTTGAAAATTCTCTAATCGATAATTTGTCAATCATTGATTAAGTTTATCAGGTGATCAACTAATAGCAATTAGTGATATTGCTAAATTCTAAGAGAATCTCATGAGTTTTATTTAATTAACTTCAGGTTGGGACTAAAGAGTGAATTTTACGAAGGGGTAGATAAAGGGAGTGAGACGCAGGGACGAGGCGAAGCTCCGGAGCTTTTCTAAGAGGAGGAGGAGGTCTGAAATAGCGTCCATTACAAGAGGTTATGTGCGGCGAGTGAAGGAGCTTTTTCTAACTTCCTTCCACGAGTAAAGCTCCCCTATTCACTGCACTATCCAAGAAGATTACTTTTCGCTTAACGAGTTCCTCCCTTGAGGATTACTTATTAATTTGACTCGTTTTTCTTCAATCAAAAACCATGCAAGGCACGAAAACAAATAGAGATTTATTTTAAACTCCAAGGGAGGTTTATTTTTTTCTACTACTCATTTTTATCAAAAGTAAATTCAATTTTTTTTTTGTCTTTCTTATGTGTTTTAATTCGTTAATTGAATAATGTAGAGGCAGGTTGGAAAATGGAGGGAGGAAAGGAACGTGATAGACGGCCGGACGTAACGGTGCGAAACCCTTGGGGGATATTTTACATGCAAGGACGATCTCATCACTACGTGGAAAGCCTTATGGGATCTGAAGAGAGGCTCTTAGAGACGGGTAACCACACGGGCTTCAAACAGACGATGAGGGTGTATCTATTTTATGCAAAATGAACAACCACCTCAAAGAAGGAATGCATTCTTCAAACCGCTTCATCCGTAGTTTAATGATCCCTCTGCTCGAGTTTCTATTGAAGTTATTAGTCCGGAATAAACGCGAACATTATTCCGATATTTTGCGTGCCTCTTTTGAATTTCGCATAAGATAGCTACTGTAATACCTTCAAAGCTTTCCTGACGATTTTTTGAAAATTATTTTATTGTGTAATTTCGGAAACACAATTTCGGGTCGGTATTGGAAAAATTAATGAAATATTTTTATCTACACTTTGTGTAGGCCATTCTTTAACTTAAATTAAAATACCTACTGTCTTCAGTTTTTGTACCACCAAAGCAGCCCACTCGAGGGGATATGTAAAGAAATTCCCCATCGACGAAAGTCTCTTCAGACTCCAGACTATTAAAAAATATCTCCGCAACATCCGACCCTGATTGGTATTGGACCCCAAAATAAATAAAATATTTCCTTTCAATTTTATTTATCTTCCATTTTCTATCCAAACACTACGGCAACGTTTAAGCCTTAAGCTATTTATTCTCTTTTTGTTTACCTATGTATTTTTTCAAGGTATTAGTTAGCGATCCTCTGTTATAGCCTATACGTTAGTTTAATCCTTTAATTACTCTAAGTTCAATAGGCTGGTAACCAACCGGGCCAAATATTTTCATCAACGACCCAAAATATATCTAACTGGGCCAACGACTTGACAACTATCGTGCACCACTCGAAAGCCATAGTTACTAATTCGGCCAAAAACTGGTGCCCAAGTCGGCCAAAATTAATACCGTCGATTTTGTAGTAGGATAACAATAAAAAAATCAAAATTAAAAATTTACTTCATATTTTATTGATCCTACAGTTGTATCGTTTTATATTCGACTGTCAACCCGAACCTCTGAATTGCACGCCACCAAGCTTGAGTTAAATGAAACCTGCATCCCACTTGTCGGGCACACGGCCATGCCTTTTTTAAGGCATTTTTGACCAAATTTGCATTTTTACGGCATTTTCGATCAAAATTGCCTTTCATTAAAAGCATTTTTCACAGTTTTTGTCTGAAAAACAACAAATTTATGGCATTTTTGACCAAAAATGGACTTTTTTAAGGCATTTTTGACCAAAATTACCTATTTTAAGGCATTTTTGACCAAAATTACCTTTTTTAAGGCATTTTTGACCAAAATTGCATTTTTAAGGCATTTTCGACCGAAATTGCCTTTCATTTAAAGCATTTTTCACAGTTTTTATCTTAAAAACAACAGATTTATGGCATTTTTGACCAAAAATTGACTTTTATAAGGCATTTTGACCAAAATTGCCTTTTTTAACTTATAAGCCTCTTCTCGTTTACTGTTAATTAAACAAAAAACGAGTGGAATGTAATTATCTCCGATAAATCCGTGTGTCTTGAGGAACTGTTTAAAGTACGAAGGCGCAAACTGGAAAGTACCATCTAAAATCATGGTTAGTTTGTTGCAGTTGTAAAAACGACCAATTCTCCTCGCATTTGTTGATAATCAAGTATTGGCCCAGTTGGATACAATTATTTTAGTGTTCATTGGCCCAGTTAGATACTTATGATTTTGATACAATGGCCCAGTTAGATACTTCAATCGGCGACATTTTTTATCAGGTAGAAAGGATTGGCCCAGTTGCAAGACTCCCGTTCAATATGCTATTTTTGCTGTTACTGCGTTTGTGCTTCTTGGCATTTTGCAAGAATTGGAATTTGAAAACTGTGTAGAATTTGTGGAGATATTTTATGGTGAATGCGGTTCCTAGATTTAGTTGGAGTAAGGGCCGTCAAACGTCCGGTCAACACATTTAATTAGAGGAAATTACTGAAATCTGGTGGACGCACAGCGGTCAGATCTATCTAAGTAATTGCATAGCGGGCAAGTCTCCCGCTCTTCTCTTTCTCGGCGTCTCCCTTTTGTAGGAGAACCCTTATAGACATAGCTGTGGCCAACCTATAGATTCAGCTCTACTAATTAAAATCTGAGTAAAATACCTTCAATTCGTTCTACAGTCGAGAAAGTTTGAAAGCGCCCCATGTGGCCGCGTCTCGGATGAAACGAGTTTCCATAGGGGTAATTTACATTTTATGGCGTCTCCGTGAATTGCGAGTCGTATGCGATTCGCCCTGGGTGTCACTAGCGATTACTCAAAACGTTGTTTGAACCTCCCTCACTCTTCTCTTTATTCATCCATTCGTCAACGTCGACTCGAAAACTCGGCATATTATGATCAGAGCGCGTTCCCATCGTTGACAATGGAAACATAAAAACTCTGGAGAAAAAAAGGGCTCAATGTAAGCCTTTTTAAAAAGACATCAAACGCTTTATGGAGTTTAATCTTAGTCAACTCGACAATCTTCATAAACCCCCATTCCACCAACATTTTCATTCAAGGTTTTTATTTTAACACAATACTACCACGATAGAAGCTAACTATTGCGCCAAATTAGCTCCGCATGCAAACATAAATACACGAGTACGTCATAAATCATAGTTTATTTAATGAATGCTTCGTCCTCATTGAGGGAATTCATGTTATAAAAGCCTTCACTTGCAGTATCCATAAAGTGTCTAGACAAATGAAAAAAAAATCAACCTAAAATGTAATAACTTAATAATCAATAACTTTAACACTGTACTATCTGCGAGATTTTTGGACGGTACTTTACCCGATGGTTCCCAAAACGAGATAATTATACCTGATAGTTCCCGGGCTGAAAATTGCAATATACCCGATGGTTCCCGTGCTGAAAATTGCAATATACCCGATGGTTCCCGGCCTGAAAATTGCAATATACCCGATGGTTCCCGGGCTGAAAATTGCAATATACCCGATGGTTCCCGGCCTTAAAATTGCAATATACCCGATGGTTCCCGCGCTGAAAATTGCAATATACCCGATGGTTCCCGGGCTGAAAATTGCAATATACCCGATGGTTCCCGGGCTGAAAATTGTAATATACCCGATGGTTCCCGGCCTGAAAATTGCAATATACCCGATGGTTCCCGGCCTGAAAATTGCAATATACCCGATGGTTCCCGGGCTGAAAATTGCAATATACCCGATGGTTCCCGGGCTGAAAATTGCAATATACCCGATGGTTCCCGGCCTGAAAATTGCAATATACCCGATGGTTCCCGGCCTGAAAATTGCAATATACCCGATGGTTCCCGGCCTGAAAATGGCAATATACCCGATGGTTCCCGGCCTGAAAATTGCAATATACCCGATGGTTCCCGGCCTGAAAATTGCAATATACGCGATGGTTCCCGGGCTGAAAATTGCAAATAACCGTTGGTTCCCGGGCTGAAAATTGCAAATAACCGTTGGTTCCCGGGCTGAAAATTGCAATATACCCGATGGTTCCCGGGCTGAAAATTGCAATATACCCGATGGTTCCCGGCCTGAAAATTGCAATATACCCGATGGTTCCCGCGCTGAAAATTGCAATATACCCGATGGTTCCCGGGCTGAAAATTGCAATATACCCGATGGTTCCCGGGCTGAAAATTGTAATATACCGATGGTTCCCGGGCTGAAAATTGCAATATACCCGATGGTTCCCGGCCTGAAAATTGCAATATACCCGATGGTTCCCGGGCTAAAAATTGCAATATACCCGATGGTTCCCGGGCTGAAAATTGCAATATACCCGATGGTTCCCGGGCTGAAAATTGCAATATACCCGATGGTTCCCGGGCTAAAAATTGCAATATACCCGATGGTTCCCGGGCTGAAAATTGCAATATACCCGATGGTTCCCGGGCTGAAAATTGCAATATACCCGATGGTTCCCGGGCTGAAAATTGCAATATACCCGATGGTTCCCGGCCTGAAAATTGCAATATACCCGATGGTTCCCGGGCTAAAAATTGCAATATACCCGATGGTTCCCGGGCTGAAAATTGCAATATACCCGATGGTTCCCGGGCTGAATATTGCAATATACCCGATGGTTCCCGGGCTGAAAATTGCAATATACCCGATGGTTCCCGGGCTGAAAATTGCAATATACCCGATGGTTCCCAGGCTGAAAATTGCAATATCCCCCAGGGTCCCAGATATATTATAACAGTGAGTGTTCTTAAACACATTTTGTGGTGTTGTGTTTGAAATGTTCTGCATTGATACCTGCGTTGCAAAATAAACACGGGAACCATCGGGTATGTCGCATTACTAGAAGCGGGAGCCATCGGGTATAGTTGATTTGACCTACTTAGTCTCCGGGAACCATGGGGTATCCAACCTTTTGGACGACCAACAAAATCTACCTGGCGTATCAAAAACGGCGAAAATACAATACATATTTATATTTTGTTTATATTGTTATCACGCAGTAGACTATGTTAGATTCAATAAAACCCTTGGTTTAAGTTATAGCCCGTTAGGAAAGGTCCTTCCGTGTGACATTATAGCAAATGCAATAAAACACTCTTTTAAATTCATTGCACATCAAGGCGGCACTTCGGGAGGCCGTGCTCCTGGTAAGGAGACCGTAAAAGCGACAAGTAATTAGTTCGGCTTCTTACGAGGCGGAATGGAATGCGGAGAATTTCTCAAATGAAAATATAAGAAAGGTCATAACTTTGAACTTAATGCGTTGACTCCTAACAAGCACTACCAAAATTTTAAGTTTTAAGTATTACAATAAAATAATTCCAGTAGGTTTTGGAAATGGGTCTTCCAGAACACTTTTTGACAAGCCGTCCGGACGTCTCCATATTTTCGTCCATCAACAAAGCTTTTTTAGCCGTTAAATTTTTTCGAAAATGTGGGGTTTATTTTAGGTTGTTTCTGAAGAATCTACCTATTCTCTTCAAAATTCTCAAAAATTGCAGAGACCCGCCATCTGTAATTTTTGTCAATGCGCTATTGTAGAGGTATCACTCCCCACAGAAAAGGGTTGGGGATTGTTCCCCCACCTTGGTCAAACAATAAAAAGTAGGAAGAGTCAACTGTTAAATATAAAAGAAACATATTTACATACGTCCTACCCCCAGAAACAATAAAAAATACAAGTTAATTATTAAGGAGGTATGATGGTTTTAAAGTGAGTTGCTTTGCAAATTTTTCGTTGTTAACAACGGGTTTCGGTTTTTCCCTTCTATCTCGGAAACCGTCGCTCAAAACGAAAAAACGTCTTAAGTAAAAGTCGTAGCTACGGAAATTTCCTACAAAAAAGACCTCATTGGTTTTATTGTCAGAGCAATACTTAAGGAGATATGAGGGTTCTTAAGTGAGTTGCTTTGCAAATTTTTCGTTGTGAGCAACGGTTTTCGGTTATACCTTCTATCTCGGAAACCGTCGCTCAAAACGAAAAAATGTCCTAAGTAAAAGTTGTAGGTACAAAGATTTCCTACAAAAATTTATTCATTCATTATTTGCGTAAGAGAAATATTTAAGGAGTTATGAGGTTAAAACTAATAATCCTACAGAGCTTGTCTGAAAACTTAAAACCTTCATATCTCCTAAAATATTGCTCTGACGGAAAAACCAATAAGATATTTTATGTAGCAAATTTTTGTAGCTACAACGTTTACTTAAGACATTTTATCGTTTTGAGCGACGGATTCCAAGATAGAAGGGAAAAACCGAAAACCGTTGCTCACAACGAAAAATGTACAAAGCAACCAACTTAAAACCCTCATATCCCCTTAATAGCGAGTAATAGGTATCCAGGTAGCCACGTCACAGAATCTTCATCAAATCACCGAATCCTATAATCTTCTTATGAAAAATGTCGGGTCTGGGCTTAGCTCCAGTACGAGTACTTTTGTTTTGGCCATAGCCAACTTTTCTTACTCTTTCAAGGGTCAACAAGTCTTCTTAAATGAAAACATTTTAAAAACAAGGACTATTTCAAAAAAGAAAAACGCCAACTCCGTGAGTGTCGACACTTAATCCAACAGGCCGCTCATGAATATCAAAGGAGTTTTTATTTACGCTGTTACTTACAGAAGATTAACTTTGTTTATTTTCATCAAGTGAACTTTGAGGCTTAATTATTACCTAAATAATCATTTTAGCCTTTCACGCTTTTTATCACTTGGAAAGTTTTAATACTTGAAAAAAACATAAAAGTTTTAATTATTATTAGCTATTTACGAGAACAATTTTGAAATAAGTACTCTGGATTTTCGGACTTCACTCCGTACGTCCTTAATTTCTTCTCTTAATTGGAAGAATTTTTAGTCTTTAGTTCAATTATAAACTTTATTCAAATTGGTTCTATCAATGGGTTCATTTTCAAGCAGACTGTTTGTTCATATTGGATACTTCCATAAAAGTGAAGGGAAAGGGGATGAAAGTTAAGTCATTATAGCCCGGATACGTGGTCCATACGTGACTCGATAGTGGAGCGATTGTCTCCTCCCTTCTACCTTTCTTTTTCCATCATGGTTGACCTCCGCTCAAAATCGTATTTACACAATTTTGTTCCATAACGAAATATTATTATCTTGTAACATCCCTTTTGTCTCCTCTTCGAGTAGAGGAAGCTAAAAAGAAATTTATCATTCACAGTGAAAATTTCAATCGCTTTTTAGATTATTTTTTCAGAAAGAGTTCGAAAAATGGGCGTGTTTTGAAATGAAAATTTTGGGGGAAAATGTAGGTTGATATAACGTGGTTATTTTTACTGCTTTCGTTCGAGCATAAGTGGAATAGAGCGGATAGAAAGCTTTGATTCATACCTGGGAAGTAAAACTTGTGCATAGGGAGTTCCCTAATTGCCAAAATAACGAGTTGACATAAATATTGTTTTTGAATGAGTCGTTACGGAGCGAGTTTCCGAGCGCTGTTTGCTCGGTCAACAGTGAACCGGGATGGTGTACGGCTGTCGATGGGGAAAACTTTAGGAGCCGGGGGAGTGGATGACATGATGGGCGAGGAGGTCACTCGTCGCGACGCGGGCGTCCCCAGCCTCGGAAATACATACACTCTCACCCTCAGATACGTACACAAAAACGTTCGTACGGGGGGTCGTTTTTCATAAACGGCCTCCGGACACTCGAAAAACGTCAAACGTTATATTAATATGACGGTTTTATCAATAAAAACGGCCCATGATTGGATTTGAGACATGCGTCGTCGTCCAATATTTGCTCACGCTTTTGAAATTGGAAAACAAAACCTGCCTTAGGTAAACCTCTCCGACCCGATCCTTCCGTTACCATTATCACGAGTTACGTTTAAAGTAAACAACGGCTTTCCCACAAAACTCTATTTTCTCAGTACACCCAGTGAATTAAAGCAAAATGCAATAAATGAACCCCACCGAGATTCTCTAGTCGAAAAATCGTTCTTAGATGGAAAAAAATATATGAGATTATAAGTGGGACCGTTGGGAGTAAGGTATAAGGGCTCCCACGGATGGTTAGACGGCCGGCAGAGTGGAATGGGAGTTTCCTTCAATAATTCTTCGAATTCATTTTAGTGAGGGTAGGATTTATATTTAATAACAGAAGCTGGAGCGAGAAAAGCGGCCGCAGGTGAATAGAATCCCTCCATACGCTTTCCGCTTTTTCTTCCCCTTTTATCTTAAGAAATAGCCGAATATTACTCATTGAATTTATTTGTTATTTTTCATAAGATGCCGGCGACCACCCCTCCTTTCGCTACGATATGGAAATGAAAACGTCAGTGAATTACGACCAGGGCCACTTTCTGATATTCTTTCGGTAACAAGTGTGCCCATGATATAGAACCACCAGTAAGGGATATCCGGAAGACTTTATTTTTCCATATTGATAAAGCATTCTCTATTCTCCGTATCATTACGTCGCCCTTGTCTCGTTAAAATTGCATTTTTAAATTTAAATTTTCCTTCAAATGTTTATTAGTGCTTCCCCTCAAACGGCCAAAAAAATTAAAATAAAGACAAAAACTTTTAGCGAAAGGCGAGATAAAAATAAAGGAGAAAGAGCAATTACGAGACAATAAAGGCGGTTGGTCAAAAGGAGAGGAGTACATTGGTCAATCAGAGAGATATCGATCTCCTCGGAAAATCCTTAAATCCAGGATAAACAGGGAATGGGGAACGTTTAACGGGATCGAGTGCAGGGTGGGCACAAACGAGCTCCAATCGTTTCTTTGGTTTAAATAACGATCTTGACTTCGGGGTTAGGAATACTTTCGAAAAGGAAACTGCCGCTGCCCTCTTCCCGTTTACCCTTCCATCTCTATCCAAACCGCCAACGAACCACTTTCCGACACTGACTTTTCTCGCCACTTAATTTATTGCTGCCCTCTACGTCTCCATATTATAAGTTTATTTTATTTTATTTTTTATTTTTTAACTAGGTATTCTTTCTATAGGGAAATAATTTTCAATATTATACACGTATAAATTAACTTCCGATCTCAACTTTGTCTGTGGTTCCGGCCGGCTGTCCGTAGCATTTTTCCGGAACACTTTACGGCCACAGTTTTAACCGATTTTCACCAAATTTTCACAAAATCTTCCTTAGACGGTGAAGAAGAAACTAACGAGGGCGATTTTTGAATTTCGAAAAAATGGAGGAGATAAGTTTGTTTAAAGTTTGAATTTTCCGGAACACTTTACGGCCACAGTTTTCATCCGATTTTCACCAAATTTTCACCAAAATCTTCTTTAGTCGGAGAAGAAGAATGTAACGAGGGGAATTTTGAATTTCGAAAAAATAGCGGAGATATGTCTGTTTGAAATTTTAAAAAACTCGCTGCGGCCGAACCGTTAATCCGATTTTCACCAAATTTCATCAATTACTCCTTATATTTTTTCAGAATTTTTGGTGTAAAAAAATTGCCACTTTTTAATTATCATTTTTTTTAGTAGGGAGAAATTTTATACTTCTACCCTTTACGAGAGGCACATCCGTAGGCCAAAGAGCCCATTATTTCTACCTTAGCACTTAAAAAGTTTTCGAAAAAAAGAACTTAAAAAATTTTTCGAAAAAAAAAAGGAAACCCGGAAAATTTTTCGAAAATAAAGTTATAAAATTTTTCGAAAAAACAAACTTGGAAAATTCTCCTTTATAACTTTCCCTCCCTTATACATCCCCTTCCGTTATACTTCACCCTCTGTTATACTACCCCTCACTTAAACTTCCCCCTCCCATATATTTCCCACTCCGTTATACTTCCCCTCCCATAACTTCTCCCTACGTTTTACTTCCCCTTCGTTATACTTCCCCTCCTACATAGATTCTTCTCTTTAAGGAAGTTTTCGTTGGAAGCTCTTCAAACCAGTACTTTTTTTTTTGCTTATGTTGTTGATAGGTAATAAAAAATGAATATTTATTGAAACTCCAATGGAAATTGCAGGCTTAAAGGTATCCGCACTAAACTGCGACGTAAAAAGACAGCGCTGGTTGCAAATTCAATATCCATAGTTACCGCTGTTAAACTATAATTTCTAGGTGTATCACAATAATTTATTTTTGGGAAGAAGAAAAAACGCCATATTGCTACATGGGAAAGAAAAAAAACTATACGAAGAAGATGAAGGAGAAAAAAGCAACAATACTAACGGAGAAAAGCAAGACTTTTTTGAAAGTTGAGACCTGGCACGACGAGTATGCCTCGAAGAAAAAGTCGGAATGCTATCCTATTTTATGATGTCTTTTTTACTGTTGAAAACGCTTTCGGAAATCCGCAAGAGTTTTGACTTCTTACATCGAAAATACAATTCTCACTTGAATTGACATTTTAGGTTTACTAAACTTTAAAAAAATTTCGCGATTTTATAAGCAAGAAAACGCGTGTCCTTAGTCGATAGTAGATCATTAATTTTGGGATCTATATTGAGGCATTGGTGATGAATAGGCCTTTTCCTTGTTTATGCCATAAAGTGTTTAATTTGTCCTCTTAATTCTCGTACTAATTCGATTTGACGATAGTTGGTACAGTCATCAATAAACGCAAAATGGTCAGAGAGGGTAAGTTGCTATAATCCCCAAATGCTCATCTGACGGGTAACGTTAACTGAGGGGGAGGGTATACCTCTCCGATCACCTTCAAACTTTCAATCTGTCAACCCACCATAGATAATCCTTCTCAATTAGTTGTCTCGTAACCCGCCAACGTATCTAGTTATGAAATGTATTAGGAAATCGTCTTACAAAATTGTGTTTTGCAAAGTTATAATAATGGTTATAAAAAAAAAGTTTTGCCTAGACCTGAGAGCGTATGGGTTCGTATTATACTAGTGGGTAGTCATCGTGCGGAAGTAAGCATCCATTTCTCTCCAAGCAATGCTTTGTCCAATTGTCCACATAGCTCATTCACATGGCTTCCCCGGGAGCATTGATCGATTTCCTTCTCTGACACAAAGCGCATCGTCAATTTCTTACCCCCCAAACAAAAAAAGTCATAAAATAGTGCCGGTTATAAATTTGGCAAATTGCCCACAAGTAAATTGATCTAAATATGACCAACATATTACATCTAAATTATTGTTAATTGTATTACTGTGTTGATTTTGGTTCTGTTCCATTGCTTGGAGGTGAGTCCACTAATCATCACTTAATTGAATTTATCACTCTAAATTGTAATCTAAGGGTCTATTTGGAGTGACCAACCTCTTGATAACTATTCATGTACAATAACCGGTAATAATTCTGGTCGGCTTGATTAACCGATCCGCAAGGTAATCACATTTGATACCTTACATCTAAAGGATTAAACTTTCACTTAGTTATATGCTTGTATGTAAATAATTGAACAATCTTAACGGGCTTATTGTTGGATTTAATCGATTATACAAGTTATACTACGTTTCGTATGACCTTCCCCCTCTTTAAATAAATTCTTTCGAAGTTGGAAATTAGTTCTGGATGAGTGGTTTGCCTTAGGCGACCCTGTTTCGTCTTGTGGAATGGCGCGCTTCACTTGTTAGAGAAGAGCGGGTGTTTGCGACGGGGAGTGAGGAGTGGGTGGAACCTGGAGGCGGGGGTCTCTTCTCTTCTCGTCTTTATAGTAAATTCGTCACCGCTCACACCCTTTCCTTTTGCCACAATTTGAATTTCTTCCAAGTATCAAAAACCAAAATCGACCAAATCGAACGTAAGGGTGCGGACTGAACGTGTTGGACGATACCTCCCTGACTTATCGATGTAATCAAAGAACAGGTTAGCATGGGAGGTACAGAACGCAGGATGCCAGGATGTCGATGAGTACATCGCTGACTTTGATTTTGAAAATAGTTATTTCCCGGGACGTCGACATCGATGTCACCGGGCTCTGTTCAAGCTTCGACGAATTTTTTGCACTCCCCCCCCCCCCCCTTCCCCCCTTCTGAACATCCTTTTTTATTTGGTGCCACATCGCCATCGACATTCGCGTTCTGCCCGTACTCTAAGGAAGGAGTCTCATGGATTTTCTTTTTAACTTCCTTAAGGAAGTTTTTTTTTTTCTGTTAGACCTTCAGATGAATTGAGGCGCTCCGGGTACGAAGGGCGAACTCGACAAAACGTAGTTTCGAGATATTCGCATTTTAAAGTTTCGGTTTTTACGTATTTAAAGGGGAAAAATGGCGAACTCAACATAAAAATTATGATGGGTGTATTCACCAAGAGGTCTAGAATCTGAAAATGAAAAAAAAACTGGAGGACCCTTCCCCAAAAACCCGACGTCGGGTATCACAATAACTTCTTTAAGGAAGTTAAAAAAATTTGTCCGATGTCGAGTTCGCCCTTCGTACCCGGAGCGCCTCAATTGTTAAGCAAGGCCCGTTAAGTCCAAAATACTTCAGAGGTCACCTTTCCCATTAAAATTCTTCCTACGTGCCCACAACGATGATGATAATTGATTAACTAGTGATGAAAAAGAAAACCAAACGAAATTTCGAATCGTGCATGTCGGGAAAATTATCTAGTGATATGTGCCCCGGTAATCAGTCGAGAGAGTTGTAAATTGGCTAATCCGGTAACAGAACTCTAGGGAATCTAAAATTATAACCTAACATGAATTGAAGCAATTCGCCGTTAGTAAAATTTGAAAAACCACCAATTTTTCATTGATTCATATGGCTCACAGTAAAAGAAATAATGTAAACATTATAAATAAATTTCTCTTTGTAATCACATAACATTTTTGATTACTAAGTGTTTTATTCGAAGTTGGATGTGGAGCCCGCAAACAAAAGCGTAAAAATAAAAGCGGCTCTCAACAGTGAATTCCAGATTTTTCGAAAAATTTTTTTTTTCATTCTTTAAAAAAATCGTTATCATGGGAGTTACTAGCCACTTCACGTTTCATTGAAGTGTCTGAAAGGAAGAAGAAAAATTATTTAACTTCTCTTTTTATTTAATTAAAAAGTATAGATTGAAAAAATGTTGAAAATTGAAATTTATTAGGTTGTTAACTAGGATAGTAGGTAGTAAAATTCCAACGTGGTTCTAAAACCAAGAATGGCATTGAAACGTCGTATATGGCGGTTCCGAACACCCGAGATTCCTTGTCCTTTTCATCGTTTAACCAAGCGATATAGGTATAATAATCGTTTATAATCAATATTGTGGCAGGAGTGCGAAAAGCGGTCGGAAGGTATCCGGAGGTATTCCGTTCATCTCAAAGGTCGCTGAATGGTGACATCTAGGTGAAAAATTTCTCCGGGACGTCGGTCATGGGAGGGGAGGAGATCGTTGGTTTACCTGAGTGACCGCAATTCGTTAGCGATACCCAACCTACCAACCTTTAGCCGGGTTACCTTCAAACCCCAGCAAACACCTCTCCTCCGCCTTTCTATACGTTCCGAACACGACCTCAACCACCTTCCAAATATTTTACCCAAATAACTTCCAAGCGCTTCCTTTGCTTTCATTAGCTTAACACAACCTTCTTGATCGAATTTTCATTTTTTTTCTTCAAACGCTTCAACCCTTTCAATTAACCCTTTTTAAGAAAAAAAGATAAGAGTGATTGTAATGCCAATGGCAGAGAATTTGTTGAGAAACGCTATTCTTGCCTGAAGGAGTTTATTCAACGGGATGGAAGAGAGGATATTCAATGTATAATTCAGGGATTGAATCTGTAATTTATGAGGGTTAAAACTACATCCATTCGAGGTCAAGAACCTTTGTTTATAGGAGACTTTTTTATTATTAGTAGTATGAAACCCTTTTCGATGCAAGTTATGACCCTTCTTTATTCCACCAAGCATTTATTATCTTTTTTTACTTTAGTTCTTAACTTTCTCAGAGGAGCTACTCTGGGAAACAATTTTCGAAATCTTTCAGACCCAGTAGGGTCAAGGCGAACTTCCATCCGCTGTTACTTCTGTAATTATCTTTAAAACGTCAAAGGCTATCGGAATTCGTAAAAAAAATTGTAGTTCATCTTTTTACTAATTTATTCCTCGTCACAAAGGTCTTTCATGAGTCCCATCTTCCTCTGGAAATGAAGACTTCAAGCTGAAAGCTCGGTTAAGAAATTAGCATTTTAATTAAGTGAAGGTGAATTAAACTGGACAAAATATCCAAGATTAAATTTAAGATAATACCCAAGCCTTAAATCGGCCCAATAATTTTTTAATAAATTAGTAACTAATTTTCTTAATTGCAATTATTTAGATAGAAGTCTATAATCAAAAAAGGTTATTTATAGACTTCTTTAGCCCAATTAGTTTATTGCTTCGCCGCTACAAATGAATTGGAAGAGCGGTGTCAAATATGGCAACTCCCACGTTAACGTGTTTATTGTACTTAAGAAGTTTCGTTGTTGATCTTAGTTCCCGGGGACCGATGAGTTCAAAAATTAGAGTACTTAACGAAATCAATAGAGGGAGGTCCTTAAAATTTAAAGTCCTGTGGGAGACGGATTTAACTGTGAGATCAACTTAATTAAAATAAATTTTTGCCTTGGAAATTTATTGAAGACTGGGCTTAAAAATCATATTTCCTTCACAATTTGTTTTTTTTTCACTTGAATTGTGTCGTTTAGAAGTGCTCTAGGGAATCCTTTAGCTTTTCTCCGCGTCCGTGGATATTTTAATACTGCTTGAACTCGGTTTTTAAAATGCCCCCTCCTACTACAAACCCTAAACACGTCTCCCAAAATGTACATTCTCTTGTTAAAATTAAAATGAGTTAAGAAACACGGTTTGTCTGAAAATGAAATAAGTTGAATTTTGACTAAATTCTTTACCTCTGAATTTTGCTGGACCTACAGTGTTTTAAAAGTTAGTTATTTCAATTATCGTTCCTTTATAAAAGAAAGAGTATCTGGAAGAAACCATGAGCAACATTCCTAATGAAGGCTTTTCTTCTTTCATTGCCCATACTAGCTAGTCGATTATTCTGCCATCAGAATTTATAAATACATTTTTTAACTTCCTTAAAGAAGTTATTGCGATACCCTCGACGTCGGGTTTTGGGGAAGGGTCTTCCAGACCCCGGAGGGTCAAACCGAATATTGATCTTTACCGATCTCAACTTTGTCTGTGGTTCCGGCCGTCCGGCCGTCCGTAGCATTTTTCCGGAACACTTTACGGCCACAGTTTTTTGGACCGTTCAAAATTAGAGTACTTAACGAAATCAATAGAGGGAGGTCCTTAAAATTTAAAGTCCTGGGGAGACGGATTTAACTGTGAGATCAACTTAATTAAAATAAATTTTTGCCTTGGAAAATTTATTGAAGACTGGGCTTAAAAATCATATTTTCTTCACAATTTGTTTTTTTCACTTGAATTTGTGTCGTTTAGAAGTGCTCTAGGGAATCCTTTAGCTTTCTCCGCGTCCGTGGATTATTTTAATACTGCGTTGAACTCGGTTTTTAAAATGCCCCTTCCTACTACAAAACCCTAAACAAGGTCTCCCAAAATGTACATTCTCTTGTTAAAATTAAAATGAGTTAAGAAACACGGTTTGTCTGAAAATGAAATAAGTTGAATTTTGACTAATTCTTTACCTCTGAAATTTTGCTGGACCTACAGTGTTTAAAAGTTAGTTATTTCAATTATCGTTCCTTTATAAAGAAAGAGTATCTGGAGGAAACCATGAGCAACATTCCTAATGAAGGCTTTTTCTTCTTTCATTGCCCACACTAGTCGATTATTCTGCCATCAGAATTTATAAATACATTTTTTAACTTCCTTAAAGAAGTTATTGCGATACCCTCGACGTCGGGTTTTTGGGGAAGGGTCTTCCAGACCCCGGAGGGTAAAATCGAACATTGATCTTTACCGATCTCAACTTTGTCTGTGGTGCCGGCCGTCCGTCCGTAGCATTTTTTTCCGGAACACTTTACGGCCACAGTTTTTAACCGATTTTCACCAAATTTTCACAAAATCTTCCTTAGTCGGAGAGAAGAATGTAACGAGGGCGATTTTTGAATTTCGAAAAATGGCGGAGATATGTCTGTTTGAAATTTTAAGAAACTCGCTGCGGCCGAACCGTTAATCCGATTTTCACCAAATTTTCACAAAATTCCTTAGTCGGAGAAGAAGAATGTAACGAGGGCGATTTTTGAATTTCGAAAAAATGGCGGAGATATGTCTGTTTGAAATTTTAAGAAACTCGCTGCGGCCGAACCGTTAATCCGATTTTCACCAAATTTTCACCAATTACTCCTTATATTTTTAAGAATTTTTGGTGTAAAAAAATTGCCACTTTTTAATTATTATTTTTTTTAGTAGGTAGGGAGAAATTTTATACTTCTACCCTTTACGAGAGGCACATCCGTAGGCCAAAGAGCCCATTATTTCTACCTTGGCACTTAAAAAATTTTCGAAAAAAAACTTGTAAAATTTTTCGAAAAAACAAACAATAAGTAAAGGAAAATTCTCCTTTATACTTTCCCTCCCTTATACATCCCCTTCCGATATACTTTCGTTCCCTTATACATCCCCCTCCGTTATTGTATACTTCCCTCTGTTATACCACCCCTCACTTAATCTTCCACCTCCCATATACTTCCCCTCACTTATACTTCCCCTCACTTATACTTCCCCCTCCCATATACTTCCCCCTCTTATATAGATACTTCTCCAAGGAAGTTTTCGTTGGAAGCTCTTCAAACCAGTACTTTTCTTTGAAATTGACTTCATAGGTCCTCGACTAAGAGAAAAAAAAATGTTTTCATGATGTGTGTTATTTATTTCTTTAACTTTGCTTTTATGCTGAGAAGAAAGTGAACTGCGTGATATTAAAACCGTGACGAAACGATGGCATACCCTTCATTTTTTTATTTTATCACGCGAGTAGGTACCTATAATCCGGTTTCTTCTATACTGCATAAGAACGAAAAAGTGTGTTATTTTTCCCTATTTTCATTATATTTCTTCTATGACATCTAAAAAATAAATAATTGAATTTAAAATAACCTTGTTAAAGAATCCAGAGGGCGGTGAGTTTAGATATAAGAACTAGGGCAACGGGTGTTTCTCATCCAAATAAAAAAATTAAAATCATTTTTCCAATATGTAATTTGAGAGCAAGAGAACATTATTGAGGAATTCGATTGAAGCTGAGGTGAACGAGTCTAATCCGGAAGTACAAGCCAAAAAGCGATATTCACTTAAACTAGGTTGCCATTTCCGAGAGAAAAAAAAAAGTCCAATAGGGTCACCAATTTTCTTCCTCGTCCCCCTTTTTCCCCCTTTTCTTCCTCATGGCCTATTACTCAAAGTTTTTTTTCTTTTTTTTTCTACATTTAGAACGTAGGGAGAAAAGGGAGAGGGCAAAAGTTGTAAATAGATACGAGGATGATGGGTGGAAAGGAAAAGGGCGTATTTATATGTCTTTCCATGCTAACCCTAACTGGACAAAGAGGGTCCCGTCCTGTGTCAGGACTGTGGGCTAGTATTCCTCCGGGTGTTTGTCATCAAATTGTTATTTTAACTTGAAAGGGCCTCGGAGGAATGAAAATAGGAGGAAAAAAGGTTTATAGGAAAGTCAGAGTATAAATCGCAATCGATGCTTTTTTATTTTTTTAATATTCTTCAGCGTTTGCATTTATTTTCTTAATTTAAAGCCATAGTTCACAGAAATCATTTTATAAAGTTAAAATTTGAAAAACAAACATGAAACTATTTCTTAGTCTCTCCTTTCATTTTTTTAATTATCCAAGATCTAAAAAAATATGAGGCGCTCCGGGTACGAAGGGCGAACTCAACAAAACGTTGTTTCGAGATATTCGCATTTTAAAGTTTTATGTTAAGGGCGAACTCAACAGAAAAGTCTTACCCTGGAATGGGAAAAGGAGTGGGGGTGGACTAGGATGTGGAGTTCGCCCTTCGTACCCGCTCGGATATCGCAGTTAGAGCTTTGCCGCATATCGGTTTTTACATATTTAAAGGGGAAAAAAGGGCGAACTCTACATAAAAATTATATGGGTGTATGGGGGTATATCATATGAGGCGCTCCGGGTACGAAGGGCGAACTCAACATCGTACAAATTTTTTTTCCATTTTCAGATTCTAGACCTCTTGGTGAATACACCCATATAATTTTATGTAGAGTTCGCCCTTTTTTCCCCTTTAAATATGTAAAAACCGATATGCGGCAAAGCTCTAACTGCGATATCCGAGCGGGTATGAAGGGCGAACTCCACATCCTAGTCCATAATCCCCACTCCTTTTCCCATTCCAGGGCATGACTTTTCTGTTGAGTTCGCCCGTAACATAAAACTTTAAAATGCGAATATCTCGAAACTACGTTTTGTTGAGTTCGCCCTTCGTACCCGGAGCGCCTCATATGTAGATGCTTGAGCGATACCAAGTTGGAAGCCTCGAACAATAACAAGAGTTAGTAAATTAAAAAAAAAATTCAATCAATTTTTCGTCAAAATACAATTGGGGGGACCCTACATTCAATGTTTTTTTTCGACCTTCAATTATTTAAAAAATTGAAGGGGTGATCCATACATTATGAACCACCGTGTATAAAGAAAACACAATATTGTTCGTGCAATATTAAGCTTTAATATTATACACGGCACCTTCGGTTGTTTCGCGGAGAAAAAGGTCTGGCCTCGAGTTCCCAAAAGCTCTTTTCTTTTAGGGAAATGTTAAGATTATTAATTCCGTTTTAAACCTAAGGGAAATCATTCGATATTTTAAAATCTTACATGGATTTTTTCCCCTGTTTAGAATTTATAGATCTTTTAAAGCTGTTACATTCTCTAATCTTTTTTATATGCATAAACGTTCATTTAATCAAATAGTTGCCGACATAATAGAAAAAATTTAAAATTGACAAGGGAAAAAAAGGATGCTAACGATGCTTTAAGTTAGAATCTAGAAATGAAACGAATTCGTTTACTGTATTTCACTGTATACTGACCTCATTAGTTCTTTATTGAAAAAAAAAGTCTCATCAACGTTTTAAGATAATAATTAGCAAACTAAATATTTAGAATCGATAAACAATGGATACAAAATTAATGTGAAATATTGAATTTTATTTTTGAATTGAGGTGCTCCGAATACGAAGGGCGAACTCGACATCGGACAAATTTTTTTTTTTTTCATTTTCAGATTCTAGACCTTTTGAAGAATACACCCATGTAATTTTTATATTGAGTTTTCCCTTTTTTCCCCTTTAAAATACGTAAAAACCGATATGCGGCAAAGCTCTACTCTCAACCTTTTTATTTAATTTTTTTTTCTTTTCGAGATTTGGTGATTTTTAAAAAACCCTTTTCTCTATGATTCTATGATGATTCTATGATGATTCTAAAATCTCGCCACGAAAATTCCAGAGAGTGACTTTTCTGTCGAGTTCGCCCTTAACAGAAAACTTTAAAATGCGAATATCTCGAAACTACGTTTTGTCGAGTTCGCCCTTCGTATTCTACCTAAGTTTCAAGATGTAACTTAGGCACCTAAATGCCCATTGATTGGAAAAATGAGTGAAAGAAAAATTAAGCCGCGTAAAGACTAGCGAACGAATAACGCTCTTGTCGGCGGCCTTAAAATAAATATTCCTGATGAATCTTTGAAACGCCTTTTTCAGAAAGAAGTACCCCTTAACAATTTGTCAGTTTATGTCTTTTTGTAGCAGGGACTTTGGTACATAATAATTTTTTTTTCTTTCAAATCAACTTACAAACTTCTCGGTCATGACGTATAGCACGACCCTTTTAAGTGGTAATAAATTTCAAGACCTCTTTCACTGGGGTGTTTCCCTTCAGTCCAATCTCACCCTTCCAACCTCTCCCACCCGGAAAAAACTACAAGGATCACCCTCTTTTTATCGTTCAAGTTCAGATTCTATCTCTTTTAGACAAATAATTTTGACTTTTTATAACTCACTGCGTACATTATTTTTTTAAAGTAACATTTGGACTAAAGTAAGGTTACAAGTAAGTTTAAAGTAACTTTTTTTTGTGCGCCTTAAAGAAGGTGCCAGATTTCATCCCCACCAGTTTTCCTTTTTTTTTAAATACTAAAGGAGAGATAAAAAATTATTAAATAGCCCTACTAGTTTCTGTCGGGGTCAGTAGTCGGTTTTAACTTCCTTAGAGAAGTTATTGTGATATCCTCGACGTCGGATTTTTGGGGGAAGGGTCTTTCCGTAGGGTCAAATCGAATATTGATCTTTACCGATCTCAACTTTGTCTGTGGTGCCGGCCGGCCGTCCGTCCGTAGCATTTTTTCGGGAACACTTTACGGCCACAGTTTTCAACCGATTTTCACGAAATTATCTTTAGTCGGTGAAAATGAAACTATCGATTTTTGAATTTCGAAAAACTGCCGGAGATAATATGAGGCGCTCCGAAGACGAAGGGCGAACTCGACAGAAAAGTCACTCTCTGGAATTTTCGTGGCGAGATTTTAGAATCATCATAGAATCGTAGAGAAAAGGGTTTTTTAAAAATCACCAAATCTCGAAAAGAAAAAAAAAATTAAATAAAAAAGGTTGAGAGTAGAGCTTTGCCGCATATCGGTTTTTACGTATTTTAAAGGGGAAAAAAGGGGAAACTCAATATAAAAATAACATGGGTGTATTCTTCAAAAGGTCTAGAATCTGAAAATGAAAAAAAAAATTTGTCCGATGTCGAGTTCGCCCTTCGTCTTCGGAGCGCCTCATATGCCTGTTTGAAATTTAAAAAAAAAAATCGCTGCGGCTGAACCGTTGGTCGGATTTTCACGTTTTCACCAACTACTCCTTATATTTTTTAAGAATTTTTGGGTGAAAAAAAGTTATCATTTTTTATAATTAATTATCATTTTAGCAGGGTGAAATTTCACTCTTCCAGCCGCTACGAGAGGGACCTCGTAGAAAAATGGGAAAAAATCACATTATTTCTACCTTGATACTTAGAAAAATGTAAAAAAAAAAAGAACTTAGAAAATTTTTCAGAAAAAAGAGCGCAAATTTTAAAAAGAAAACTCGGAAAATTTTTCAAAAAAAAACTCGGAAAATTTTTCGAAAAAAAAAACTTGGAAAATTTTTTGAAAAAATTAAAACTTCCCCCTCCGTTATACTTCCCCCTCCTATATTTTTACTTCTCTTTAAGGAAGTTTTTCTTGGAAGCTCTTCTAATTGGTCTACTTCGGGCGAGTTTCCGTCGGGCTCAGTAGTCGGTTTTTATATCATTTTGACGAAAAGAAAAGTTCAATTTTTTTCTTGCCCATAAGGAAAAAGGGTTTTTGTTTACCAACCTGAAGGACCGATTCAATTTCATCGCTACATTTCTACAAATATAGAAACGAAATTGCTCCTTTGCCAGGGTGACCAACTTTTTTTGGCCTTCTTGGAAACAAAAACGGTCCTAAAAGAAAAACCCACTCGGCGCCCTTTTTTCCCCTATGCATTTTCCCCTCTGCCATAAAGGGCAATATGATAACAGTTGTGTGACCGGAAATATATCAAAATGAACGCCGTTTCGATTTTCATCTCGAACCAGGGGTGAGGTGACCTGCGAGAAGGAAAGGGGGGGTATTGCTGTGAAGATGGGGAGGTTGAAAGTTTGCATAATTTTTCAATTTTAAGAGCCCTTGATTTTGCCCTCATTCAATTGAGCATGCAAATCCCTCTCTAACGGTATATCATTCGAAACCTCCTCCCTTCCACCCCTACATCCTCATACCGCGACTCTTTCCTTCCCAGTTTTAAATTGTCATTATACCTCCTATTTCCTACCCCACCCAACACACTATCTTTATCCGTTTACCCTATCATGTATGAACAAAATATCCTCATGTGTGAAAAATGTTTGATCCCAATTTAACGGTAAATAATGTGCTCTCGGTATTTGGGGAAATATTTTGCCCGCAAGTAGCTTAAGATATTGTTCTTGAGCCATTTAATCCGGAGGAAATCCGGTATTTGAAACGTATTTTGGTTTTCATAGACCACAAAACTCCAACTTTAACCAACTCATTCAGTTTTACGAATAACACGTCCTAATTTTATTTTATTATATTTTTTAATGAATGGTTGCATTCGAATTGCATTTAAATGCTGGAATCCAGGTCTCTCGTCCCATAAAAAAAAGTACTGGTTTGAAGAGCTTCCAACGAAAACTTTCTTAAAGAGAAGTATCTATATAGGAGGGGGAAGTATAACGGAGGGGACGTAAAACGTAGGGGGAAGTATACGGGAGGGGAAGTATAACGGAGTGGGAAGTATAAGTGAGGGGAAGTATATGGGAGGGGGAAGTTTAAGTGAGGGGTAGTATAACAGAGGGTGAAGTATAAGGGAACGAAAGTATAACAGGAGGGAATGTATAAGGGAGGGAAAGTAGGTATAAAGGAGAATTTTCCAAGTTCTTTTTTTCGAAAATTTTCAATTTAATTTTTTTTTTAAATTTTTCAGTATTTTTTTTTCGAAATATTTTCCGGTTTTTTTTTCCAAAAATGTTCTAAGTTTTTTTGTCAAAAAAAAATTTTTTTTTTCGAAAAATTTTCCGGTTGTTTTTTTGAAAAATTTTCCAAGATCTTTTTTTCGAAAATTTTTTAAGTGTCAAGGTAGAAATAATGGGCTCTTTGGCCTAGGGATGTGCCTCTCGTAAATGGTAGAAGTTCGAAATTTCTCCCTACTAAAAAAAATGATAATTAAAAAGTGGCAATTTTTTTACATCAAAAATTCTTAAAAAATATAAGGAGTAATTGGTGAAAATTTGGTGAAAATCGGATTAACGGTTCGGAATTTTTCAAAATTTCAAACAGACATATCACCGCCATTTTTTCGAAATTCTAAAATCGCCCTCGCTACATTCTTCTTCACCGGCTAAAGAAATTTGTGTAAAAATTTGGTGAAAATCGGATGAAAACTGTGGCCGTAAAGTGTTCCCGGAAAAATGCTACAGACGGCGTAGCGGCGTAACGGCGTAACGGCCGGCCGGCCGGAACTACAGACAAAGTTGAGATCGGTAAAGATCAATATTCGATTTGACCCTCCGGGGTCTGGAAGACCCTTCCCCAAAAACCCGACGTCGAGGGTATCGCAATAACTTCTTTAAGGAAGTTAATACTAGGGACCTAACTAAGGAGAAAAAGAACGGTTACTACATGAAAATTGTGTTGTTAGTCCAATTCACGATGTTTTCGTAAATTGTATGTCAACTGCAAAATAATTCCATGAGGAGAGATTAGAAATAAAGTGTATCTATAAACTCATTGCCTCTAATGATGATTAAACATATTAGACAGCCTAGGCACAGTGCATAATCAATGAGCGGAGGTAAACGACGTGCATACATCAATACAAACAATTCATTAGTTGGCTGAGAGCAGTTCACAACTTCCTCTCAACAAGGGCGTTTTTTTAAAATAAATATCAGGTTAGAGAAGTAGACATGATTAATAAATACAGGGTGTCCGGAAACACATGGCAAGCGTCTGGGAGAGCGTTAAAAAGTGGTTTTACGAAAAAAAGTTAAACGTAAACCCACCTTAATTTAAATCAAAGAATTTGATGGTGTAGTTTAAAATCCGCCTGGATATACAGGGTGTCCCAGACACAACCTAACTTCGTTATTTCAAATGAGAACCCCTATTTTTTATTTCAGATTCGTAATCTACGCAAAATTTCAAGTAGATTTGAGTACTCATATGACGATTTTGGACAACTTTTAAAAAATGTCAAAATTTAGCGTTTTTTGCGCTAAAATCCGTTACAATTGACCTAGGAGACTCGTTTTTTTTAATTCCACTTATTTTTTCCCGAAGAATCCAACTGTCTCAAATTTGAGCATCTTCGCATTCAGCATCACGAGATTTCGTCGCTAATGGCCTTTTTTCAAGTTTTCAACTCCAAATTCCATACTTCAAAATTTGAAATTAGCGATTTGTTGACGGAATTTTAATTATTGATGCATAAACACAAAAGACGCTGTAGCTCTTTCAAAGTTTGTGGTCCGAAAGAAAATTCCTTTCAACAAGTGCTAATTTTCATTTCTGAACTAAAAATTTGGGTTCTAACTTGAAAAAGGCCATTAGCGACGAAATCTCGTGATGCTGAATGCGAAGATGCTCAAATTTGAGACAGTTGGATTCTTCGGGAAAAAATAAGTGGAATAAAAAAAAGCGAGTCTCCTAGGTCAATTTTAACGGATTTTAGCGCAAAATACGCTAAATTTTGACATTTTTTAAAAGTTGTCCAAACTGGTCATATGAGTACTCAAATCTACTTGAAATTTTGCGTAGATTACGAATCTGAAATAAAAATAGGGGTTCTCATTTGAAATAACGAAGTTAGGTTGTGTCTGGGACACCCTGTATATCCAGGTGGATTTTAAACTACACCATCAAATTCTTTGATTTAAATTAAGGGGGGTTTACATTTAACTTTTTTTCGTAAAACCACTTTTTAACGCTCTCCCATACGCTTGCCATGTGTTTCCGGACACCCTGTATAACAGCCTGATTACGATTCTAACATCCCCTATTGTTATTCTGCTTCCCAAGAATATCCACTTATAAAAATTTATTTGTACATATAAATTGCCCTTGTTTTTGCAAATTGAAAAAAAAAATTAAATATAAAAGACTATTTTCTTTCAAAATGTTTTACATAAGATAATTGGGCGATTTCGTTTTATTCTTTATTGTAGCAATAAACGAAAAATATTGCTGGGATGCAAATAAAGCTAACGTTTGTTTGAAAAAAATCTTCTAGTAGTAATGGTTCAGGCAGTCTTTACTGAGGTTTGTAATTTTAACTTCCTTAAAGAAGTTATTGCGATACCCTCGACGTCGGGTTTTTGGGGAAGGGTATTCCAGACCCCGGAGGGTAAAATCGAATATTGATCTTTATCGATCTCAACTTTGTCTCTGGTGCCGGCCGGCCGTCCGTCCGTAGCATTTTTTCGAGAACACTTTACGGCCACAGTTATCAACCGACTTTCACCAAATTTTCTTTAGTCGGTGAAAAAGAAACTATCGATTTTTGAATTTCGAAAAACTGGCGGAGATATGTCTGTTTGAAATTTTAAAAAATTCGCTGCGGCCGAACCGTTAATCCGATTTTCACCAAATTTTCACCAATTACTCCTTATATTTTTTAAGAATTTTCGGTGCAAAAAAATTGCCACTTTTTAATTATTAATTTTTTTTTAGTAGGGAGAAATTTCGTACTTCTACCCTTTACGAGAGGCACATCCCTAGACCAAAGAGCCCATTATTTCTACCTTGACACGTAGAAAATTTTTCGAAAAAAAGAACTTAAAAATTTTTCGAAAAAAAGAACTTAAAAATTTTTCAAAAAAAAAAAGAAAAGAAAAAGAAAGAAAAACCCGGAAAATAATTCGAAAAAAAAAAAATTTTTTGACAAAAAAAACTTAAAAATTTTTCGAAAAAAAACTTAGAAAATTTTTCGAAAAAAAAACTTAGAAAAATTTTCGAAAAAAAAAAAAAAACCTGGAAAATTTTTCGAAAAAACAAACTCGGAAAATTCTCCTTTATACTTTCCCTCCCTACTACATCCCCTTCCTTTATACTTTCGTTCCCTTATACTTCCCCCTATGTTATACTTCCCCGTTCGTTATACTTCCCCCTCCGTTATACTTCCCCTCCCATATACTTCCTACTCCGTTATACTTCCCCCTCCGTTATACTTCCCCTCCCATATACTTCCTATTTTGTTTCATAATTTATTCGTTATAGTTCGACTTAAAATATTTCCCAGTATGAAGTTAAGTGTTTACCTTATTAAAGCAAACCCGATTTGCTAACTCGTATAAAAGCGCTGATTACAAAATCCCTATGTAAATTACGTCTTAAACACAACTTGAAAATAAACAAAAGATATGAACGAGGGATTTTGTAAACGTTTGAAAACATGTTGGTAAAACAATCATTGTAAGTTTTCCAGAACATTTTTTTAAAACTCGTTTTTCTCAGTGACTTTGAATAAAAATACTCAAAGTTTGACAAATTACATTAGGTTCAATGAAAAACAAATAATAAAATGAAAGAAAAGAACATTTATCATGTTTTAAAAGTAAGCAAGAGTTAAATGTCTCGAAATTATATGAACCGGAAAGGAAAACAAATAGAAAGAGAGAAAGAGAAAAAGCCAAAGGTCATTTAAAAGGGAAAAAGCACTCCCACCCCCTAACAAAGCGATATTATTCGATTTAATGCTTTAGAAGAAGAGATAATAATTTAGAAGAGACTAAAACAAATATTATTGAGCGTATTATTTTTTGTGAATACCACGGTGGGTCGAGGGGTTTCAGTGGTCGAGGAAAAGGGTCGAAGGGAAAAGAGGGTTGACTTTTTTTTTTTCTTTTTTTTTATGGTGCGAATGGGAGGGTCCTTGACAATGAATAGCCTGGGAAGACAACGGTCATACACCCGCACTTCTATCAAGCCTTCACATATAAAATTCCCTCTCCGACACTCTATTCACAAATACGCTTAACGGGGGGTTGCTTCTCGAGTCAAAAGTCAACCCGCGTAACTTGTTTTTTAGGCCCCCGCCCGTCCGGTCGTTCTTTTTCTTTTGTCGTTCGAATAGGATTTGTTTTATTGCGTCCACGACTCTACATATGTGGAGGCGTGTATACAGACTTGTACAACCCTGTGCTAACGAGCTTCCCGCTTATGTTTCCGGAGGATTTATGGGATTATTTTGTAAAACGTTTCCCCTTTCCGCCTTATAACAATATAATATAAATTTTAAGCGAAATTACGAATAGTCTACTCTAGGCAATCATTGAAATGTCTCATCATTCATGTGACATATTGAAAATTTTTGAGCCACTTCGATTAATATTTAAAATAAAATTAGGTTCATTCTGTGTTCCATACATGTCATTCGCATCTACCCTTTCTTACAAATAGGCTCATTAAAAACTGAATAATTAAAACGTTTATTAAATAAGGGGGAGTTTGGGCAATAAATTACTATTAGACTTGGAGGATGTTAAATATGAGACATACTTTCCGTCAAATAAGTATAAAAGCCGAGGATTTGTTTCCGGATGTCTAATCCTTGATTTATGTCCGTGATGTTCCTCAGCTGTCCCTCAAATGAATTTTTTGCCATCATTTTTTCCTCCCTCCGTTTCTTATTTATTTCTTCGTATTACAAAAAACGTTTCCTCTCGTTTTCCTACCCGCTGTTCGGTTTTTATGGGTATTTTTTCGACATCATTTTTCTTACATTCACGGAATGTAAGGTCTTACATTCTTTTTTTCTTTTTTCTTCTCCTTCATATTTGGAGCTTGTGTTATTTTTAATGTTTTTACCGTAGGTTGTTGTGTGAAAGGGTTTTTAAAGTTTATTTTCAACGTTCTGAAAGAAAGGTTGATGTTTTACCCTCAACAGACGAGTCTTAAAAAAATTTTAGATCCCATAAAATTATCATAAATAAATCGGCCTCGTCTTGGTCAATATCTAAAGTCGAAATATTTACCCTTTGAAAGGGCTGGTAACCAACCGGGCCAAATATTTTCATCAACGACCCAAAATATATCTAACTGGGCCAACGACTTGACAACTATCGTGCACCACTCGAAAGCCATAGTTACTAATTCGGCCAAAAACTGGTGCCCAAGTCGGCCAAAATACCGTCGATTTTGTAGTAGGATAACAATAAAAAAAATCAAAATTAAAATTTACTTCATATTTTATTGATCCTACAGTTGTATCGTTTTTATATTCGGCTATCAACCCGAACCTCTGAATTGCACGCCACCAAGCTTGAGTTAAATGAAACCTGCATCCCACTTGTCAGGCACACGGCCATGCCTTTTTGTAAGGCATTTTTGACCAAAATTGCATTTTTAAGGCATTTTCGACCAAAATTGCCTTTCATGAAAAGCATTTTTCACAGTTTTTGCCTGAAAAACAACAGATTTATGGCATTTTTGACCAAAAATTGACTTTTTTTTAAAGGAATTTTTGACCAAAATTGCCTTTTTTTTAAGGCATTTTTCACCAAAATTACCTTTTTTTTAAGGCATTTTTGACCAAAATTGCATTTTTAAGGCATTTTTGACCAAAATTGCCTTTCATTAAAAGCATTTTTCAAAGTTTTTGTCTTAAAAACAACAGATTTATGTCATTTTTGACAAAAATTGACTTTTTTAAGGCATTTTTGACCAAAATTGCCTTTTTTAAGGCATTTTTGACCAAAATTGCATTTTTAAGGCATTTTTGACCAAAATTGCCTTTCATTAAAAGCATTGTTCACAGTTTTTGTCAGAAAAACAACAGATTTATGGAATTTTTAACCAAAAATTGACTTTTTTAAAGACATTGTTGACCAAAATTACCTTTTTTTAAGGCATTTTTGACCAAAATTACCTTTCATTAAAAGCATTTTTCACAGTTTTTGTCTGAAAAGATTTTTGACCAAAATTGCCTTTTTTAAGGAATTTTTGACCAAAATTGCCTTTTTTTTAAAGGCATTTTTGACCAAAATTGCCTTTTTTAAGGCATTTTTGACCAAAATTACCTTTTTTTAAGGCATTTTTGACCAAAATTGCATTTTTAAGGCATTTTCGACCATAATTGCCTTTCATTAAAAGCATTTTTCACAATTTTTGTCTGAAAAACAACAGATTTATGGCATTTTTGACCAAAAATTGACTTTTTTAAGGCATTTTTGACCAAAATTGCCTTTTTTAACTTATTAGCGAAGTATAGTTTAAAGTACGAAGGTGCAAACTGGAAAGTACCATCTAAAACATGGTTAGTTTGTTGCAGTAGTAAAAACGACCAATTCTCCTCGCATTTGTTGATAATCAAGTATTGGCCCAGTTGGATACAATTTTTAGTGTTCATTGGCCCAGTTAGATACTTATGATTTTGATACAATGGCCCAGTTAGTTACGTCCATCGGCGACATTTTTTACCAGGTAGAAAGGATTGGCCCTGTTGCAAAACTCCCTTTGAAAGTGTTTAATACATACAAATTCTTACTCTTTCAAATAGTGACGTTATATTAGCTTAAACTTTTTTCAGGTGGGAATAAAAAATTTTTTGTTCAAATTTAATTCACAGTTCATAAATAAAGATGTGATTAAATCTGCTAGAGAAGCACATTCGAGGTTTTAACTTATTTCAAGCACACTTTTTGCCATATCTCACCCTTCTGTACGATCCCCCTCCTTAAACATTTTAAAGGGTTGGGAAAAATTGCATTCAAGACCTAAATGGTTTTTAGTAGGGGGAGAAGAAATCAAGGCTTCTACAAATCTCAAAGTTTAATGATTAATGAGTTCAAAAATGCTCCTTTTTAATTACAAAAGTCATACCCTCTTCTCTTCCCATTCAATTACGAAATACTGCGTTTGGTTTTTTCTTTTTTTCACAGTTGTTATTTATTAAGTTGTCTTATTTGTTGAGTTATTGTGTTTGTTGAATTTGAAAAATACGTTTTGTAAACCGTTTACATTTATTTTATTGTGTTGGCTGCCAAGTTGGTAGGTACTATTTTTTCATTTAGGGCGCTTTGTAGTAATTTTCACACCGGCGGCTAATAAGACAAACGGGCGCTTCCTATAGGAAAAGAAATAAAAAGCAATTTTGATTGCGACCTTTCTGTCTTATTCTTCTTTTTTATATGAGGCGCTCCGGGTACGAAGGGCGAACTCGACATCGGACAAATTTTTTTTTTTTTTCATTTTCAGATTCTAGACCTTTTGAAGAATACACCCATGTAATTTTTATATTGAGTTTGCCCTTTTTTCCCCTTTAAAATACGTAAAAACCGATATGCGGCAAAGCTCTAACTGCGATATCCGAGCGGGTACGAAGGGCGAACTCCACATCCTAGTCCACTACCCCCACTCCTTTTCCGCGAGCCCTACTCCTCTTGGAACAGCTCACCGCCACGAAATAAAATATATTATACATTTTGTGAATTAATAATCGTAAAAAATATTCGAAAATTTTTAAAAAACCCTTTCCTCTATGATTCTATAAAATCTAAAATCTCGCCACGAAAATTCCAGAGAGTGACTTTTCTGTCGAGTTCGCCCTTAACAGAAAACTTTAAAATGCGAATATCTCGAAACTACGTTTTGTCGAGTTCGCCCTTCGTACCCGGAGCGCCTCATATTAACAAGTTATCCTGGAATGGTCGAAGGCGTTGCCAATAGTTCAGAGTATAATAAGTAATAACTTATCTCTAAAAAGTTTAAGCATTTAAATATTTATTTTTATAAAAGAATAATAAAATATAAAAGACGAAGAAAAGAGTTTAATCTGGAAGAGTGATAAATCTTCGGGGTTAAACCACCTTTTATATGCTCGCTGGAGTAAAATATAATAATTTGAGGATAATCCCATCGTGGATGTATTGTCAATTTATCGCTTCGCTGTGTTTCTGATCCCCGTGGCCTTTCAGCGTCTGAGCATCGGGGTCGACGAAGGTCCCTTTTAACTTGCGTGCGGGCAATTTTAGAGCGGGCGACGGTTGAGTGAGGGCCCAAATTAAAGGATTAGACTGGGACGTGTAATCGGTCAGCCAATTCGAGATTTTCATTTGGCTCATCCTCGCCGGCCATTGAGTTTTTTCCTAATGAAAAACGGTGAGAAAGGAATAAAGCTAACCAATAAAAACTTACCAAGACGTGTTTATAACCTAACTATTGATTAGATCTTCAATTGAGGCGCTCCGAATACGAAGGGCGAACTCGACAAAACGTAGTTTCGAGATATTCGCATTTTAAAGTTTTCTGTTAAGGGCGAACTCAACAGAAAAGTCATACCCTGGAATGGGAAAAGGAGTGGGGGTTGTGGACTAGGATGTGGAGTTCGCCCTTCGTACCCGCTCGGATATCGCAGTTAGAGCTTTGCCGCATATCGGTTTTTACGTATTTTAAAGGGGAAAAAAGGGGAAACTCAATATAAAAATTACATGGGTGTATTCTTCAAAAGGTCTAGAATCTGAAAATGAAAAAAAAAAATTTGTCCGATGTCGAGTTCGCCCTTCGTATTCGGAGCGCCTCAATTCCGTTTCATGGAAAACTACCAACATTGGAAATTTCGAAATCCGAAGCTTTGACATTTCAATGAATAATTTTTCCTAGAATTTTAGCGGGACGAAAATTGCTTATCCCACGAAACGCACACAATAGGCCCCCTGGAAAAATATTTATTAGTTGACATAGAATTACGGATTTCAATATATTTAATTAAATTAGGAATTTCATCCAATGTTACTTTTAATAAACAAAACATTTTGTACCACTCTTTATTATTTTTTATAATAGGAACTCTTGAAATGTTTTCTTCAAAAGACTTTTTATTATTATTTATTTTTTAATTTGAGATGAGTAGGTAATTTGAAGATGAGGAAATTTTTCGTTAAAACCACTCAAATTACTTATCTAAATGAATAAAAACTGTTTCAAAAGCGAAAGAGAAAAGTGAGGGCGGAAGTTGGCTGTTTAGAAGAGACGACGCGACGCAACAAGTGGTAACTTTCAAGCCTAAATGACAACATCGCGTTGAACTCGAGTTTTCATTGGTTTCAAAAGTTCTGCACATCCGTCCATACTAGAAAGATTTCATTACTTTATTCCCCATTATCCATCGATTTCTTAAAAATTAAACTTTTGAGTATTTGTTTTTTTCCTAGAAGGTACCTTTTAAAAAACTATTTGTCGGATTTGGATTTGGACTTGTAGTCAAGTTACGTTCGCTGTTTTAATTTAAAGGACCAAGGGGCGGGCAGAGGTTGTTTAGTTCGGATAACGCTATCCGAATGATGTACGTATACGTATTTAACATGCAAAGCGAGTGGCCCCTGAGTCAAGCAGCTAATTCAGATGTCACTCTAATGAACTGTTGTTTCAACCGATTCTCCAAAACTGTTATTCTAACGCTTAAAAATATTATAGGTGATATCTTTTTCATTCAAAGATTATATTGACTGTGGAAGTTTGTAATATGGGGTAAAAGGTAGTGGAGCACATTCTGGAATCTGTTGGAATTAGAGGAGTGTCGCTAGCTGTCGGTGAAGAGAGAAATCATTTATCAATCAATGGCCTAATAAGGAGAAGCTATTAGGGGAGTTAACGGTTATCTAGGCTCAGTGGAACCATTTATCTTTCTTCCCGTCAACCGCCTCCACCCCCTGCCCTCTCCAAAAACACCCTCACCATCCGTACACTGCCCTTCCATCAAAACCGTACACTCATATTTACATCTCCCTCTTTATCCTAATTAATCATACTCCATCAAGTGGTAATGGTCGGTTCCATAGGCTACTCATAATTGTAATCATGTTATAAATGATATTAATTTATCTTTTCGAAATCCCGAGTATTTAGGGCTTAAAAGCATAAGCAAAAATATGATCTTCTTTTCTGCTGCTGCTACTACTATTAAAAATTGTTTTCAGTTTTCCCCCTTTTAGCATCGGTTGTTATGAGGGAGGGCCCAAGTGGGGGCTCTCTCCAAATTGCCTCTTAAGAGCCTGCTCTGAAACTTCAGGACAAATAAGGTCACCTAAGATGTTCAAGCGTCACCAAACTTCTTCCAAAAACTTCACACCATCAATTATGTACTATGTTTCATCACTTAGAACAGTAACTAAGATTTAACTTAACATTTGAATCCGTTAGTATGAGGAATATTTTAGGATGCTCAAACGTCGTAGATAATTAATGAATTCTGTCTAGGCAACATTTACGATTTCCAACCAAAAATTAGGCCAAGGTATCATTTTCATTTTACCAAGAATTGAACGTTTGTTGACCTGAACAGTTTAAAAGCAGGCTCTTAAGAGACAGCAAAGAAATTTGGTGCGAGCCCTCACTGGCGCCCATCTCTTTCTCCCTCATAACTACCGGTAGGTACCGTCAAAAGGGGGAATACTGAAAAAAAATTTTAACTTCTTTAAAGAAGTTAATGTGATACCCTCCACGTCGGGTTTTTGGGGAAAGGTCTTCCAGACCCCGGAGGGTCAAATCGAGTATTGATCTTTTCCGATCTCAACTTTGTGGCTCCGGCCGGCCGAAGCATTTTCCGGAACACTTTACGGCCACAGTTTTGAACCGATTTTCACCAAATCACACAATCTTCCTTAGTCGGAGAGCAAGAATGTAACGAGGGAGATTTTTGAGTTTCGAAAAAATGGCGGCGATATGCTCGTTTGAAATTTTAAAAACTGCGCTGCGGCCGAACCGTTGGTTACCAAAGGCTATAGCGGGATAAGGGGGGCAAAATGGCCCTTACTCCGATTTGGCCGAAAAAATTCTAAAAAATGCCTCTTTATGTGAATAAGAACTGACATAAATTTCAGATCAAAAAACCGAACGGTTTTCGAGAAAAACGGGTTTATACTTTTATAGAAAAACCTCAATATCTCGAAAACTAATGATCCCACAGAGCCCAGTTTTTTTGTAAACTATTTAGCATCTAAAGACGCATCTTTGAGAATTTTTTGAAATTTTTCCAAAACTTTTAAGTGTGAAAAATTAATTTTTATAACTTTTAAGGTGTCAAAAAAAGTGGTTCCCCCAGGGGGGGCGACACCAAAATAATACAGATTTTAGAGGGACCTAAAATGTACCTCTCATAATTTTTTCAGATTTTTAGAGGTGGTACTTTAGTATTTTATAACGTTTTTTCCGAATTTTAAGGAGTTTTTCGCAATAAAAAAGTGGTTCCCTCAGAGGAGGCGACACCAAATTAATACAGGTTTTAGAGGGACCTAAAATGTACCTCTCATAATTTTTTCAGATTTTTTGAGGTGGTACTTCAGTATTTTATAACGTTTTTTCTGAATTTTAAGGAGTTTTTCGCAATAAAAAAGTGAGCGGTGAAGTTAAAAATTAATTTTACTTCATATAAATTTTAAAAAAAATGGAAGGACGAATTTGAGAAGTTCGATATTCTGATGTCCTGACTACATCTGGAGACATCTAATATAATTACTGTCAAGCGCTAAAAAAAAATTATATGTTTCAAAAAAAAAAATAATAATAATAATAATTTACTAATAATTCAGTCTTCATTGCTATCCTCATTAATTACGATGTTGTAAAAAAACTTCCCCCTCCCTTATACTTCCCCCTCCTTTATACTTTCCCTCCCTTATACATCCCACTTCGTTATACTTTCGTTCCTTTTACTTCCCCCTCCGTTACACTTCCCCTGACTTATACTTCCCCTCCCATATACTTCCCCCTCCTATATTGTTACTTCTCTTTAAGGAAGTTTTCGTTGGAAGCTCTTCATTTTTAGTAGTGTTAGCAGCAGTAGAAAAGAAGACCATATTTTTGCTTATGCTTTTAAGCCCTAAATACTCGGGATTTCGAAAAGATAAATTAATTCCATTTGTAACATGATAGTAATAAACTGTTTCAATCAATTTTTTTCCCTGATACCCTTATTTGGAAGTACATCTCGCAAGGAATGAAAATGAAAATGTTTGTAGCAGATAAATAAATAGTGGGATGTGGAGAAGGAGTAAATTTGTGGTATTGAAACCTTTGAAGAATGATTGGGAAGTTAAGAACCCTGAAAATATTCTCTTCTCGATACGTGCGATAGGTGAGGGGAGAGTTGATTCGGGTAAGCGTACCCAGAGGGGTCTCTACATACACGTTATCTTGAATCTTTTCTAGGTTCTGTTAAGGTTTAGGGGATGGGGTGGGATGGGGTCGGTGGCGAAGGGATTAGCATCTCCCTCCGTTTCGGTTCCCGCATTCCCACAACAACTGACTTTATGGGAGCTTCCCAGGTGCCTCGCCGGAGCTCAAGGACCCACTATCTCACGTCCGGGCAATAATTGCCCCCTTCCCTTAGGTAAGACCCCTTCCCCTTCTCCCACGCCCCTATTTGACGCCAAAACCACGCAAACCTTTCACGACCGTGTTTATGACTCCCGAATCCTCCACGTATTGTCCGAACAATGAACAATGGAACCGAAATCGGGAAAACTGGTCCTAAATTCGGAAAAGGGTTAAACCAATCTCATTAAGCGAGACTTTCTCCGCTTACCTCAAGGCAATAAAGACGTTAAATTGAGATTAGAGGAAATCCTCGTTCTATTTTGTTGATTACCAGAAACGCTCAAAGCTTTTTACATTTTATGAAAAAGAAAATTGTTTACATACATTGTGTACTTACATGCTCCGCTTGTAATGACCTCCAGGATGGTTATAAAAAATCATGTTAAGTAAATACTCACGAAAACCTTCATAAATGGATCATAAAACGGCACTTTGGTTCACCACCCAAAAAGTGAGATTGGCGGCAACAAGGTGACATGCGCACTAAAATGCACTGGGTGATAGTTGAGACAAAATTTAATTTTATTTATGAATTGGAGCCCATTTACAAATTTACGGATGGATTAAGTCTTTCATGTTTTTATTAATTTGATTTCCTTCTTTCTCTACTTTTTTATTTAAACAACCCGTCCGTCAAATCCGATTAGCAATCAATTACAATATAAAATGAGTGAGTCCATGTTGTTAAAAAAACGCTAATTCCCACTAATGAATTATTTAAGGGTCTTCATTCTTGTAAATATTTAAGATCTTAAGATATTTTCAAAAGGCGTAATCTATCGCAATTATTATTAACTTAAAAATATATAAATTGTTTTATAAGTACCTACTCATAATTTTGTTATTCTCAAAGTTCTAAACTCTCTTTGTTGTTTCAAAGCTCCCGGCGACATGTAGCCTCTAAAATAACTTAGATAATGGAAATCTTTTAGTATTATTAAAAGCCGTTGTTTGTCTTTTCTGAGAAAAGAGTTTGACAACGTTTTAACTGCGATAACAAAAACCAAAGACTTCAAGGAATTCCCTTATCTTTCATTAAACATTCTTTTGATCACCGTTATTATTATAATAAAAACTCATTATACAAAATTACCTAATTTATCATAATACTAGCTCACACGAATTTATTTTTTAAATTATATTTCGAGCGTGTTTCGAGTTCGATGTTAAAGTAATTTATTAAAAGCTGATTCGAGTATAAATGCTGGATGAATGCGAAGCACGTAGACTACACTCAACTATAGAATACAATGATTTGGCTATTTGCTACACAGGACAGAGCCGAAGCATCCATCATACTCTGAAAAAACCAGCCAAACTCTGCTTAAAAACACTCCGAAAGTAATGTCTTATTTTATCTTTTTTTTTCCCTCAGCCATATTTAAAATTTAAAATGCTAAAAACCTTGATGACGCGTGATTACCTCATTAACTTAAAAGATTAAAATGATGTCCAATATTCAAATGACCACTTTCTCCAAGTCTTAACAAGCAAATTATAAGGTTTCAGTATAATTTCGGGCTAAACATTTTTTACCACCAAAAGCAACTCCATGTATCTTTTAAAATACATTATCACGAAAATCCTGACCTCAATATGCATAATACAAAAAAACACTGTTTAACTTTTTATCCAGTTTTAATGGATTCCTCGAAAACGTTGGCGTTATAATATTGATTCGAACGGGTTGTAATGATGAACTTTGAACGCTGAACTCTTCATTTGTGTTATAAGAAAGAAAGCGAAGGATAATTGAGGCGCTCCGGGTACGAAGGGCGAAGTCGACAAAACGTAGTTTCGAGATATTCGCATTTTAAAGTTTTCTGTTAAGGGCGAACTCGACAGAAAAGTCACTCTCTGGAATTTTCGTGGCGAGATTTTAGATTTTATAGAATCATAGAGGAAAGGGTTTTTTTAAAAATTTTCGAATATTTTTTACTATTATTAATTCACAAAATGTATAATATATTTTTATTTCGTGGCGGTGAGCTGTTCCAAGAGGAGTAGGGCTCGCGGAAAAGGAGTGGGGGTAGTAGACTAGGATACGAGTTCGCCCTTCGTACCCGCTCGGATATCGCAGTTAGAGCTTTGCCGCATATCGGTTTTTACGTATTTTAAAAGGGAAAAAAGGGCAAACTCAATATAAAAATTACATGGGTGTATTCTTCAAAAGGTCTAGAATCTGAAAATGAAAAAAAAAAATTTGTCCGATGTTGAGTTCGCCCTTCGTACCCGGAGCGCCTCAATTTCACAAAATCTACATGTTTATCTTCTTTTTTCAACTTGTATAAAATAAAAAATAATTTTTTTTATCGAAAAAACATTACTTATATTAGTTTCAAATGGGCTTAATATGCCATAAAACGATGTTTAAAAAGATTTATTAAGTACATCATAAATATAATCATGAAAATAACAAAGGAGTCCGATCTTACCCTACTTTTACCTGGGTTAGAAAAAAAAAAAAGCTTTTGTAAGATTTTTCGCAGCGAAGGCTGCATGATGCTATAAAGCTTGTCTGAACTGTCTTAACGGCTTAGTCTATCCGCGTATACTTTCCAATCCGGAGAGTTCTGTTATTTTTTTCTTTTTTACATCAAAGGAAGTTCATACGAGCGGGTGTTTTTAGCTTTTATGAACATCCACGCTTTCTATGAAACAAAGGAGTCGTCCTTATCTACAGTTTTTTTTCTCCTCCTTTTCTTTCTGCTTATTATCTTTGGCGCAGCAAGCAAAAAAGAAAAAAATTGTACGTGACAAGTAGGTACCTTAAGGTATAAAATCTTGGCCTACGCGAAAAATTATAAGATTGGATTTTTTTTTGGATGAAAAAATTCCATAGAGAAGGATAAAAGAGGTACATATAACAAAAATATACTAAGGACGTGTGTAGTCTTCCAATCGTGGGCCCTTTGGGAGCCCGAAAGCTTGTCCTCCAAGGCGTACCTTCGACATCTACTTACCCCTTTAGGGGATATACATAACATTCATATGTCAAGAACAAACTTAAATTTTTTTTAAACATTTTTATGATTAAACTCTTTTTAATAAAAACAAATTTTTTTTAGCCATTTGCTTAAAATTAAAGTTATTTATTGCATTGGGACTACTCCAAGTTCCATCAAGAGCTTAATAGAAAACAATCAACACTGGTGGGCGAAGTGGTCCACCTTAGCGTCATAAAACTTGCTTGACTATTGAAGGTATTCAGTAACCCGAAAATCACCGTTTAAAGTACTGGTTTGAAGATCTTTCAACGAAAACTTTCTTAAAGAAAAGTATCTATATAGGAGGGGGAAGTATAACGGAGTAGGAAGTATATGGGAGGGGGAAGTATAACGGAGTAGGAAGTATATGGGAGGGGGAAGTATAACGGAGTAGGAAGTATATGGGAGGGGAAGTATAACGGAGGGGGAAGTATAACGAACGGGGAAGTATAACAGAGGGGGAAGTATAAGGAAGGGGGAAGTATAACAGAGGGGGAAGTATAATGGAGGGGGAAGTATAAGTGAACGAAAGTATAAAGGAAGGGGATGTATAAGGGAGGGAAAGTATAAAGGAGAATTTTCCAAGTTTGTTTTTTTGAAAAATTTTCTAAATTTTTTTTCGAAAAATTTTCTAAGTTTTTTTTGTCCAAAAAAAAAATTTTTTTTTCATAAAATTTTCCGGGTTTCCCCTTTTTTTTTTTTGAAAAATTTTCTAAGTTTTTTTTGTTAAAAAAATTTTGTTTCGAATAATTTTCCGGGTTTTCTTTCTTTTTTCTTTTTTTTTTTGAAAAATTTTTAAGTTCTTTTTTTCGAAAAATTATTTAAGTGTCAAGGTAGAAATAATGGGCTCTTTGGCCTAGGGATGTGCCTCTCGTAAAGGGTAGAAGTACGAAATTTCTCCCTACTAAAAAAAAAAAAAATTAATAAATTAAAAAGTCGCAATTTTTTTACACTAAAAATTCTTAAAAAATATAAGGAGTAATTGGTGAAAATATGGTGAAAATCGGATTTACGGTTCGGCAGCAGCGAATTTTTTAAAATTTCAAACAGACATATCTCCGCCATTTTTTCGAAATTCAAAAATCGCCCTCGTTACATTCTTCTTCACCGGCTAAAAAATTTTGGTGAAAATTTGGTGAAAATCGGATGAAAACTGTGGCCGTAAAGTGTTCCGGAAAAAAAATGCTACGGACGGCCGGCACCACAGACAAAGTTGAGATCGGTAAAGATCAATATTCGATTTTACCCTCCGGGGTCTGGAAGACCCTTCCCCAAAAACCCGACGTCGAGGGTATCGCAATAACTTCTTTAAGGAAGTTAAAAACGACGAAAAACAGAGGAAGTTAAAGGAAACTATTTTTCTTAATTATACTTATTGGTGAACAATTAATTTTTTATTAATTTAGCAATAAGTAGACTAAACTGTAACCCATAAACAAATTAGAGTACACATCCGCTGGGAGGCTAGGTTTTTGAACAGTTTGCTGTTCTATACTATGTATAAGCTATTGTAAAATTAATGTTTGGTCTACATGTGCACATATGTTCTGTTTTAATAAAATAATAAACAGGAAAATAAACTTCCTGGATTTGCAATATAGAGACTTCAAACAACTGTTTAGGAATTACAATAAATAGATTTGTTAAGGCGTGAATTCACGGTTCGGGGAAATTTTCAAAAGAATTGATCAATTCGCGTCACGTTTGAAGAGCATCGTGCGGATGAATTCGGGGCCCTCTTTTAGTCGGACGATTCTCGACTGTTCTAAAAGCTATTCTGACGACTCTTGAAGTTATTTTATGAAGACCATTTTTCATCGAGATGGTCTTGGTCGACTTTCAGGGATTCGGTAAAAGGGGTTCGAGACGGTTACCATCTTTATGCGATGTAGTCGAGGCGGGAGGCCGGGAGGAAGGATAAACGAAGACGGCGGTCACAATCCTCGTACACCTTTATTATACGCCAAACGCCATCATGAATGCGCACTTACTTGTAAATGTCGCCTTTTCCCTCCTATTCTCTCAGTCTTCCTTCCACTTCCACCAGACGTTTCCTCGCTTCGACTGTATAATTTTTTCACAAGTTCCCTACCCGGAAAACTTTTATTTTTATTCCAAGATTTACATACATAGACCGAGTTAAGAACGTCGTAAACAAATCTACTGACCCTAACTTTAAACGTTTTTCACTTTTTGCCAAGCCAATTTCAACTGTTACTATGTGCATTCTGCTTGCCACGGCCAAAACTTTTTTTTTCCACCTCAAAAAATAGTGGTGAAGTTTTCATCGAGGTGAGCTCCACCCTCCTCTTTTGTGATTACAGCTTACATCATTAATAAATTTGCAACCTCTCTAATCCGACCCTCCGTAAACCGACGGTCTCCGTAATCCGATTTCGTCATCCATCATTCTTTTCGCAATCCACCTACTTCTTGTAATCAGGCCTCCCAAAAATATGCCCAGACATTTAATTTGCTTAATTTTTTTAAAGACTTGAGGTTTTTTTCAGCAAAACTTCGTCCCTCTTTGTAATCCGCCATACCTTACTTCATATAAAACGATCAAAAAATTAATAATGTTATTTTACATTATTTGAATGTTTAGGAGCCTTTCCTTTAATCCGACTTTTTAATGTGGTCTTGAGGAGGTCGGATTATACAGGTTGTGTTGTAGTCCTTTATTTGAGACTTCATTAATTTCACAATGCGCAATAGTAGTCGATCTTAATTAATAATCAACCCAGTATTATGTCATCAGACAATGCTTGAGGATGTAGAAGCGGATATGCAGGTGAAAAGCAAGTTCATTAAAATATTGTAAAACTTTGAATAATAATTATGAAGGCGTGAATATCGTCCAATAAATAATGAACTTTACATAATCCTTTTTTAATTTTTTATTGATAAATAACAAAATTTGGATCAAACAAAAATATGAAAACATCAATATGAAAGGCAGTACAATATCAAATTCCTCATCGCCTAAGCATAATTATTATTGGATGAGAAATGCGTTTAATAACGTGCCTAGCAGAGTTGGGCATTATTTTTATTCGTAAATACGAATACGATTCTATTTTTACGACTGCTATTTGCGAATACAAATACAAATTTATTTGTATTCGCACTTTTGAATAAATATACATTTGTATTTACAAAATCACAGCAGAGAAATAAGAATATATTTGTATTTGTTAGTTCGAATAAGTATGACGGGAAGGGGCAGGGAAGGATGTAGATGCAAGCCGGAAAACTACGAAATCTCGCCTTCTTCCGACGTTGGGCCGAGGAATAAAACACTTCTTCACTTTACTCACAGTCTTTTATTCAGAACAGGAACCACATTTAAAATAAACACCAATTACATAGTTTTAGAGAAAAGAGGGCCAGGAACTTCCTCTGCTGGCACTTCTCAAATTCCAGCCCTCTTTCGGCCATTCACGTGCCTTCACCGAGAGAACGGGACAGACTACCCTCAGTCACCGGTCTCTACCGGAAGAGTGTCTTCATCCCCTCTCGCATAGGGCGGCTGTACCCTTTTCTACACTCAGCGAAAAGAGCAAGTCTACGCACAGCAAAAGGATGCACCTGATGAAGACACTTACAGTGTTACCCTCTTCTCCCTTAAACCAAAAAAATATTCCAATCCCCGACAAGTATATTTTTGTATTCGCAGGCAAAAAATAAAAATAAATTCGTATTCGCAGGAAAAAATACAAATAAATTCGTATTCGAAGGAAAAAAATACAAATGAATTCGTATTCGTAGGAAAAAATACAAATAACTCCGTATTTACACAAAAAAAAAACGAATATATTCATATTTACAGCAAAAAATACGCATATATTCGTATTCAGGATAAAAATATAAATACATCCGTATTTACTGAAAAAAAAAAATACGATTACAATTTTTTTACGTGTAAATACGAATACATTCGTATTTTTTATCCGTGTAAATACGAATATTTCGTATTTTTTTCGTGTAAATACGAATATATACGTATTTTTTTTTTCGTGTACCTAAATACGAATATTTTCGTATTTTTTTCGTGTAAATACGAATATATACGTATTTTTTTCGTGTAAATTTGAATATATTCGTATTTTTTGTCTGTAAATACGAATATATTCGTATTTTTTTCGTGTAAATACGAATTTATTCGTATTCTTTTCCTGCGAATACGAATTTATTTATTTTTTGCCTGCGAATACGAATTTATTTATTTATTTATTTTTGCCTGCGAATACGAATTTATTTATTTATTTATTTATTTATTTTGCCTGCGAATAGGAATTGATTTATTTATTTATTTATTTATTTATTTATTTATTCTTGCCTGCGAATACGAATATATTCGTATTTTTTGTCTGTAAATACGAATATATTCGTATTTTTTTCGTGTAAATTAGAATATTTTCGTATTTTTTTCGTGTAAATTAGAATATATTCCTATTTTTTGTCTGTAAATACGAATATATTCGTATTTTTTGTCTGTAAATACGAATATATTCGTATTTTTTTTCGTGTAAATACGAATTTATTTGTATTCTTTTCCTGCGAATACGAATTTATTTATTTATTTTCGCCTGCGAATACGAATTTATTTATATTTTTTGCCTGGGAATACGAATATAACCGGATTCGAACTATTGAATATAAATATATTCTTATTTCTCTGCTGTGATTTAGTAAATACAAATGTATTTTTATTCAAAAGTGCGAATACAAATAAATTTGTATTTGTATTCGCAAATAGCAGTCGTAAAAATATAATAGTATTCTTATTTATGAATAAAAATAATGCCCAACTCTGGTGCCTAGGAAGCGAAGGAAAATATAGTCGAACAAATAAAAATTTTTTCCGTAGGACGAAAACCTTAGAGTGAGGTAAACGGTTCATAAAAGTAAAGACGAAGAAAACAATGACAAAATATTAAGAAGGATGTTCTCGGAAAATCCTTCAATGACCTTTTGTATTCTATTCTTCTTGCTGCGCTTGAAAATCGAGATTCCCATCAATGTTCAAGATACGTGCTTACCTCACTCATATGTTCCAACCTTCAATCCCTAAATCTGAATTATTATTTTCTTATGTTAACAATAATTCTTTAAAATCGAATCTAAAATAATGTCAATTTATGTTCGCTTTTATTACATTAGATCTGATACAAAAATCGTCTAGCAATCAACAGAAGGGTATAGAAAAAGGGGGAAAAAAGTCGAAGGGAGTAAAATGGGGCGAATGGAGTCCCAATGAAAAGCTACACTCGTGTAGTTATTGGTTAGAGGAAGTTAAACCAGTTTCCAATTGACATGAAAACCAATATCTAACCATACTCCATTCCAACCCACTTCTTGGTAATCTAACGTTATTTTCAATTTTTTTTTTTAAATAAGAGAATATACAATGGAATCAATCGGAGTAATTTTAGAGAAGCCATAACGTACTATCCAGCATAAAAATGAACGGTATTTTAACAATGCTATTCCAATTGTATTGTTCATATTGTAATAGTTTAAAAAATATCCAGAAGATAATTTTTATCGTAATACTGGTTGTTACTATTCGGAATGTAAAGATCGTGGAGACTGGTGGGGGATGAAAATAGGCAATTGAAATGGAAAAGCGACAGTGCTTTGGGGGCATTTTCAACTTCGGCGGGAGGTTGAATCGGAGAAGTCGCCGACGTTGACAAATCCCTTCAACGTTCAGGCCCTTCAAACAACTCCCCAGAACCGGTTGACGGTCCACGTTCCTACGCCCTCCCGCTTTTCACTCACCCCCTTCCCTCAACGTTTCCGACTCCGCCTCAACAACAATCGCATTCCTCTTCAAAGCCGAAAGCGAGTTAAGACGAACGTGACCTTCTATTTTACCTTGACTGAATCCAACCTGTTGTTTTCTCCTGTTTTATCTAAAAAGTTATTGTGATATGTATTCTCTTGAAAACGTCGAGAACTTTTTTTTTCGAAATTCACAAAATTTTGGAGAGCTATCTGGCTGTAATTTTGCTAAATGCGCTCGGGAATTAATTATTTTATCAAGGTAGAAAAAAATATTTTTTTTCCAATTAAAAGTTACAGAGGGAGAAAGAATGAAAAAAACGGATATTCCACGACCGGTTTCGGCGTAATACGCCTCATCAGGTGGACTATTTCCTGGGGGGTGGGGGCGTGGGGGGTGCCGAATAAACGGATAGTTTGTCCACCTTCCCGCAGGGTCCATAATACCGTCTAATGAAAATCAAATAAAAGTGTAGGAGAATGAAAAATAAGGAAATAGTCCACCTGATGAGGCGTATTACGCCGAAACCGGTCGTGGAATATCGGTTTTTTTTTTTCATTCTTTCTCTTTCTACAAACTTTTAATTGCAACAAATATACGTTCCCCATTTGCGTGATTACGCATGATCCAAAACCCAAGTAGTAAAAAAATATTTTTTTTAATTTCTCACTATGCGCGGGTGAACAGGCAAACTTTATCCTTCGCGTTCCGCCCCACCAAGCGAAACCTGACCGTAAAGTGTTCCTGAAAAAAAAACTACGGACGGCTGGCACCACAGACAGCCTCGGTGATGATAACCAATAAATTTTCCTTTAACGAGTCAGAATACCCTCTCCAAAAAACCGGCCATTGAGAAAACTAATAATACGTTTTTTTTTTCAATAAAGAACTCAGCTTGTCAGATGATAATCGAAGTGGCGATGAGCACTTGTCATACGCGAAGGGATTCGTCACCCCTCCTACTGGAAGACTTTCTCAATATATGACGGAGCGATGTCATTTCAATTCCGGGATTGCGAAGGAAAGTTTGCGGAATAAACTCTAAAAGTCCCCTTTCACCCCTCATTTTGAGAACCCTTCCCGCTTCACCCACGCCATCTCGTCTCTTTCGCCATTCCTCTTTTTACCACCGTGCAGAGGTCCCTTCGCTACCCTTTTACCGTCCCAAGTGTCCCGTCCATTACAACAGATTTAGCAATTGATTAACTTCTTTTAAAAGCTCCCCTTCTTTAAGAGTTGACATTAAATGGCTTTTATGTTATTTCTTACTCCTTAATCCTTCATCGTTTTTTCGTTTTCTTTTCATCTACGTTTAATCACTAAATGGGTCAACTCTGGAAGTGTCTTCAGTCACGTTTCAACAATGAGCTTTTCGGAGCCTACCGAAGAAACCAACAGCGCTTTTTTCATCGCGCCACAGAAATTTTTTAAAAAGACCCATCTTCTGAACTAATAAATGAGGCGCTCCGAATACGAAGGGCGAACTCGACAAAACGTAGTTTCGAGATATTCGCATTTTAAAGTTTTCTGTTAAGGGCGAACTCGACAGAAAAGTCACTCTCTGGAATTTTCGTGGCGAGATTTTAGAATCATCATAGAATCATAGAGAAAAGGGTTTTTTAAAAATCACCAAATCTCGAAAAGAAAAAAAAATTAAATAAAAAAGGTTGAGAGTAGAGCTTTGCCGCATATCGGTTTTTACGTATTTTAAAGGGGAAAAAAGGGGAAACTCAATATGAAAATTACATGGGTGTATTCTTCAAAAGGTCTAGAATCTGAAAATGAAAAAAAAAAAAAATTTGTCCGATGTCGAGTTCGCCCTTCGTATTCGGAGCGCCTCAAATGTACCTTAAGAGTAGCTAATTTTTTCTTTTTGTTTTTTCCATTGTTTAATAAATTGGTTTTTATTATTTGACTTAGTAATAGCCTTCTGAATAAAGGTTTTAAGACACATAATACGTTCTAAGCGATGAAGAACATCCTTGCGAATCTAATTTGAAAAATTCTCTTTTAAATTTATCTTAAGCATTATGCTCTTAATTATTAATTAAACTTGGTTCATTTTCATTAATTTTAATCTTGTTCGTCCTACCTTGAGCTCTCTCCTCTCCATCAACTCCTCCCTTCCCTTCACCCTTTTCTATCTCATCTAGTCTAATTTGTAAGAACAAGGAGCTGAGAAGATGAGAAAATCTGGGGAAGGGGCTGTCTGCTTCCAGTGAAAGAAAAGCGGGTTTCTTCCTGTTTCTTACCTTATTAACAATGATTTAACAAAAAGGTTAATAAATAAAGAATAAAAAAGTGCATTAGCTAGAGGTGTGTTTCGGAAATTGCTGTAGCAACATTTTCAAGATTTCAAAATGAAAATTTAAGGAACAAATGAGGCGCTCCGAATACGAAGGGCGAACTCGACATCGGACAAATTTTTTTTTTTTTTCATCTTCAGATTCTAGATCTTTTGAAGAATACACCCATGTAATTTTATATTGAGTTTCCCCTTTTTTCCCCTTTAAAATACGTAAAAACCGATATGCGGCAAAGCTCTACTCTCAACCTTTTTATTTAATTTTTTTTTCTTTTCGAGATTTGGTGATTTTTAAAAAACCCTTTTCTCTATGATTCTATGATGATTCTACGATGATTCTAAAATCTCGCCACGAAAATTCCAGAGAGTGACTTTTCTGTCGAGTTCGCCCTAACAGAAAACTTTAAAATGCGAATATCTCGAAACTACGTTTTGTCGAGTTCGCCCTTCGTATTCGGAGCGCCTCAAATGAAATTGTGGTGGCGGAAGACCGGCACCACAGGCGAACCGACGATCAATCTTTTTGACCGCAGGGATCTGGTAGTCCGAAAAATATCCCTTAAAAAAGTTTTGTGGGTACTTAATAAAATCATATACTTCTTGAACACTTATAAACATGAAACAAAAGCATGGAGTCCTTTAAAAGCGAAGAGTTTCCTGATAAAGGGGATCGCAAGAATTTTCAGAATGTGAAAAATCTTCCTTCACACTTTTAACCCCCGAACTTACTCGGGCTCAGTGACAGCGCTCACTTGATTTAGCAGCTTTTAGGTACGCACTTTATTCCTATTCTAGAGTATTCCCAAATATGTATTCAGAATAAAGTGGCCGTATAATAAATTACGACTTAAAAACGGTTCCTCTTTGACTCTCCCTCTCGAGGCGAGGATTACGCCCAGCACATACATAAATGACAGATATTTTTCGCCCGAAATTGTTCAAAGAATAACTTTATCATTAGGGATTTTAAGTAAAAGCGATGTTTCCTTCATTCATATTTATTTAAAATATTGGAAATCATAAAAAGTAATGGTTTAATTGAGGCGTTCCGGGTACGAAGGGCGAACTCAACAAAACGTAGTTTCGAGATATTCGCATTTTAAAGTTTTACGTTACGGGCGAACTCAACAGAAAAGTCATGCCATGGAATGGGAAATGGAGTGGGGGTTGTGGACTAGGATGTGGAGTTCGCCCTTCGTACCCGCTCGGATATCGCAGTTAGAGCTTTGTCGCATATCGGTTTTTACGTATTTAAACGGGAAAAAGGACGAACTCAACATAAAAATTATATGGGTGTATTCATCAAGAGGTCTAGAATCTGAAAATGAAAAAAAAAATTCGTCCAATGTTGAGTTCGCCCTTCGTATCCGGAGCGCCTCAATTTAACGATACTCCTGGATATTTCTATGGAGCAGTCAAATAAACGTAAAAGAAGTGAGAGGAGGAAAAAAAGAAGCCACCTCAGTAATGTTTAAATTGAAAACTCAATTAGCTGGCACTCCATCACTTCAACAAGTTTAATCATCTTCCTTCTTGGCGGAATAATCTCCCAAGTAATTTTTAAGCGTGCTTTCACACTCGTACTTTCCCTTCCGAGGATTTCAGAGTGTCCCATTAAAAAGGTGTTGGAGAAAAGTGCAAATGTTTCGGATTCTTCAAGTACTCAGCGTTCTTTTCGTTTCTCTTGAAAATAAGAATAACGTCAGGAAGCGTAGGTTGACAGTTCGCTTAATTAAGGCGTGTGTGGTGATATAATTAATACATGAGCTGTTCAAGCCTGTTCCCCAGCTGCTATTCAACCTCCCTTCTGCTATATTACATAAACCCGACGTTCCCACTAAATCTCCTCTAACTGCCTCGCAATATTCCCCTGCCCAGGGGTACCCCCTGGCTCAATTTCACCATTAAATTAGTGCAAGGGTGCTTGGGGAGGGTGAGTGAGTGCGGGCCTCTTTTAAATTTCCGCCTCCGCTCGACACCGCAACGCCGAGTGGTTTATTATTAAAGTGAGAATCACTTCAACCTATCCACTAATTACGCCATATTTCATATTATGCTAATACCACTTAAAAGACGTCTCTACGCTTATCGGGAATTTTGTTACTTCCACAAAACTTTCTTACACCCAAAGAAAAACCATTAAAGGCCTTCCATCAATTATTAACCAATAACCTCTTCAAAATAATAAATAGACCACTAACGATTTTGGATTTAAAAACAAAAGATCTTCATACAGATTTCGGAATTTTCATTCCATTTATCTGTCACTAAAAAAAGGAGAATCCGTGAAAGGAACTAATTGACGCAACGATTTTTAAATCTTCATTTACATTTATCAAACCTTTGTTCAACCTTTCTCCATTGAGTATAATATCGGCTTTTCTCTATAGGTACCCAAAGTTCCATATCGTTTTACCAATATAACTGGTAACTTCTATCATCTATTTCCCTGAACGTTTCCTGATGTCGACCTCGAAAAAAAAATTGCTAATCTCGAGCTGGCCGCGAATTTTTTTATTTAAAAAAAATTGTCAGGGTGTCCAATTTTGAGAAGACAGTTAATAGAATGTTCTGGAATTTAACCTTCCAACTTTCACAAAACTTCGAACAATTTCCTTCCTCTTAAGTATCGGCTAATCTGATTAAACTTCTGCGCTGTTGATCTTAAAGAAAGAGATGAAAAAAAATCCTTACGACTCAAAAAAAAATTTTTCTTGACCTTTTCCCACGGAGTCTTTTATGTTCATTGAATTTACATATAAATCTTTTCTGTAAAATTTTTTTTTTTTCATGAATTCTCTATTTGATGGCGAGTTGCGTTTTAAAGTGCACGATGTCGCAGTTCAATTGATATTCGTTTGAGATGACTTCCTTAATAGCGTTTTTGAATCTCCCGTTCCTCTTATTTTTCCTCTTCTTCCTCCGTCCCATTTCTTTAAAAGGAAAACGTGACTCTTTCATCTTTTTAAGTTCAAAGCCATCTCTAGCCATGTTGGTCCATTCTTTGCCAAGTTGTCTTTATTCAATCGTTTCTCGTCTATTTATTTATTTTGTTTAAATTTTTTTTTTATTCATTTCAATGGTGAAAGACGTTATTTCTCAATATGAACCTACCTGTTTTCGTATTGTAATTTTAAAAAAGTACATATTTTGGAAAATGTTGCTCTGGTGAAGTTCATTTTGAAGATTTTTTTTTTATGAGCCCGTACAGTTCTTTATATTTCAAGATGTAAATAGTATATATGAGGCGCTCCGGGTACGAAGGGCGAACTCGACATCGGAAATTTTTTTGAACTTCCTTAAAGAAGTTATTGTGATACCCTCGACGTCAGTTTTTTTTTCATTTTCAGATTCTAGACCTCTTGGTGAATACACCCATATAATTTTTATGTTGAGTTCGCCATTTTTTCCCCTTTAAATACGTAAAAACCGAAACTTTAAAATTGTCGAGTTCGCCCTTCGTATCCGGAGCGCCTCATATGAATGAGTGTAAAATACCATTAGGCCTAAATTATTTCCTCAAGGAATAAAGCAAAATGAATTATCAATTGTTTTATTTCTTCTATTATTAATTAATGCTAATCTTGTTCGTTAGTTTAGGATAAGTTTTTGACCGAAATTTATAACTTATGCGGATCACCGATGTTTATTAAGCATGAATTATTTACATTTTGTGCATAAATAATCTCTCCGGGTCAGCCCGCTTTTATAGAGAGATAGTTTAAAAGCAGGAATTATTAACGGAATCTAAACGGAATAACCCAGTTCACGCTAAGGTAAAACTTTTTCGTTATCATCCGCAATCACATGGGGTGATTGCGGTTTGGTTTTGACGCCGAGAAATAGCGTAAATGCCAAGTCGTGTCTTCTTTTTTTAATGGAGGATTTTTTAACGAATGCATCATTTAGCTAGCTCACCTGACGAGGCTTTTTAAGCCGAAACGCGTCGTCAGATTTATCATGGTCATTTCTTCCAACTTAATTGGTCTTAATTTGAATATTAAACTCTTGCAGATTAGCAGTAAATACTCAAATAGAAGTAAAATAAAGCTTCCTTGACATTGGAATCTTTTTTCCTGTCCACAGACGATTTTTTAAAAAATTTTATTCTACGAATTTACACAAACGGCCAACATCTGGTCCTATTAGTAAATATGAGGCGCTCCGAATACGAAGGGCGAACTCGACAATTTTAAAGTTTCGGTTTTTACGTATTTAAAGGGGAAAAAATGGCGAACTCAACATAAAAATTATATACCAAGAGGTCTAGAATCTGAAAATGAAAAAAAACTGACGTCGAGGGTATCACAATAACTTCTTCAAGGAAGTTAAAAAATTTGTCCGATGTCGAGTTCGCCCTTCGTATTCGGAGCGCCTCATATTAAAAAAGACATTCCTATGAATCTACAGTGTAAAAAACATTTGAAGAGTAAAGGGGAAAAACCAGATAAATCGATTTTTTAAAAATGAGTTTACGTTGGAATATTATGCTTTGAGTGGTAGTGGATCCGAGGAGATAGCGAAAACAGGGAAAAACCGAGCCAAATACCTCAAATCATGGAATGAAGTTTCGGTACACAATGGAAATGCATGATAATCCTGGCAGAAAAAGTTTTTTTTTTTTTCTTTTTTCTTTCGAGAAAGGTTAGAAATACGAGCCACCTGGTTTTTCCCCTTCTTTTGGTAAAATGAGGCGCTCCGGGTACGAAGGGCGAACTCGACAAAACGTAGTTTCGAGATATTCGCATTTTAAAGTTTCGGTTTTTACGTATTTAAATGGGAAAAAAAGGCGAACTCAACATAAAAATTATATGGGTGTATTCACCAAGAGGTCTAGAATCTGAAAATGAAAAAAAACTGGAAGACCCTTCCCAAAAAACCCGACGTCGAGGGTATCACAATAACTTCTTTAAGGAAGTTAAAAAAATTTCTCCGATGTCGAGTTCGCCCTTCGTACCCGGAGCGCCTCAAATTAAAACTGTTGCTTTATTTGTTTCGCTACAAAGGCCGATAACTTTTTTTTCTATTTCTCAATCACTCTCTTCTTCACAAGTGGTATGTAAGCCTAGATTTAAAGGAAATTATTCAATATGGACTCAAAATTACTTCTCAAAAATCCTATTTATTGTAATGAAATTATTTAATAATTTATCGATATTTATTCAATTTTATTCTACCTGCATATTTAAAATATATTTTCATTTTATCATTGATGGTGTTTTTTTTAGATAGAAATTTTAGGGAAGTAAAAAAAAATCCTGAAATGAAATCCATAGGGGTTGAGCATCGGTCAAAAATAAAACGATATGATTGGAATCGACACCTGTCAAAATTGGGAAGGACAATCATGATTTTTTCCACTTTTTTCTCCCACAACCTTTTTTTACCCCCACACCACTGATTTAACGTTTGAAATCTTTTTTCATATAGGGCAATCTTATAGAAAAAAAAAAGCTTTGTGCGTGGCAAAATCATTGGACACCGTTTTAGGAGTAGGGTTCCATTTTTCCACAAAAGTGGCACACAATAAATTTAATTATATTGATTGGAGTGTTTTTGTTTTAGTGATAACGGAATTAGTGGAAGCAGTAGAAGGGAAAAACGTGGAATTACCTTGCAACGTAACACCTCCTGGTCACGACAAAGTTTACATGGTCTTCTGGTTCAGAGAAGACGCCGGTATACCTCTTTACAGGTAAGAAATTACTTTTACATCTTTCCCTCCCCTACCTCAAATGACTTTGCATCTTGCGTACATAATGAGTTCGCCCTGGAAGAAAAAGGATAACAAGAAGAACGCGGGGATGGGCTCGGAAAAAGGGGTTTGCGACTCTGCCTCGACCCGCTCTTCCAATTGGGTTGAAATTAAATTTCAAGCTCTTATTTTAAGACGTAAACCCCAAGAGGGGTTCTTTCTATGCTCATTAATTTTATTTTTCTATTAAAAAAAATTATTATGTAAAAATATTGTAAATGCAGAAAATTGAGCAAAAGTCGATTGCTGGGAGAAGAACACTTTTATGTCCGAAGCTTTTTTTATACGATGATTGTTATTATGAGCACACCTCCCCTTTTAAGAAGTAAGTGTCGTAGAAATGCGTAGATACGCAGGGTTTGAATATTTTGTTAGCATTTGGTTAATGCGCGTTCGGATTAAGGCGAGATTCTAGAATACCAACGACCGGGTAAAAACCGAGGGAGGAGCTCTTATTATCTTCCAGTATTAAGCTGCACATTTTTGGGCGAGTCAACACCCTACTTTGGATGAAAAGTAAAGTTTTATTAGTAAGCACACATCGTGAAAAATTAATAAACATTTAAAACTTCCTCAAAGGAGTTGCATAAATTTTTTATTTAATTTGACTCCTAATGAAGAGCATGGTATAATTAAGCAAAACTCAGTTCATTTTTGCAAATTAAAAAATACTTTCGACCTTTTCATTATAAAATTGCTAAGATTCTAAAGTCAAAATTCCTTGAACCCGGAAAACATCGACTCTCCCAATTACTACCAAGTAAGAAATCTTTCTTAGAAGCCACACGTTGACAAACTTACCCAATGTTACCAACTTTTCAATATCGAAATATCTTTGTCAATTTCATCATTTCTATTAGTTCGGTTTCACCGTTTTTAACAATTAGAGCTCACTTAGAATTGATTGTTTATAACTTTTATTGTAACTTCATAAATCCACGTCTTATAAATTAGATTGAGATGATGGATCGGGCTACGAACTGTGAGACTTATTTTAATCTACATAATTATGAATAACGAAACAATTAAAAAACAAAAGGGACAACCAACTCTTCCTCTTTTTGTTTGTTCCATTAATCTGATTTAAAAGAATTAATTCCAACAGATACAAGAGAAACTAATTTAGAATTTGAGCGGTTTAATTTTTTTTCTCTCTCTTATTTATCTAAGGGAAGCTTAAAAAAGAGGCTTTTAAATAAAATATCTTTTATAAAAAAAAATCTCAAAGAAGGATGAAGGAAATATTATTATGTTTGAATAAATAAAGTTTTTATGGACTAATAAAGACAAACTCGAGGGCGTAACAGGAACGTCGGTGGAGGAGCATTTATGTTACAACCGCCGTAACAATGATTAACCGCCCCCAAAGATCTTCCACTGTTTAAAACCCTCCTCCTCTCTCTTTTAACTCTTTCCTCTTATCCTCGGACCTGAATATTTGAAGGCGTTAGCCAGTTCAACTTTAAACTTTTCTTAATCTTTTTATTTGTTTTTTATCTTATAGAACTTTTATTTTATTTTTTTAAATTGAGTATTAAATGTATTCAATTTTAAATTTTACCATTGCTGTATGCTTTTTAAATTACCACCTTTCACCAATTAACATGAAGGGACATCATTTAAATACATCGTTAAGTAAACTCCGCAAAAATAAAGCTTAAAAACGGTGACACCGTGAATCGAACCTCTTCGTAATGATTCAATTGAGGAGCTCCGGGTACGAAGGGCGAACTCGACATCGGACAAATTTTTTTTTTTTCATTTTCAGATTCTAGACCTTTTGAAGAAACACCCATGTAATTTTTATATTGAGTTTGCCCTTTTTTCCCCTTTAAAATACGGAAAAACCGATATGCGGCAAAGCTCTAACTGCGATATCCGAGCGGGTACGAAGGGCGAACTCGTATCCTAGTCCACTACCCCCACTCCTTTTCCGGGAGCCCCACTCCTCTTGGAACAGCTCACCCCACGAAATAAAAAATATTATACATTTTGTGAATTAATAATCGTAAAAAATATTCGAAAAATTTTAAAAACCCTTTCCTCTATGATTCTATAAAATCTAAAATCTCGCCACGAAAATTCCAGAGGGTGACTTTTCTGTCGAGTTCGCCCTTAACAGAAAACTTTAAAATGCGAATATCTCGAAACTACGTTTTGTCGAGTTCGCCCTTCGTACCCGGAGCGCCTCATATTAATATTACCTATACATTATTATTTTTTACCTACAAATATATAAAAACAATTAAAATTGGTTTTAATATGTGTAACCAATGTATTGTTTTACCCTGAATCGAATGAGACTAGTCCCAGGTCGATAGGACAATCCGCTCTTGAGATACAGATTTTTTTTTTTTTTTTTTTTGCCATTTTTCCCCACTGTCGGCGGAACGGACGGCCGGCCGGAACCACAGACAAAGTTGAGATCGGTATAAATCCATTATCGATTGGAACCTACGGGGTCTGAATGACCCTTCCCCAAAAACCCAACATTGAGGGTAAAACAATAACTTCTTTAAGGAAGTTAAAAAGATAGAAGCGTGCTGTGATTCTGGTTGAGGGGGTTAAATTGAGTATACCTTCGGTGTTACCCGATGGAGCAGTTCCCCCAACCATTCACCATAATATATCTACCGACGGGACCCACCTTACGCAAATGCAGTTACGTTGAAGGAACGAAAAAAAAAGAGAGTATCGCAGTTTAAAACTGAAAGAAAGGCTCTAAGGTCCTCTAAACTAATTGTCTTTACTAGGAATTCATTAAATTTCAATCCCGATTATGGAGTTAAAAAAATCCCCGTATACTAAGGTTAAAAAAAGATATTATGACGTAAAAGACCGTACGTACTTTCTTTAAATAAACCAGGGAGCACATCAAGAATTTAATTTGCAACGTGTAGGTAGGTATCTAATTAGATTTCGGTCTTCATTGATCGATTTGGGCACTAAATAACATGTAACCCCCTTCAAAAACAGCTTCCTACGTCCCTAGCAACGCGATGGCGTCAATTTTGACATTCACAATTCCCCAATGTTTGGTAATTTTGCATATAAGGGATATTTTTACCACGTTAATAATCCTATGCAGCATGTAAATCGTTGTGAACTCGTTTTTCGATTAAAAATTTGACGGGGATCACAAGATTTATTTAATCTTTTACGTTTTCAATTATTAAGGAATTCCACATGCTAAGCTTGGTGTATATGAACGTTAAATTAAGATTTGTTGAGCTGATTTAACTCCGATGCTGCCAAAACCGCCTTATACCCCATTTCTCCTCTTCAACCAATTAAACACAGGTAGCCAAGGATTTCTTGTTAATTTTCTCAAAAAGAAAGCTATTTTTATACCCTAGAAAGATGGAAATGGGTCAAAAACATGTTGGTCATCCGATGAACCTCTACCCTCTTTAGTAATTATCTTGAGGGAAAAATGGCGGGGAGGTACCACTAGCGCGCGTCCCAGTACCGCGCGTACCGAAAAACTTCCCACCACCGCGCGCATTTACTCGTTAAGTACCACTAGCGCGCGCACGGCTAATCTGTTACCTGCTGCACCCTAATCTAATACCTAAAAGATTGTTAAAAAATTCACTTCTTAAAATTGATTTGTCGTTGATAGAGGACTCAATTTTAAAAATTTTACAAGGTCCATTATATCGGGATTTCTAGGTTTACTATTAGGTGTACAAAATGAAACTCGGCTAAAATCTACAAAATTCAAATTTACCCTGTGGCTGAGTTTGATTTTGTACACCTAATAAATAAAACTTGTAGGAAATTTAATTCTCTATAAATTGGCACTTAATTATTTTTTTCTAGGATGCGCCATTTTCGGAAAATATTTTTTTTAAATAAATTTATCTTGAAAACAGTGCGTCCTAGAGAAAAAATGAATAGAATAAAAATTAAAGAGAATTAAATTTCCAACAGATTTTATTTAGTGCATTTTTTCAATATCTGTAACGGTTTACGATTTACAAGCCTTTAAAAATTAACCTTCTTAATGGTTATACTTCAATAACCTTCTTACACGGAGAATGTCAACTTTTGATGGAATTTAACGCCTAAAATGTTCAAAATTTTGAAAAAATGAACTACTAGGTGTACAAAATGAAACTCGGCTAAAATCTACAAAATTCAAATTTACCCTGTGGCTGAGTTTCATTTTGTACACCTAATAGAAAGCTTAATTCCATCATTATAATAAATAAATAAAAATAAAACTGAGGTTTTCGGATTACTTTTGGTAGCGCGCGGTGACGGGAAAAAAATTCTATGTTATCCTCTTTGTTAAAAATAGGCACGCGCTGGTGAGACGATTTTAAGGATTAAAGCCCAAAATTCAGGGCCGCGCGGTAATGGGACGCGCGCTAACGGGAGGCCCCCAAAAAATGGCGTAGTCTTGTGGGATTCTTCGGGATTTATTCGATCTTTACCTGCAAGGATTACTGCTAGTCGACCGGGATTAAAATTGAAATGATTGAAGTGCTGTCGTATATCAATAGCTTCATAAAATTATCATACCACATATTATAAAAATAGAATAAAATAGTTACCAACGTGCGAAATTGGAAAAGAGCTGGGGTACGCATTAAACGAAAAGAGGACCGTAAATAACAACTTTTTATCAGCTACTTTCCAAAACATCCGTCGTCTAATAAATTTCGGTCTGTAAAAATTTATATTGGACCTGATTTCCGGGAGAGGATGACCGGATCCTAGTCTATGTACATATATCATGAAGTTTTTTTTTATTCCGGTAAAAGTAGGGAGTGCGTGTAGCCGAATATATATGAGACGAGATGTTTTTGGCCCTTATCAGTTCGTATAAGAGCAAGATGGAGGGACACGCTTCACTTTCCAACGCCCTAAAAATCCAACGAACCCCGACACCCCCTCCTTTTTCAGCCGCAGAAAACTGTTTCACTGTCATCCTTTTATTTTAGTTATTTTTCCGGTTCCTTTCTCCTCGTCCTTTTATTCTCCAGGATTTCCAAAAGGGACTTGGATAAAGAAAATGGAACAGCAGAAGATTAATTTTAATGACATCTATTAAACATGTTTGACAGTTATTCTAAAAAGGATTTAATAAAATATTAACAAGACAAGTCAGAAAACATTAATTAAAATTAGAGAAGCCATTGAAATAAGGGCTAAATGCAGTAAAAAAGAGAAAACTGTGCGGGTGAGTCGATGGGAGGAAAAGGGAAGGAGGCCCCTTTTTGCCTCTCTTAACTTCCTTAGAATGATAGAGTTTCCGTGGCTATAACCAGCTTCAAATGATATTTTGCGGATTTTACTGCCCCCTGCCACCTCCCTCCGAAATTAGGAGCACTTGGACGGTATAAAACTCCACCTTATTTCCTTTTAGTACAAATTTATCGCCTGTTGTTTTTGACCGTTTGTTTTAATGTTACGTAGTTTAAAGACAAAATAAACGACTTCTTTTATTCTCTTGTGCCTGATTAATTTCATCGTCTATTGAGCGAATTAAAATATCCCATCATTTTTTGTAAAGTTTATTCTTATTTTTTGCCCACATTTCAAGAGCCAAAACTTATTATTAACATCCATTTTTCGTTTTATCGACGTTCGAAAAATCTTCTTTGTCAGGATTTGACGAATCGAACCAATTTTTACGGCTTTTGCGCTAGTGAAGCTACGGAAGAAAGGACAAAATTACCAAAAAACTCTTATAATATTTCAGAAATATGTTGAAATAAATTTATTACGTGAGTAATAAAAAAAATTGGAAAGTAAATAAAAAATTATTGACTGTTTTCAGTGAAAAATCACACGTCCGTTTTTTTATCCCTATCGATTTGACTGTTAAACAATCATTTTAAATCTCTTTTATTGAGGGTTCATAAAGCACCTTTCCTTGTAGGTTAAAAAGCAATTGAGGATTGGTGATGTTTTGTTTAGATTGGTCGAGTAGCGCTTTTAAAACCCGTGGCTGCAATGCTTGGTTACCTTGTGGTACATAGAAACCCATTTTATTCCCCAACATTTCTTCCAAATTCAACACGTCAGATAACAAGTGGACTTCAACTAATGGCGTCAACGTTTTATCCACACAAAATCGACAAACATCACTTCTACTATTGATTGAAGTTTAAGTTTATAAAATGAGTTTAAATAACTCGAAATAGGCGAAATGTGCAAAGAAGGTGACGGAGTTTCAAATATATGGGATCTCTGGGGATACATCAGACAAACTCTAACCCCTTTAAACGATCTTTAAGTCCCCTACAGCAAGAAACTTCTAATGCCGGAGCCTAGTCCGAGGAGGTAAAGTAAGCCGGAAAAGAACAAGTTTCTTTTTAAAGAATAACTCACCTCATTTACCCGAGGCGCTATACTCTCAAACAAGAAACTAATTTCGTCCTACATTTATTTGTGAGTTAAAAATAATTACAAAAGTGAGTGGGTACAGAAACCAATTACGCTAAATCTGCTCTACTAATCTGGTGGGAAAAGTCTTATTAGCCTCGTTGCGTTATGATTGAAAATTAACCGAGAGGATAAAAAGCGGGGAAAAATCCGTCTTCGGTGAGCTCAACATTTTCATATGGGTTCATATATTTTGATTACGCAGTTAGGGCACCTATACTTTTATGCCTCGACTTATTTAGATAGATGTCCGTAAAGTTAGTGTTTGAAAGAGCCCGACCATCCATTTCAAGTGATAAAAGTTCTCAAATGAATCAAAATAAGGCCTCAGGAAACTTAGTAGAAATATCTTTGAAACACGTTACTCACAAAATTTTATCAGAATTATTAACCCTTTTCAACCTGCTAAACTTGACAGCGATTAATTAAATTTCGGCTGTCCTGCTAACTTAGCAATGTGTTAAACGTTTTGTGTCAAAACCATCATACCGCCTTAATTGGGGAAGTGTCCACTTCTCTTTGAGAAAGTCAAAATAAAGCACTATCAGATACAAATAAAAATTCACATTTTTGACATTCTTGACGTGAAACATGACAAGTTAAAAAATAGCGTGATCACCAGTCATGTTCATGTGTCGGTAAAATTATAAAGGAATTAGAAAAAGTAATATTTAAATCTATTGTATAACCTTTAGGATAAGTTTTAATAGAGAAAAGAAATAAATAAGAGGGACGAATGGGAATAATTTATTAGGGGAGGGCCTTAAGTTTGTTGAGATTCGTGTGTGACTTTTGTGTGGCCTACGTGATTGTCCCTTCTCGGTCAAAAGGGTCTCAATGAAGAGCTGATAGGAAATATATTAATTAGTTTAATAATGGCTCAACTCCGTAGTTCTCTCTCGACTCCTCCAATCCTTTCCTTCGCGATTGAACAATAGAGGGAACTTGGTCGGAAGTTTGAAATTTAGCAGAAAGTTCGAACGATAACCGGGGATTAGGGCAAGTTTAATTTTAGAAATAGGACTTACATTGTATACAATACGATTGTCTATTCAACACCATTCTTATGAAACTTTTCTTTTTGATGTCTAAAGTATAAAACCACACCAAAGATCTGGATACAAAAAAAAGCATCTATTATTTTCCGATCACTAAAAATTGTTTAAAACTTATCAGGAATCTTACAAAACGTTTTTCAATTCAATTATACTGAATTTTCAAAACCAAACACAATTTTATATTCTTTTATTAGTAAATTTATTTAAACACGATTATCATCATCATGTTTTTACATATCTATTTTTCGATGTCCCAACCAAGGTCTGCAGGTAATAAGGAAGTGACTGTCGTGGCCGAGGGAGTTGAGGAAGCGGTCCTTCCTTAATTCCTTCGGTGGAACATAGATCGTAGGTTCGATTCCCACACTGGAGCACTCTCCCTCCATACCTGGTGTTAACTACCCTTAATCAAATAATTTAAAAAAATTACATGAAACATGAAAATCCCATATTCCCTCGATTGACCGGATGACATTCAGAATGATTCTCGCCTTCTTTTCAGGATAAAATTAACAAAATTTTCCGAAATTAAAGTTGACAGATTTCAATTGGAACACTTTATTGTATTGGATGCCTTCTCAAAAAAAAAAAAAAAAAAAGCACTACAACGTTGTTCGAAAAACAATTCAGTTTATGAAACTCCGTTGAAAATCGCTGCCGATATGTTTTCCGTGATAAATAGCCACGGGTAGTGGTGTCGCTACAGAGGTGGGTTAGACCAGGGCTCCCTGGCACAGGGCCCCAATTGGAAAAAACACTCAGGAAATTTTTGAAGATATTGACCAAAAGGTATTGAAATTTTGTATTGTCAAAATCAAGAAAAACGTGGTTTTTCAAGGCTTTATATTTCAGGAACAAATTTTCTGCAACATTCCACGAAGAGCTTCACGGCGGAAAAAAAAATGGTTTCGCCATTTGGATTTAGCGAAAATTCTGTATGCTATAAAATTTAAAGTTCCTAAAGTTAGATTAGGTGAAAATCCAATGTTAATTGCGTGAGGTATACAATAATGAACGAACAAAAAAATTTTTTTTTAATTTTGTCATTGTTCCTATCTATTTGGAGTACTTCGAGATTTTTCTTCCGTCAAAACTTCCCTCATCGTTTTTCTTAATAAGAAAAGTTACTTTTTCTTTTTCCGTCTCTTTTTTTTAAGGAACTTTTATTTTACGCCAATGGACGTTAAGTTGTTTAAATTCTGAATTTTATTCTTTCTTATTGTACCTAGATTATGGGGTGAAAACTTTTATTTTTAATTAAGGTGTTTAGACGTAAACTTAAAATTAGATTCAGTCTACCTACTACACAGAACAAAACGTACCAACGTCTTAATTTTTTAATTGCATAAACCTTTGGGTTTTCATTTTCACCAAAGAAAGTAATTGCGATATCCTTGAGAGAAGGTTTTTGAAATATTAAGGAAAATTACCAGTGGTCTCTATCGATCCCTGTGACCGCTTTCGCTTTTTCACCTGATTTTTACCAAGTAACCAGTTCTTTTCCCCAATGAAATTCTGAGGAAATCTTATCGGAGCTCCAGGGCATTAATTTTTTTCTTAAACTCATTTATTCTATATTATAATGCTTTTTATAGTTTCTAGGTTCTGATTTGTATATAAAATAAATCAAGCCAGTCGGACAGTTAAGGTTTCTCACATTTAGAATTTCATGCCAGTAATGCTCATGCCGTGATTTAAACGAGTGCGTGAGGGCTGAGCGTTAAGTAATCGGATCAGAAGAAAATTTACCGATGAACAGATAGAATTTATTAAGGATAATTCGAGTTTCTTGTAACAAATCAATGTCTACTTTCTGACAGGATTATCGAACTTGAAATAAGCGACTTGTGCGATCAATCATTTTATTGATGCCATATCTCTGGTGCGTCTGAGAGGTGTCTCTATTTTTTAATGAGTATTTTAATTTTTCAAACAATCAATTGAGACGCTCCGGGTACGAAGGGCGAACTCAACAAAACGTAGTTTCGAGATATTCGCATTTTAAAGTTTTCTGTTAAGGGCGAACTCGACAGAAAAGTCACTCTCTGGAATTTTCGTGGCGAGATTTTAGATTTTATAGAATCATAGAGGAAAGGGTTTTTTAAAAATTTTCGAATATTTTTTACGATTATTAATTCACAAAATGTATATATTTTTATTTCGTGGCGGTGAGCTGTTCCAAGTGGAGTGGGGGTAGTGGACTAGGATACGAGTTCGCCCTTCGTACCCGCTCGGATATCGCAGTTAGAGCTTTGCCGCATATCGGTTTTTACGTATTTAAAGGGGAAAAAAGGGCAAACTCAATATAAAAATTACATGGGTGTATTCTTCAAAAGGTCTAGAATCTGAAAATGAAAAAAAAAATTTGTCCGATGTCGAGTTCGCCCTTCGTACCCGGAGCGCCTCATATGTAAATATAATAATATAAATATTAAATACCAAAAATAAACATTAAACATAAAAATTGTTATATTTATTATCATTATCGGCAAAAAAAATTGAATGAGAATATACTCGTAGAATCATGAAGGGGCCATTTTCGGCTAGCACAAGCTAGCGTATTAATGAACCATTGGTCTTGATAACAAAACAGGATTAATTTAAATGATTTGTTTACTAAAATAAACAAATATTAATAAATTAGTACACAAATATTAATAAATTAATTTAGTTAACATAATTTATTATTAATTAATTAATACTTGTGTTTAACGCTGTTAATACATCCTGTATTTATCGCGTCTCGACATAAAAAAATTCATAACTACCCAATTCGGTTGAACTCGGGAACCAATTTTTAATAGATCTGTGGGATGTATCATCACCACTAAATTTAGAAAGAAAGAAAGAAGTTGTGTTGTGTATGATATATTTTACTCTCAAGAATGATGATAATTAGAACATATGTTGTGTACCCACATCACCCCCCCCCCCCCCACGGAGAAAAGAGGAGGGTGAAGATCTGAGGTTTCGTGTGTCGAGCGATGATGTGTCGAAGATGCGTGTGTCGATGCTGGAACGCGAACTATCGAGCTGGGACGTAAGTGTCGCAGATATCGAGATGTTCGTTCCGAAGTTCCATCAATTCAGCGGGTCGAAGACGTGCGGAACTGCTGAGTGAAGAATTGCTGGCGCCGTCGATGGGTAATCTAGACGTGCCGGAAGCTATTCTCGTTCTGTATGAATGTTGAGAGAGTGAAAATGTACCTTGTTGTGGTTTCATCGCTGTGTTCGTGTTCGTGTTTGTCGAGGGTCACCAATTGTGGGATGTATCATCACCACTAAATTTAGAAAGAAAGAAAGAAGTTGTGTTGTGTATGATATTATTTTACACTCAAGAATGATGATAATTAGAACATATGTTTTGTACCCACAGATCCTTTATTAGAGTCACTAGATTCAGGAAAAAATTATCTCAGACCGTAGGAAGGCGTAGCTCGTTTTTTTAATCAGAATATCTGACCAAAATTTTTTTTTGTGTGCGAGTTCAATTGATCTTGATTTAGAATCTATTATTGTATACGCTAAGGTAAATACTACTAAGAGAAATGATAAGTGAACCGAGATGAAGAAATTCATCAAATTAATTTTTTCCAGCATTTCCCCACTGTGCGCCGTAGCATTTTTTTATGAACTTTAACTTATTTTAAGTTTTATTGTGTATGTAATCCTCTAAAGGTTTATTTTATCATCCCTATATTTTTTACAATTTTTTGGTGTAAACAAAAATTTTTTTAAGTAGGGCGAAATTTCATAATTCCAGCTCTTCAAACTAGTAATTTTTGGTAGGTATTTAAATCCCCCCCCCCCGTTGTAGATTTTCGATATCTCTTGAAAAAGGCGTTTAACGGGTGTTGAGTAAACATGGAAATCAAAAACGAAACGATTAAAGTCATAAATACAGTCAATTTAAAACGTAAAAGTTCAAAAACTTCCAAGAAGCGATCTTTTTGTTAGGAGGGAGAGAGAGACGGAGTGAGAGGGGAAAAAAAGGATTGGAGAGTTTAAAAACCACTTGGATAATGAGCTTAAAGAGTGAGATTAAAAGGTCAGAAAATAGTTTTGCCTTCTCGACGGAGGGAGGTCGCGAGGTTGTGAGGTCAGGTGGGTTCATGATGGGAGGAGAGTTTGTTAGAGTAAAGTGGGCTACCCCATACGTGTGGGAGTATTCGTGTAGGGATACGGACATCCTAGGTAATGAGCTTATGAGTGAGCGGACCAAACGGCAGTGGGCTTTAAAGCCGTTATCGGAGGTAATCCGAGTCCACCCCGCTTCCACCCCGTCTCCCTTCACCCGTTCCCTCGAAAGAGCCTACCTTAAATATAAAGCAGCGCATTAAAAGTTTAAAATGGCAGAGGAAAGCCGACGGACTAAACCGCAAATTAAAAATTGTTAAAGCCACTCTCAGTCCTTCCCCTCACCACGGATTCTTAAAAGATGCTCTTGAATTATTGAATACCCATCTTTTTTTAAAAAATCGAAATAAAATAACTACTTATCACATTTTTATGAATATGTTTTGGTAAAAGATTTTATAAATTATAACAGAATAATTGAATAGTTACTGCAGAATTAGCCCCTTTCCGAATCCTCTTTCCAGGCCAATCCCTTGATATGGAGCTGAACTTCATTAAGGGCGGTTTGAAATTAATTTCTAGCTTGGAGTAGAGAGTGGAAACAACATACGTGTTTACAAGAGCAGCCTTCAAACATCCCTTGTTTGTCAATCGGTCGTCAAATATTATTTTCATAAATTCATTCTTAAGAAGAAAATCACTCTAATTCACTTAACTTCTCGAAATATTAGTGAATTTGGGAGGAGTGGGAATATAAGATTCTTTATAAGATTATATTTTCCTTGGTTTCCAGCGCAGGCGGTGGAGATATAAAAAAACATGGGAAAGAGGGAATGAATGAGAAGAGAGGGAAGTCAGTTTGTTGCTTGCAGAAACGAGGGAGGCACCGCTTTTCAACTTATAACCAAGAGTATGTTATATGAAAAAGCCTCAGGTCATATATAAGGAGGGGTTCGTAACCCAAAACAATATATACTCCCACTATATACAGCGAGCCTCGTTTCCTCCGTCTCAGATTACTGTTTTGAGTAATGCCTTTCCATAATGGGAAATAAAGAAGGCTTCAATTTGTATGCTTAGAATATTTTTGATGATCGCCAAGCGATTTTTCAGGTTAAAATGTTAACTTTGTGTTGAAAATTTGTGATCTGCTGTGCAAAGGGGATGAGGGTGAGTCGCTGTTATTTTTTTCCGGACAAAGGTTGCTAGGTGGCTGGATATTATTAACGAAGGTTTTTCGCCTACCTGTGTACTTTGTCTTTTGTCCTCGGGACCTTTTGTTCTTCAATTTTGCCTATCTTCGTCCCGACTTATCTAAAAGAGAAAAAGAGAAAGGTGATTATAGGGATAACGGGAGAGAACCCATAAAAAGTCCCCTTCACTGGCACTCATGTTCATATTAATTTTCTAAAAAATTGAAGAGTAATTTTTATTAAGTTGGTAAAAAAATGTCTTTTTTATTTTATAAGGAAATAAAAATTTAGGGCGATTCTATTGCGGAAGGAAAAGAAGTTAAAGTAAATCTCCTATTTAGTGGTGGTTCTGTCATGGATTGTGGCCAGCGAGTGCTTAACGAAGGGAATTAAGTTTGTCGGAGGGTAGACGTTGGTTTTAAGGGGTCGAGAGAGTAGGAGCGCCCAAGAGATAAAGGTGAGAACAAATTCAAAGGAGAAAGTTCGGTTAACTACTTATCTTGAGAAGGGAATCAGTTGAAAGTTGCTCGGTTAATGAACAATAGGGATGTGTTCTTAGTTTTCCCTCACGCATCCCCCTTTCGTTAGTTCAAGTCATCACCTTCGCATCCTTTAAGCTCCCCACCCACCATTCCATTAATGTTGACATCCGACGATCATGAGTGAATTCCGACGCCTCGAAACAAAAATAGGCTCCTTATCTATAAAGGGATCAGTGAAGTGAGTTTGGAAACTAAGTTTAGTCGATTCGAGTAAACCCTGAATCCCACAAGTATCCTTTCACCAAAGCCACCCCTCTTACTTCCTCACCGCCATAACGAGACGTCGGTTGATACTCGGAACTAAAGTTAATCTTCCACATAATTTTACTCAAAAAATTAAGGCTCTGATAAAATTACGTAGAAAATGGTTGTGGAGTGACAAAGGCACCTTTACGACTTAAAAGCTCCATTGCGGATTCCCACGAGTCCACTTAATGGATTGAAATACGAGCTTATCAAATGGACGAAAAACACTATTTCACAGGGCGTGTTTGTGAGAGTGGGTGAGGAAGTGGGATTAGGGGAACGCGATGGCGTTAGTGAATAGGAAAGGGGGGGAAGAGAATTGGACAGCTCAAACCTCGCCACAGACTAATAGCTACCATCTCTTCACACAAAATCGACTCAAATCTAACGCATCTTCTCTTTTTCCTGTCCTCGTCTGCTTTTTTGCCATCTAGAGTGGCATATCGGGTGGCCTGAAGTGGCGATTTCATTTTTCCTACCTTGATTCTTAAAAAAATATCAATAGCAGTGATAAGAAAAATATTAAATTGCCGTACTTTGAGGCAGAGATGGGCAAAATCTTAATCATGAATATGATTAAGATATTATATCCTAAGATTTTAAATCATAGGAATATTTTTCTGTGATTAAGAATAAGATTAAAATCACACTCGTGAGTATGATTAAGAATAAAATTCTAATCACAAATCCTAGAATCAACTCTTGATCACAGGAAATCTGTGATTAATCCCAGAAATCTGTGATTAATCACCGGAATGTTGTGATCAATTACAGGAATCTGTGATTAATCATAGGAAAATAATGATTAAACATAGGAAAATAATGATCAATCATTGGAATCTGTGATTAATCATAGGAAAATAATGATTAATCATAGGAAAATAATGATTAATCATTGGAATCTGGGATTAATCATAGGAAATAATGATTAATCATTGGAATCTGTGATTAATCATAGGAAAATAATGATTAATCATAAGAAAATAATGATTATTCATAGGAAAATAATGATTAATCATAGGAAAATAATGATTAATCATAGGAAAATAATGATTAATCATAGGAAAATAATGATTAATCATTGGAATCTGTGATTAATCATAGGAAAATAATGATTAATCATTGGAATCTGGGATTAATTAAGGGAAAAGCTTGATTAATCATTAGTACATTGTGTAATCACAGGAATCTGTGAATATTGTCACCTCTGATCACAATTTACTCTCAAAACTAAAAACAAAAAATCTATCAATCTCTAAAACTCAAATTTTAATCATTATTTATAATATTGACAAATCAAAATTTTAAAGATTCCCATTTTAAAGATTTTAAAGATTCCAACGTTCCGGTGAATAATCACAGCTTTCTGGGATTAATCACAGATTTCCTGGGATTAATCACAGATTTCCTGTGATTAATAGTTGATTCTTAATCATCTCTGTGATTTTATTCTTAATCATACTCCTGAGTGTGATTTTAATCATACTTTTACTACGTGAATACGAATTTAATCTTATTCTTAATCACAGAAAAATATTACCATGATTTAAAATCTTAATCATATTCATGATTAAGATTTTGCCCATCTCTGCTTTGAGGGAGTTCCTGTCTGGACAGCTCCTGAACTATATTTTTCAAGTTAACAAAAATTATTCCATATAAGTTGGATATTGAGATGTGCATGTAGATCAATTATCCTATAAAAATAAACTTAAAAAAGATTTTTTTTTCCATAATAAAAGAGGTAGACACAGAAATTACATTATCCCAACATTACTAATTGAACGAGATAGACTGTACGTTGTAGAAAGCACATTTTCCAAAAATAACATCATATATTTTAACTTATTAATTAGTAAAATAAATTAGTTTCATGTGTTTTTTGAGAATAATACAAAAGACTTCAAAGTATTTTTCTGTTTTTGTTCATTCTAATAAAGATGAAAAGATGGATAATTGGGTAAAGTATGTCTCATTTTACTTTCAAGAAGATTTAATTTTAAATGTTAACACGGGGGCCGTTCAATGTAATTTAACGATAAGGAAAACCACGGTAATGTTCTTTAATCTATATTCAAAGGAAATCTTTTATAACAAAAGGGCCTCGATTGCAATAACACTTTTGAAATCTTCACCGATCCTCTATAGTTCTAGAACTAAAGTTCAATTGAACCACAAGTAATTTGCATTTGAACAACCCTCGTCAGGTTTAACCTTCTGTTCTGTTCAATTTCAATTAAACTTGATTCGAATAGAAACTTCTTTGATAGAAACATTAAATGAAGGGGAAAAAAAGTGGTTTTATGAATTTATTGAAATATAAAAATCCTCCCGGAAGTAGGCTTTTCATAAGGGAATGACTAATCTCTCAGCGGAAGTTGAAATAATAAAAAATGAAGATATCAATGTAAAAGTACTTTGAGTTATTATAATATCGCCGTTTCCAGTAGGCTAAGCCTCCTATTAAAATAGAGTTATTTGAAGATTTTCCTCAGTTTGTTTATTTTGCCCGGAAATTAAACACCGAGCCACAGCTGTGCCCTTAATGGAAGAAAAGAGAAATTATATTAACGCAACTCACAATGTTGAAGTATTACTCAACGACAGAGTTATTCCGTTTATTTTTTTTTTTGACTTCTCATCTTTCACGTTTTATATGAAAAATCATATGAATCTTTGGAATTTTCAATCAACCACATTTTGTTTTATTTTTCCTTCCAGAGATTCCCTTTTTCAATTCGAACCCAAACGGTAAACCTTTCTATCGACTTATTACGCCTTTTAACTGCCCTAAGTATATCATTCCCTTAAATAAGCTTTGATAATTGTTTTCGCTATTTTCACACTTAATTTATCCGAAATTGCGCAGAAAACGGTTTAAAAATTAATAAGTTCTACTAAAAGATAAGAGCTAAAAATAAATTGAATTATTTTTTTAACGAAAAAAAAAAATCCCAGTGGGATTAGAACCGACGACCTTTGGGATACTTACACGACGCTCTACTCAAGGACGCAGAGGCTACGCTCAGGATTTTGGGTATTGAGTACTTTATAACTTCCTGTTGTCCCATATATATGAGGCGCTCCGAATACGAAGGGCGAACTCGACAAAACGTAGTTTCGAGATATTCGCATTTTAAAGTTTTCTGTTAAGGGCGAACTCGACAGAAAAGTCACTCTCTGGAATTTTCGTGGCGAGATTTTAGAATCATCATAGAATCATCATAGAATCATAGAGAAAAGGGTTTTTTAAAAATCACCAAATCTCGAAAAGAAAAAAAATTAAATAAAAAAGGTTGAGAGTAGAGCTTTGCCGCATATCGGTTTTTACGTATTTTAAAGGGGGAAAAAGGGAAACTCACTATAAAATTACATGGGTGTATTCTTCAAAAGGTCTAGAATCTGAAAATGAAAAAAAAAAAATTTGTCCTATGTCGAGTTCGCCCTTCGTATTCGGAGCGCCTCATATGTTGCCTAACCGTCAGACCGTTTATTAAAGGATCGAAGGAGAAGCACACACATTCGACAAGCACGGAATTCCCCGGGTTTCTCTCTAACCCTCGTCCACCCTTGACTTGAGAGACCTCGTCTTGTCCTCGGACATCATGCAGTCGGGGTGCCCATCCCCACCAAGTCCTTTTGGTACCTTCCGGTGCCACTGCATCTCCGAGACTAAGGCTCTCAGGGATTACCGCAGAAGATCTTCTGATAAGCTTGTGTTAAGGATTTATTTCCAACACTTATTAGGCATGAACAATAAAGTTACCTTCATTTTTTTTAAATCCTCCCCCCTCGACCTTGAAACCGTTGTATCAAAATCACTTTCGGGGACTTTTTACACCCGTTGTAAAGTGTGTAATGACGTAGATTTGAGATAGGTAATTAATTATTTAGCTTTTACATCCTTTTGACACGCATGGGGGTTTTCCTGTTAAGTTAAACCGGCATTTTAAAATGCCTCCTTTATGTTCATTTCTCAAGATCTAAAATGGCGATTAGGTCGAATGTTATGTCAAAATTTATGACATTTTTAAACAACATAAAGACTTAGCTTGATGTTGCTGGCATCACTGTTTTTTTCTTTGAAGAGCCGTGGGACTGGGGGGTTACAAATAAATTTTTTTTGCTTTCTGAATCCTAAAGAAACTTTTCCAACGGTAGCGCAAAAAATTCATCAAATACTAAAGGAGATTCGGGAAAAGCGATTTTCGGGGAGATCACAAGGTGACCTTTCAATTTTGTCTAGCAGTAGTTAAGATGATGTCTCGAAATATTTATAATAAAATATTGACTCAATTTGAAGCAAAAGGTCAAAAAGGTTAGAAGGATAATGTCAGTGGAGATCCCGTTGGGTTTTAACAAAGGGTAAAACGGTGAAAGACAAAGTGATAATTAACGTCATCCGTGTATGAACAAAAGGGACGTTCGACCTACCGAACTTTTCTCGGAGCCCTTTCTTAAAATCTTTTATACAAATTTTTTTAATAATTCTTATTAACATCCTGGGATATTATGCGATCTCGACGGTTTTCCGAAATGGTTATTTGAAGGTAACTCCCATTGTCAGTGGAAATAAATCGAGTTTCGTGTTTAATATTATTATTACAATATAAACCCTTGATTAGAAATCAGCGAGTCGTAAAATAGGCTATTACAGACGATAGGTATTATACTCCCCATAATTAGATGCGGGTGTTCACGAGTGGTAACCTTAACTAACAAATCCAATAACCTTTCTGAGATATAAATCGATAAAATTTTACTCCTATACTGTAATATGTACCTACATATTGTCAAATATAAGTTTTCAGGCTTGGTCTAAAAAACCAAGTTGGGTCAAAATGACCCCTGGTTTTTTTCCGGTCAAATGAGAGTTCATTTTAGGTGGTATGCAACTTTTCAGTTTTAACTTCCTTAAAGAAGTTATTGTGATACCCTCCACGTCGGGTTTTTGGGGAGGGGTCTTCCAGACCCGTAGGATAAATTCGAATATGGATCTACACCGATCTCAACTTTGTCTGTTGTTCCGGCCGGCCGTAGCATTTTTTTCCGGAACACTTTACGGCCACAGTTTTCAACCGATTTTCACCAAATTTTCACCAATTACTCCTTATATTTCTTAAGAATTTTTGGTGTAAAAAAATTGCCAATTTTTAATTATTAATTTTTTTTAGTAGGGAGAAATTTCGTACTTCTACCCACTACGAGTGGCACATCCCTAGGCCAAAGAGCCCATTATTTCAACCTTGACACTTTTTTACCTTGACAATTTTTCGAAAAAAAAAAAAACTTCGAAAATTTTTTGAAAAAAAAAAAAAAAAAAAAAAAAGGAAAATCCGGAAAATTTTTCGAAAAAAACTTCCAAAAATTTTAGAAAAAAAAATTTTTTTGGAAAAAAAAGACTTAGAGAATTTTTCAAAAAAAAAAACCCCGGAAAATTTTTCGAAAAAAAAACTTCGAAAATTTTTTGAAAAATAAAAACCCGGAAAATTTTTTGAAAAAACAAATTTTATAAACTTTATACTTTCCCCCTCCCTTATACTTCCCCTCCCATATACTTCCCCCTCCGTTTACTTTCCCTCCCATATACTTCCCCCTACGTTTTACGTCCCCTCCGTTATACTTCCCCCTCCTATATAGATACTTCTCTTTAAGGAAGTTTTCGTTGGAAGCTCTTCAAACCAGTACTTTTTTTTCAGCTACCACATTATTACCGAATGGACCTTTTTTTTTCGGCTTTTCGTCTGAGATGCCATTTTTTTAATAATATTTCCGAACTTTCGTTTGTTTCCGGGCTCTCTCCATGTAGCCAATAGATCCCATTTTTTCCGAAACTAGGGCGATTTTCTTGGTTTTTTGGCCTTTTTCCTCAGCAGCCGGGGATCTCTGCTATCCACCATGAAAAAAAGGTGATTTATATGTTTTTTAATCTTTGACCGTAAATTTTTTTATGATTCAAGTATTTATTAGAATGTACTTGGAAAATAGAACTATCAAATATTTAAGTAATTATGTTTAAATCAATATTGGGCTAGTCGGTATCTATTACGATAGAATTCTGACTGGAAACGTTACAAACACTTTGTGGAGTTGGATATAGAATGTATTTACGATTTTAAACGACAAAGTTTTAACCGCAGTTTGCTCTAATGCTACCCAGCACCCCAGGAGAGGAACATGGGTTTCATTAAGTAATACGCCTCTCGGGGCCGGTTCAACTGGCCAACTGTCTTTAACCTAAAACGAGGGTGACTCCACTCGCGGTTGTCCTCCTTATACGAACTATTCTTGTTACTTTACCCAATTTAAACATCGGTCAAAATTTATACTTAATCGCCTACTTAAAAGTTTATACAAAGCGGCGAACCTTCACGTTTTTAACTTCCTTAAAGAAGTTATTGCGATACCCTCGACGTCGGGTTTTTGGGGAAGGGTCTTCCAGACCCCGGAGGGTAAAATCAAATATTGATCTTTACCGATCTCAACTTTGTCTGTGGTGCCGGCCGGCCGTCCGTAGCATTTTTTTCCGTAACACTTTACGGCCACAGTTTTCATCCGATTTTCACCAAATTTTCACACAATTTTCTTTAGCCGGTGAAGAAGAATGTAACGAAGGCGATTTTTGAATTTCGAACAAATGGCGGAGATATGTCTGTTTGAAATTTTAAAAAATTCGCTGCGGCCGAAGCTATGGTCCGATTTTCACCAATTACTCCTTATATTTTTTAAGAATTTGAGTGTAAAAAAATTGCCACTTTTTAATTATTAATTTTTTTTTTAGTAGGGAGAAATTTCGTACTTCTACCCTTTACGAGAGGCACATCCCTAGGCCGAAGAGCCCATTATTTCTACCTTGACGCTTAGAAAATTTTCGAAAAAAGAACTTAAAAATTTTTTAAAAGAAAAAGAAAAAAAAAGAAAAACCTGGAAAATTATTCGAAAAAAAAATTTTTTTTTTAACAAAAAAAACTTAAAAATTTTTCGAAAAAAAAAAACCGGAAAATTTTTCGAAAAAAAACTGTTATACTTCCCCGTTCGTTATACTTCCGCCTCCGTTATACTTCCCCTCCCATATACTTCGCACTCCGTTATACTTCCCCTCCCATCTCCCATATACTGCCCACTACGTTTTACGTCCCCTCCGTTATACTTCCCCCTCCTATATAGATACTTCTCTTTAAGGAAGTTTTCGTTGGAAGCTCTTCAAACCAGTACTTTTAGAAATGAATAGGGCCTCAGATTTTCCCAATAAAAAAGACAAAAATCCTCGAAAAGTCATAATAGACATCTATACAGGGATAAGACGATATGACGGGTGTCCCAATAAATTTTCTCCCTTTTTTTTTTTCTTTGAGGTTTAAAATTGTCCTGTCTGTAAAATTCCTTACAAATTGAATGAACGGAAGTTTCTGCTGTTATTGAAACAAATCAAACTTGATATTACATTATCTATCTAACTATCAGGTTCGAAATTAAATTAAGTGATATTGTTGTTGAGCTTGGGAATCATTATGTATAAAGGGTTTCACTTTGATTTCGGCATTTAGTCAATTGTGGACGGAACGGTTTCCCGAGTACAAATTGAGGAAATCACGGTCCATGGGGGACCCGACAGCGGGAGGAGGGGCCGGTCCGCTCAATACCTAATTAGTCGAGGTTGCTATCTCTGTTCATCAGCAGCCAATGCCATTCAATAATTTAACAATAGGTACAGGTCATTAGACATTAATCAGTTTGAGGGAATTCAGAGAAACTTTAACACTTTTCTTTATCTTTTAAAGAATAGAGAAAACATTAAAGGATGTTCTATTCCAAAATTCGTTTAAAAGGTATTTCAAAGGAGAAAAAAAGCCAATGAACACTCATAAAAATCCTGTACAGTTGGAGTGGTACTTTACCCGATGGTTCCCAAAACGAGATAATTATACCCGATGGTTCCCGGGCTGAAAATTGCCACATACCCGATGGGTTCCGGGCCGAAAGTCGCAATATACCCGATGGGTTCCGGGCCGAAAATTGCAATAACCCGATGGGTCCCGGGCCGAAAATTGCAATATACACTATGGTTCCCGGGCTGAAAATTGCAATATACCCGATGGCTCCCGGGCTGAAAATTGCAATATACCCAATGATTCCCGGGCTGAAAATTGCCACATACCCGATGGGTCCCGGTCCGAAAATTGCAATATACCCGATGGTTCCCGGGATGAAAATTGCAATATACCCGATGGTTCCCGGGATAAAAATTGCCACATACCCGATGGGTCCCGGGCTGAAAATTGCCACATACCCGATGGGTCCCGGGCCGAAAATTTCAGTATACCCGATGGGTCCCGGGCTGAAAATTGCAATATACCCGATGGTTCCCGGGATGAAAATTGCAATATACCCGATGGTTCCCGGGATGAAAATTGCAATATACCCGATGGCTCCCGGGCTGAAAATTGCAATATACCCAATGATTCCCGGGCTGAAAATTGCAATATACGCGATGGTTCCCGGGATGAAAATTGCAATATACCCAATGATTCGCGGGCTGAAAATTGCCACATACCCGATGGGTCCCGGGCTGAAAATTGCAATATACCCAATGATTCCCGGGCTGAAAATTGCCACATACCCGATGGGTCCCGGGCCGAAAATTGCAATATACCCTATGGTTCCCGGGCCGAAAATTGCAATATACCCTATGGTTCCCGGGCTGAAAATTGCCACATACCCGATGGGTCCCGGGCCGAAAATTGCAATATACCCGATGGTTCCCGGGATGAAAATTGCAATATACCCGATGGCTCCCGGGCTGAAAATTGCAATATACCCAATGATTCCCGGGCTGAAAATTGCAATATACGCGATGGTTCCCGGGATGAAAATTGCAATATACCCAATGATTCGCGGGCTGAAAATTGCCACATACCCGATGGGTCCCGGGCTGAAAATTGCAATATACCCAATGATTCCCGGGCTGAAAATTGCCACCTACCCGATGGGTCCCGGGCTGAAAATTGCCACATACCCGATGGGTCCCGGGCTGAAAATTGCAATATACCCTATGATTCCCGGGCTGAAAATTGCCACATACCCGATGGGTCCCGGGCCGAAAATTGCAATATACCCTATGGTTCCCGGGCCGAAAATTGCAATATACCCTATGGTTCCCGGGCTGAAAATTGCCACATACCCGATGGGTCCCGGGCCGAAAATTGCAATATACCCAGTGATTCCCGGGCTGAAAATTGCCACATACCCGATGGGTCCCGGCCGAAAATTGCAATATACCCTATGGCTCCCGGGCTGAAAATTGCATATACCCAATGATTCCCGGGCTGAAAATTGCCACATACCCGATGGGTCCCGGGCTGAAAATTGCAATATACCCAATGATTCCCGGGCTGAAAATTGCCACATACCCGATGGGTCCCGGGCCGAAAATTGCAATATACCCTATGGTTCCCGGGCCGAAAATTGCAATATACCCTATGGTTCCCGGGCTGAAAATTGCCACATACCCGATGGGTCCCGGGCCGAAAATTGCAATATACCCAGTGATTCCCGGGCTGAAAATTGCCACATACCCGATGGGTCCCGGGCCGAAAATTGCAATATACCCTATGGCTCCCGGGCTGAAAATTGCAATATACCCAATGATTCCCGGGCTGAAAATTGCCACATACCCGATGGGTCCCGGGCCGAAAATTGCAATATACCCTATGGTTCCCGGGCTGAAAATTGCAATATACCCGATGGTTCCCGGGATGAAAATTGCAATATACCCGATGGTTCCCGGGCTGAAAATTGCAATATACCCGATGGTTCCCGGGATGAAAATTGCAAAAATACCCGATGGTCCCCGGGCTGAAAATTGCCACATACCCGATGGGTCCCGGGTCGAAAATTGCAATATACCCGATGGTTCCCGGGCTGAAAATTGCAATATACCCGATGGGTCCCGGGCCGAAAATTCAGTATACCCGATGGTTCCCGGGCTGAAAATTGCAATATACCCGATGGGTCCCGCTCTGAAAATTGCCACATACCCGATGGGCCCCAGATATATTATAACAGTGAGTGTTCTTAATCACATTTTGTGGTGTTGGGTTTGAAATGTTCTCATTGATACCTGCGTTGCAAAATAAACACGGGAACCATCGGGTATCCAACCGTTGGAGTTTCTCGTTGGGAAACCCCCCGAAATCCTTTGGAAAGAAGGTTCCGAAGACAAAAGACGGGAAAAAAAGCCCGCAATGCGAACAAAATTAAAAATTGTGCCCCAAAAAATGATTTGGTTACACAAACAAACGAAAAAATCAAATTAGGCAGGTATCAGGTCTTCCTTTCCGAGTAAAGCTCAGCTTTGAAATCTAATAATGGCCTGACGCTGAACTCTTTCGAGTCATTTTTCAAAGCGATCTAAGCATTCACTCAATACATCAAAAAGAAGGCAATGTAAATGTAATTTCAGCTATAAAGCAGTTGGTTACTTCCGATTTTAGCCTTCAACCTGGTTTCAATGTTGATAAAAACGATCATGTTAAGTTCCATTATGTCAAAACCGAATTGAAGCCATGGGGGTTTCGTCCGCAGGGGAGTCTCGCTTCTATTCGTATGTACCGAATAGGATGTTAAATGTATTTGTCAGCTCGAAACAAGACAAACACGAGAAAGGGAAGAGTCAAAAGAGATTTACTCCCTTTTGGTTTGGAGAGGCTTGGTTTTAGGTTAAAAGCAATTTGTTTCTGTTTGCCAAGAAACAAATTTGAATTAATCATTTAAAATCACTCCTCCTTCACCCTCCCTTATAGATTCCTCAGAAAGTCTCTCCTTAATTGTTTCAAAAACAATTACTTTTACAATGTAAATCAAGAAACTATGGTCGATCTTTCCACCACGCATCCTTCAAAATGGATGGGATCATCAAAATACTTTCGATTAATGTTTTTATATTAGATTTTTGTTTCAAACAAAAAGAAACAGGAAATTTTGGTCCCCGGTTGGCTATTACGATGTACGGTTCCATGCCTTTAATGAACAGTCATCAAACTAGTGTTTCATTTCTTCACCTGCGGACTTGTAATTTATCCTAATTTACATTGCGTGGTTGTTTTCGGATAGACGGCCCCCTCCCGCGATCCTATAATAGGGCCAAAACACGCTAATAGCCTTCGCACACATCTTTCATATTAAAGCATTTTTCACATTCCACTAAGCCATCTTTTAATTTCTCATAACGCTAAGTGGCCATTCGTTTCTACCTATGAAACCGAAGCAAATGTTCTATATATTTAACTATGAATGTTAATGGAAATAGATAATATCCAAGCCGCAGGATTAATGTATTATTAATCTATACCTATGCAAGTAGGAAGGTATTGCTATTTACTAAATCCGTGTATACACGGGAAGGGGTATTCATTAGCACGAATTCAATCCCGCAATCTACCTATATACGTCACCACGGTGCAATAGCATAGTGGTGACTTCAGAGCCAAGGTTATGCTTACGGTCTGTATCTTAACGAAAAGCTTGTGCGATTATACATTTATTGTCTTCTTCTTCATCTTTTTAAATATAAGGCGCTCCGGATACGAAGGGCGAACTCGACATCGGACAAATTTTTAACTTCCTTAAAGAAGTTATTGTGATACCCTCGACGTCAGTTTTTTTTTTCATTTTCAGATTCTAGACCTCTTGGTGAATACACCCATATAATTTTTATGTTGAGTTCGCCATTTTTCCCCCTTTAAATACGTAAAAACCGAAACTTTAAAATTGTCGAGTTCGCCCTTCGTATCCGGAGCGCCTCATATGAGTAACCAAATTGACTGATGAGGGTTATGACTTACGAGTAATAACCGAAACATGTAACGCCAATAAAAACAACTTAAAAATGTGCTGTGAATCCATAAACCTTCAAAAAAAGTACTGGTTTGAAGAGCTTCCAACGAAAACTTCCTTAAAGAGAAGTATCTATATAGGAGGGGGAAGTATAACGGAGGGGACGTAAAACGTAGGGGGAAGTATAACGGAGTGGGAAGTATAACGGAGGTGACGTAAAACGTAGGGGGAAGTATAACGGAGTGGGAAGTATATGGGAGGGGAAGTATAAGTGAGGGGAAGTATATGGGAGGGGGAAGTTTAAGTGAGGGGTAGTATAACAGAGGGTGAAGTATAACGGAGGGGGAAGTATAAGGGAACGAAAGTATAACAGAAGGGGATGTATAAGGGAGGGAAAGTATAAAGGAGAATTTTCCAAGTTCTTTTTTCGAAAAATTTCAATTTTTTTTCAAAAATTTTTCAGTTTTTTTTTTCGGAATATTTTCCATATTTTCCTTTTTTTTTTTTTTTTTTTCGAAAAATTTTCTAAGTTTTTTTTCGAAAATTTTCCGGGTTTTCCTTTTATTTTATTTATTTATTTTTGAAAAATTTTTAAGTTCTTTTTTTTAAGTGTTAAGGTAGAAATAATGGGCTCTTTGGCCTAGGGATGTGCCTCTCCTAAAGGGTAGAAGTACGAAATTTCTCCCTACTAAAAAAAAATTAATAATTGAAAAGTGGCAATTTTTTTTTACACTAAAAATTCTTAAAAAATATAAGGAGTAATTGGTGAAAATTTGGTGAAAATCGGACCAACGGTTCGGCCGCAGCAAATTTTTTAAAATTTCAAACAGACATATCTCCGCCATTTTTTTGAAATTCAAAAATCCCTTCCCCAAAAACCCGACGTCGAGGGTATCACAATAATTCTTTATGGAAGTAATACACATGTGAACTTTTATCAATTCTAAGTATTTATTAATTATTCAAGGCTGATACTAAAATTTTGTTTTCTTTTAATTTATTAATGCGAAGTAGAGCATTACAAAATATGCCTTAATGTCTAGGCATTACTTAAATTAATATAAAAGCTTAATGCTGCTAAGTACCTTTAAGAGGATTTCATGAAGGAATATTTGATTCTATTATGTCTAAAGACTTGAACTATTATTATTAATTTGACTATCACTAATATTAATAAATGATGTCTATATTACTATGACAGTCTTATTGGTCCGTAATACCCATTAATGCGGCAGCTTTTGAAGTTTTGCTCTAATTTTACTTAAAAACTGTTGGATTTTTTAAAAAATTTTTCGAAAAAAAAAGGAAAACCCGGAAAATTGTTCGAAAAAAAACTTAGAAAATTTTTCGAAAAAAAAGGAAAACCCGGATAATTTTTGAAAAAAAAAAACTCGGAAAATTCTCCTTTATACTTTCCCTCCCTACTACATCCCCTTCCGTTATACTTTCGTTCCCTTATACTTCCCCCTCCGTTATACTTTACCCTCTGTTTTACTACCCCTCACTTATACTTCCCCCTCCGTTATAATTCCCCTCCCATAGACTTCCCACTCCGTTATACTTCCCCTCCCACATACTTCCCCCTACGTTTTACGTCCCCTCCGTTTTACTTCCCCCTCCTATACAGGGTGTCCGGAAACACATGGCAAGCGTCTGGGAGAGCGTTAAAAAGTGGTTTTACGAAAAAAAGTTAAATGTAAACCCCCCTTAATTTAAATCAAAGAATTTGATGGTGTAGTTTAAAATCCGCCTGGATATACAGGGTGTCCCAGACACAACCTAACTTCGTTATTTCAAATGAGAACCCCTATTTTTTATTTCAGATTCGTAATCTACGCAAAATTTCAAGTAGATTTGAGTACTCATATGACAATTTTGGACAACTTTTAAAAAATGTCAAATTTTAGCGTTTTTGCGCTAAAATCCGTTAAAATTGACCTAGGAGACTCGTTTTTTTTAATTCCACTTATTTTTTCCCGAAGAATCCAACTGTCTCAAATTTGAGCATCTTCGCATTCTGCATCACGAGATTTCGTCGCTAATGGCCTTTTTTCAAGTTTAACTCCAAATTCCATACTTGAAAAATGGAAATTAGCGATTTGTTGACGGAATTTTAATTTTTGATGCATAAACACAAAAGACGCTGTAGCTCTTTCAAAATTTGTGGTCCGAAAGAAAAATTCCTTTCAACAAGTGCTAATTTTCATTTCTGAACTAAAAATTTGGGTTCTAACTTGAAAAAAGGCCATTAGCGACGAAATCTCGTGATGCTGAATGCGAAGATGCTCAAATTTGAGACAGTTGGATTCTTCGGGAAAAAATAAGTGGAATTTAAAAAAAAACGAGTCTCCTAGGTCAATTTTAACGGATTTTAGCGCAAAAAACGCTAAATTTTGACATTTTTTAAAGTGGTCGAAAATGGTCTCAAAAATAGTCAAATCTACTTGAAATTTTGCGTAGATTACGAATCTGAAATAAAAAATAGGGGTTCTCATTTGAAATAACGAAGTTAGGTTGTGTCTGGGACACCCTGTATATCCAGGCGGATTTTAAACTACACCATCAAATTCTTTGATTTAAATTAAGGGGGGTTTACATTTAACTTTTTTTCGTAAAACCAATTTTTAACTCTCTCCCAGACGCTTGCCATGTGTTTCCGGACACCCTGTAGATACTTCTCTTTAAGGAAGTTTTCGTTGGAAGCTCTTCAAACCAGTACTTTTTCAAAGGATCTGTGTATGATAAGAAATGGTGAGGACCTGCGTCCGAATTATATTTCGTGGGAATTTTTTTTTTCCTTTCAAATAAACCTTAATTCTAAAAAGGATCTTCGCGCTGGAGATAAATAATTTAATAGTTCAATATTTTTCAGCATTCAACCGTTTTAATTATTCTTAATCTTTAATAAATGTGAAATGTCTAAAAGACGAAAAGAGAGTGGATGGCGGGGGGCGATGAAGGTATGAAGGTGGAAAATGGGCGTTCTAATGTCAACTGGTCGGAGAAGGACAGGAGAGTAAAAGTTTAAGATTCATTCTGAATCCGCAGTATATTATGAAAGTTTAGTGTTGTGTAATTGTACTGCTGTCCTCTCTTTGTCACCCTTGTGCTATATACAATACTTCACTCGTACGCTTCCTTAACGTTTATAGCTAACTTTATTAACTCGTTTCCTATTATGAGATTCACCCCGTTTAAACTCTCTCTTCAACAGTCTATCTTGAGTTTTCTTCAGTAATAAGAAAATGAAAAGAGAGGAAAAAAAAATGAAAAAGAAAAACTTCATCACAAAGCCAAGAGGCTGGAACGTGGATAAAAGAATACATTCCTTTACATCCCTTGTCCAAGATACTTGAGAAAAGAAAATGTAATTGCAATTTCAATCACAGGACAATCGGAATTCTGATTTTGCTCCTGAAACTAACGAATACATTTTACGAAAAGGGATCACTTTGAAAAACAATTTTTTTTCCCCCAAAGGTGATGTTACAATAACCAGAGTTGGGCATTATTTTTATTCGTAAATACGAATACGATTCTATTTTTACGACTGCTATTTGCGAATACAAATACAAATTTATTTGTATTCGCACTTTTGAATAAATATACATTTGTATATACAAAATCACCGCAGAGAAATAAGAATATATTTGTATTTGTTAGTTCGAATACGTATATTTTCGTATTCGCAGGCAAAAAATACAAATAAATTCGTATTCGCAGGAAAAAAAAACAAATAAAATCGTATTCGCAGGAAAAAAATACAAATAAATTCGTATTCGAAGGAAAAAAATACAAATGAATTCGTATTCGTAGGAAAAAAATACAAATAACTCCGTATTTACACGAAAAAAAAATACGAATATATTCATATTTACAGCAAAAATTACGCATATATTCGTATTCAGGATAAAAAATATAAATACATCCGTACCTATTTACTGAAAAAAAAATACGATTACAATTTTTTTCGTGTAAATACGAATATATTCGTATTTTTGTCTGTAAATACGAATATATTCGTATTTTTTTTCGTGTACCTAAATAGGAATTTATTTGTATTCTTTTCCTGTGAATACGAATTTATTTATATTTTTTGCCTACGAATACGAATTTATTTGTATTCTTTTCCTGCGAATACGAATTTATTTATATTTTTTGCCTGCGAATACGAATTTATTTATTTATTTATTTTTGCCTGCGAAGGCGAATTTATTTATTTATTTATTTATTTTTGCCTGCAAATACGAATATATTCGTATTTTTTTTTCTTGTAAATACGAATATATTCGTATTTTTTTTTTCGTGTAAATACGAATATTTTCGTAATTTTTTTCGTGTAAATACGAATATTTTCGTAATTTTTTTCGTGTAAATACGAATATATTCGTATTTTTTTCGTGTAAATACGAATATTTTCGTATTTTTTTCGTGTAAATTAGAATATATTCGTATTTTTGTCTGTAAATACGAATATATTCGTATTTTTTTCGTGTAAATACGAATTTAATTGTATTCTTTTCCTGCGAATACAAATTTATTCATATTTTTGCCTGCGAATACGAATTTATTTGTATTCTTTTCCTGCGAATACGAATTTATTTATATTTTTGCCTGCGAATACGAATATAACCGTATTCGAACTATTGAATATAAATATATTCTTATTTCTCTGCTGTGATTTTGTAAATACAAATGTATTTTTATTCAAAAGTTCGAATACAAATAAATTTGTAATTGTATTCGCAAATAGCAGTCGTAAAAATATAATAGTATTCGTATTTATGAATAAAAATAATGCCCAACTCTGACAATAACCTTGTCAGAAATAATCGAAAATGTTCGACTTATTTTTGCATTAAGTCTTCATAACAAGCAAGTTTCGGAGGAAGCAAATGTGTGCGAAAATTTTCCAATGCGGAAAAAAAACTACCTATCTAGTTTGAACCAATTTTTTTTTTATCAGTTTCATGAGAGCTGTGGGAAAACCATCGAACTTTTGACCTGGAAGGTACTGGTATAAAAGTTGTAAAGTTTTTTTTTTAAATCGTCAGTATGCTTTTTTTTACCTTTGGTAAAGATAAAAAGTTAGAAATATTTTCAGATCTAAATTAACAACATACTTATTTAAAAAAAAATTAAACTGATGTATTAATATTTAAAGTTCGGGAAGAAGGCGAAGGAAATGAGGGTTGGGGATAATGCTAGGAAAAGAGGGCATATATCTTCGGATGCCGGGTGTTTCAGGCTTTTGCTAGTGTGCCACTTGAGGGAGGACCAATAAATAAAAGATTCATAAGGCTGTGGGGTCGGTTCCTTCCCGTGGTATGAGCTGTTCAGTCGGTGGCAAGGAGGGGAAAATGTAGGGGTGGGAACGGCTGAGCTCCCCATTCTGAGTGACTTTAAGACAATGTCTTTCCTCGTGGATCTTTATGAGCACTCTTATCTGTCCAAAACTGACAAGCTTAACAACTATTCTCATATCCGTCAGACGTTTTTATACAACTACCCCTTTTATATCATATTCTCTTACATGACATCCTTCAGAACCAATTTCGTTAAATTAGTCTGTCAGCTATTGGGAGAACAATTTTTACCATGACAGACACTAACTTTTCATAAAACGCACCAAAGGGTCGAGAGCTTTTTTTTTTAAACTTCAATTTGAACTCAGAGTTTCACCATTTTAGGCATATTTTCTAAAATTAAGAGAAGAAAAATATACAAAAAAGCCCCCAACGGGAACATTCTCCCAGTAGAAGAATATGGCTCTCAAGTAGAAACTCAAGAGAAAATAGTAATTTCTGGTGGGCGTTTTTATGAATAGATGACAGCGCAAACAATGAAAACATTTCTAAAAGCGCTTCAACTATCACGTGTGATAAAATTTTGACTCATTCGCAAAAAACGTCACAAGAGGGTAAAAAAAGTACTACGTATGAAGTATGGCCTTCTAGGTAAATAAAATCCCACGAGGAATTAATATTATTAAAAAAACATTAAAAGAAATATTTCAATGCTAACGGTAGTAGATGAACGGATGTAGAATTTTCAAGTCTGACGGATGAAACACAAAATGCTTTTTTAAAAAAGAGTTTTTCATTGCAAAGTTAATTTTTTAAATAAATAATTCATTCGCTTAGCTTAATAACCCGTTTTTTTTGTTTTTGTTACATTATTTTACGGAAATGTATAATGAAGATTGCCGGTCGGGAGATCGAGCTCCGCATGCAAATCCCTAACTCACACAAAAAGTGTTTCTCATGCATGGCTAAAGCTTTTCACCAGTATTAACAATTCATAATCATCCCGGTAACTTCACCTATCCGCCGTCGCCAGTTCCGCTGTCTTTTTCATCAACTCGAAATTCATAACACGTTTAGCCATGTTTATCATTGTACCCGAAAGGAAATATCTGCGGTTCTCCTACTTTGTTTTAACGAGAGACATTTTGAAGAATTGGTAAGAGGTGTGCTCTTTTTAAAAATTTAATACCTCCTCTTTTGAATAATAAATTTAAACACTAAACCTAGATGCGCCTACGTTATATTTTCTCATCATGAACGTTTTTTTTAACAATTAAAATTTTTATAAGGTCAGGCCATGTAATTTTTTTAGAACGTTCTTTTATGAGTTTAAACTTCGCGGAAAGAACCTATTTTAAATGTGGTAAAATTTACATGAAATGTTGGGGGTCAAATTTTAAATTTTTCATAAGGATTCCGCTGTTTATATTATTTAAAAGAACCTATTCGCCGGCTTTGAGGTAATTTAAAGGCAAACAACGTTACCATTGTTGACACCGGACGGTCCCCTCTCATCGGTGCCCCTTTAGCGATAAAATCCCTTTAATTACTTGTAATACGTACGCTATCGTTCAATGCAGGGTAGCACCTCAATCCTCAAGCCTCGGTAATCCCGCAAATCCGACTCTTCTCCTCTCATCACCCTCCGCTTCCACAAATATCATTAATTTAAATTACGTGCTTACTCCAAACGAATGTCGATAGGCGACGAACGTTTTATCTAGGGGCGTGACTATTTTTTTCCCCTTTTGGAAAATTCATGTTTGAAATTTGGGTTCAAGAATTAAGAAACAAGCACTTTGCATCCAACTTTACCTGAACAAGGGCTAAGGTTTTTTTTTTTTCAGAGAAATCTCATTTTTAACAGAGTGTTGGCAATTTTCATCAGTATTCGACGTCCACTCCTCAAAGTTTAACACCCCGGCAGTCATTTTAAATTTTCTGGTAACTACACCTTACAAAATATACCCTAAAATTATTCACGAAAACATAATTGCCAAATTAGTTCAGGGGTAATTTTTACACATTTTTAAGATAACCTGGGGGCGGAAAAAAAAAATCTCTGGCTCTTCTTTATTTTCATGGACATAAATTCCGGGCGGTTATTAAACAGAGATAAGTTGGACTGGGATATTCTAATAAATGTGTTTAATTACAACTTCACCTCCAGCAATACATTTTTCATGCGCGCCTTCTACCTTTTCTCTCATTTAATAAATGTCTCGCACCAAACCCTCCATTTTATAACTTTCTCAGTCGTTATGAAACGATGATGACGGTATAGGGTGCGAATTCATTTTTTTTTATTTTATGAATTATGTTTTAACGCGTTAAATTTTTTTTAAATTATTAGCCCTTTGTGTTTAAAAATGTTACGGGAATTGACCGAACTTAGGTTGTAATCGTAATACGATTTCATTATATCCCCACGCGAGAGAAAATTGATGTAATTATAATTTTAATTACGTTTTGTTTGTTTGAGATTAAAGAAGGCAGCGAGGAAGGTGGAC